>OY856412.1:745510771-745520771 GCA_963693085.1 Alisma plantago-aquatica
CTTGAGTGACCGATAGTAGTGCTTGAGTAATTGAGATTAATGCTTGAGTAACCAAGAGTAATGCTTGAGCAACTAAAATTTATGATTGAGTAACTGTTACATTATGCTTGAGTAACCGAGAGTAATGCTTGAGTAACCGAGAGTAATGCTTGAGTAACTGAAATTTATGCTCGAGTAACTATCACATATTGCTTGAGTGACCGATAGTAGTGCTTGAGTAACTGAGATTAATGCTTGAGTAACTGAAATTTATGCTTGAGTAACTATTACATAATGCTTGAGTAACCAAGAGTAATGTTTGAGTAACCGATAATAAGCGATAAAACAATATTGTTAATCTAACTACTACATTCTTGGAATAACTTTATTTGTATGCAGGAGAAGAAAGCAAAGGGGATGAGGAGAGTACAACTGCAAGTTAGAAACAGAAAGAGACAAAAAAGGCTAAAGAGAAAGGTAAGATTGTATGGATTTGTAATAGTTTTAATTTTCAGTTACTTACAGTTTATTAAATAGCTTTTACAAAATAAACAATTAGCTCTAACGATAAATTTTGATATGTTTGCAGTGGAAGTAAATAGACTATACCACAGGTGCTCCTTAAAGATCTACAACAATACCAACAAGAGCATGGTTTATACAAAGGAACAACTTATGATGCTGAGCTCAACAGCCTTTGCAAACCTCGTAAATATGCCAAATCTTGCGGTTGACATAGGCTTGTTAGAGGATTTAATAGATAGATATGTCGATGAAGACATATTTCTGCTGGCCGACGGAGAGGAAAGAAGGATGACAGTAGATGACGTGGGGATAATTCTAGGTATCCCCAGCAAAGGTATAGAAATAACACAAAGAAAAGATTCTGCCATAGTAAAGTCGATATGGCAAGAGTTTGCGAAGGCGACTTGTAAAAATAGAAATGAAAGTGAGACATCAAAGAAATTGAGAGAAAAAGATGTCATGCATAAGGACAACTTAACAAAACTTTGGCAAGAATATGCCAAGACCAACAATCCAGCGGACAATACAAATATGTGTCGTGCATGGATGTTGCACCTGCTGGCAACATTCCTAATCCCAGACACTAGCTATTGCGCACCAATCTACATTATCCACTACCTAGATAATGTCACTGCCACTGGGCAGATGAATTGGGCAAAGCTGGTGCATGGGAGTATCTTCAAGAATATGAAGATGCTAAAGGAGAATGTCCAGCTAAGAAGGAAAGGAGAGAAAGGGGCTAAGAACACCCTGTACACAACAAGCTGTGTCATGTGCCTATGCGTAAGTGAATAAAATCATATTCAACTACATTGATACAATATTGACTATGGGGGTGCAGTTACATATGCATTATTTTTTCTATATATTACATGCAGGTTTGGGCATATGAGATGACAAAGATAGCAAAGCCAACATTCCTTGACTCCAAGCCAAGGATAAAGAAGTGGGCTGCGCCGGTCGAGAAATTGATGGAATTAGTGAAAGTGGAGCCTAAGGATGTAAGATTATCTAATCTTTGTTACAAAATCTAATATACAACATAATCATACATGTTTCATTTTGTGACACATTATTTTTTTTTATATGTTGGACAGGTATGTCAAATGATAGTGGTAGACCAGGGAGATGATTGGCATGCTGCAAAATCATCGAATGACATGCCAGAAAAAAGTACGCCAACAACCACTGAGGCACCAGCAAAACCAATCATCGAAGAGGGAGACACTATTGACACCTCCACCCTGGAGACAAGAATCAAAATGTTGGAGGAGGAGCTCAAAATACATAAGGAGATCTGCACAAGAATAAGTGTTGATCAATTCACAGAACTGCAATTGGAGAATAAAAGGCTAGAAGAAAGAATAGCCAAGTTAGAAGAAGAGAACAAAAACCTAAAAAGAAAGTGGGAAGATGAGGGTAACAAATCACAGTCACCTGGAAGTGGATTCCAGGAATTTGTAGAGGGTTTTGTCTCGGTGAATGTAGATGAACCGAAAGACGCACCGACAAAGGATGTCGCCCCACCGACAAAACGAAGAAGGCTAACCCTCAGAAGAAAATACGTGGAATCAGAAGATCATATTGAGGACGGGAAAAATGTTGATGAAGAGGAGAACAAAGAAACAAAAGACAACAGTTCTGCACAACCAAAGTTTGCAGAAGATGCAGACCAAAAGAAACAAGAAGAAGAGGAGAAAAAAGAAACAAAGGACAACAGTTCTGAAGAACCAAAGTCTACAGAAGATGCAGACCAAAAGAAACAAAAAGAAGGGAGCCAACAGCCGGAGAAGATAGTAGAAGAAGAAGGGAAGAAGAAGCCCAGAAGAAGATTGAAGAAGAAGACGATGGAAGAGCCAAAGATAGGAAGCATAGAGAAAAATGTGAAGAAAAGAAGGGAGGAAAAGGTAATTTTCATCTCCTTTCAAGTATATCATAACTGCAAGTAATGCTTGAGTAACTGAACCTAAAGCTTGAGTAACTGAACCTAATGCTTGAGTAACTGCAAGTAAGGCTTGAGCAACTGCACGTAAGGCTTGAGTAACTGAATATAATGCTTGAGTAACTGCACATAATGAATGAGTAACTGAATGTAATGCTTGAGTAACTGAACATAATGAATGAGTAACCGAGAGTAATGCTTGAGTAACTGACAGAAATGCTTAAATAACTTGGGAAAAATGAAGATTGATTCTAACATGGATTTCTCTATTGTTGTTGACAGCATAAGATGTCAAACTTCATAGGTTTTAAACATTTCAAAACAAAAGAAGCCAAAGAAATTGTCCATCACTTCATGGACAACATAGAAAAAATGTAAGAGAATTGGTTATTGTCAAATGTAAAATGATAAAACATTAATGTTTCTATATCCAACTCGTATGTATAACATCTATAAAAATAATTTGCAGGTTAAAACGAGAATGGAAATTCAGTGAAGACACTTGGTGCACGGGGAAGGACCTCGCCGCCCTCCTGTACAAGGATCAAATGACACATTCACCTGTAAGAAACAAGAATGTAGTTTAACTCTTTGAAATAGATAATTTGGATTGCTAAACTGATAAAGCTTTTGGTTTTATTCAGGTTCTCGACTGCTTTGTACAGATGCTCAAGGAGAGCACAAGCAAGCGGAGGAAGAAGGGATTGACGTGGCACTACATGAGCACTTATGCTCCGGTAAGACAAATAAACTTTGTATACAAATTTACATGAAGTTACAATATATAAACACAAACTGAAACTTATAGATGTGGTTTTTAAACTCTACATTTGCAGCAAAAGCTAGCATTTAATATTGAGGACATCACCTTGGAACAGATAGACATGCTATCTCCACTATTCAACGTTCCAATGAAAGATTGGGACGCAATGGACTCGATGTTCACAATACTAAACAACGACAACCACTGACACTTGTACGAAGCAAGTTTCAGGGATGGAGCACACCGGTCCTATAATTCAATGAGTTGGAGTAGCAACTCAAGTAAGGAATTCAATAGATGGGTAAGTGATCTATAAAAATTAAGTCCATTATAAGTGGATTGAAAGGATTACTGATCTTTAATTGATGATGAATAAATGTCTTGTTTTTTTAATGCAGGTGGGTATAGTGCACGACTTCTTTAGGGGTGCACCTGAAAAGGGAAGCCAATTGTCGCAGTGGAAACGGGATTACCCGATCTGCCCACAGTAGGAAGAAGACTCACTTGACTGTGGGATCTTTGTCATGAAGTACCTAGAGTTCCTAGTAAATTGTAAACCTATGGACTTCACCTGCAAAGACATACCATCAATAAGGGCTGATATTTTTCAACGAATGATGACAAGGGGGCAGCTGCAGCCTCCAAGAGACGATGAAAAAGCTGCAATCGAAGAGATCAAAGAAGGTATATCTGTTGATAACAATGGAGGAGAAGCTGAAGCTGATAAACAACCAGAAACAAAAAAGAATGAAGAAACAACAAGTGTATAGCTGCTATTGTATAAGCTGTTGTTCAGTTACTCGTTGTTGTATAAGCTGTGTATATCTGAATGTACAACTGCTATTGAATGTACAGCTATTAAAAGTCTAAATTTACAACTGATCTTAATGTACATTTGATCTTGCTGTACATGTCATCTTGAACATATATTAATTTTGCCCTTATATTTTGGCTAAATGTTCTTGAATGCTTTAGATAACTTTATGCTTTGAATGCTTATGTACATCTTGAAACTACTACGAGTAACTGAGCTGAAAGTAACAGAATGCTTGAGTAATGCTTGAACACCCGACAGTAATGATTGAGTAACTTAACAAACTATTCGAGTAACTAAAAAAACCCTGGGATTAGCTCTTGAGTAACTGAGAGTAGTGCTTGGGTAACCGACAGTAATGGTTGACTAACTGAACAATAGTTGCGGGTAACTATCACAACCCTGGAGTAACTGAAAAACACTACGAGTAACTGGAAAAGGACTGCGAGTAACTGAAAAAGGACTACGAGTAACTGAAAAGGGACTGCGAGTAACTCAAATAGCCTGCGAGTAACTGTCACAGCCACTCCGAGTAACTGGAAAAACACTGCGAGTAACTCAAAATAGCCTGTGAGTAACTGAACAAACCTCTGCGAGTAACTGACCAAACACTGCGAGCCACTAAACAACCCTCTGCGAGTAACTGAACAAACACTGCGAGTAACTGAACAACCTTCTCCGAGTAACTGAACAAACAATGCGAGTAACTGTCACAACCACTCCGAGTAACTGAACAAAGCTCGCGAGTAACTGGAAAAACGCTGCGAGTAACTGAAGAAAGCTCGCGAGTAACTGAACAAACGCTGCGAGTAACTGAACAACCCTGCGAGTAACTGAAGAAATCTCGTGAGTAACTGGAAAAACACTGCGAGTAACTGAACAACCCTGCGAGTAACTGGAAAAACGCTGAGAGTAACTGAAAAAAGCTCGCGAGTAACTGGAAAACGCCGCGAGTAACTGAACAAAGCTCGCGAGTAACTGAACCAACACTGCGAGTAACTGAAGAAAGCTCGCGAGAAACTGAACAAACACTGCGAGTAACTGAACAAACGCTGCGAGTAACTGAACAACCCTGCGAGTAACTGAAGAAATCTCGCGAGTAACTGGAAAAACTCTGCGAGTAACTGAACAACCCTACGAGTAACTGAAGAAATCTCGTGAGTAACTGGAAAAACGCTGAAAGTAACTGAAAAAAGCTCGCGAGTAACTGGAAAACGCCGCGAGTAACTGAACAAAGCTCGCGAGTAACTGAACCAACACTGTGAGTAACTGAAGAAAGCTCGCGAGTAACTGGAAAAACTCTGCGAGTAACTGTATCAATACTGTGAGTAACTGAAGAAATCTCGCAAGTAACTGGAAAAACACTGAGAGTAACTGAAAAAAGCTCGTGAGTAACTGGAAAACGCCGCGAGTAACTGAACAACCCTGCGAGTAACTGAACCAACACTGCGAGTAACTGAAGAAAGCTCGCGAGTAACTGGAAAAACTCTGTGAGTAACTGTATCAATACTGTGAGTAACTGAAGAAATCTCACGAGTAACTGAAGAAATCTCGCGAGTAACTGGAAAAACACTGAGAGTAACTGAAAAAAGCTCGCGAGTAACTGGAAAACGCCGCGAGTAACTGAACAACCCTGCGAGTAACTGAACCAACACTGTGAGTAACTGAAGAAAGCTCGTGAGTAACTGGAAAAACTCTGCGAGTAACTGTATCAATACTGTGAGTAACTCATATAGCCTGCGAGTAACTGAACAAACGCCGCGAGTAACTGAACCAACACTGCGAGTAACTGAACAAACACTGCGAGTAACTGAACAAACGCTGCGAGTAACTGAACAACAAAAAGGTATTGGCGACAACCATACGAGTAACTGAATCCTATGCGAGTAACTAGACAACCATGTGAGTTACATAAGCTCAAGGAGAGCACAAGCAAGATTACAACATTCAAGATTACACCATTCAAAACACTACAGCTAAACATTTAAGATTACAACATTCAAAGCATAAAACGTTATATATTATACAACCAGATCGAATATAAAGAAGGTCCATCAACTGAACTTAAAATACAGAAAAATACAGCCAGATCGGCTATAAAGAAGGTCCATTAACTAAACATAAAAATCAAATAGCTCAGGGGGTCGGATCCATCCCTGGCGACACCTACTTGTGAAAGGAACGCTGGACAGACGAAGAAGCAGTGTCTTTTGCAAACTGAATGGGATTTACAGCTGATCCCGGTGCTGCTTGGTGTATGTCCCTAACGAAAAGCTGATCTTTAGAGTCCTCCGATCCATAGTATACTTCGTCTCCAGGAATTCTGAAGAGAGGAATAAGCTCAGTTGGTGTTTCTAAGAACTGATCTGTGATCCATGCTGTGATGGTCTGGTGATCAGTTGGCTTGAGGTAGATGATCCAACCTTTGCGAAGATTGAGCTGTGCGATCATCCTTTTCCAGCCCTTAGCAGTTGAAAGTGACCCGTTTTTATTCTGCATAAGGGTTATCTGGAAAGACTGGTTTCCGATTAGGAAGGTGGTTTTGCCTGGTTTGATCTGAAAATGGAGATGGTTCCATTCTATAGGAAGTAGAATGGATTCCACTGTCTTGTCGTCAAGGGTGTAGTTGATTGGCTGGATGAATGGATCCATGGTAGGCTGTGAAGAAATGTTAAAGGGGATCTAAGGAGATGGTCAAAGGGGGTGCTACTAAAAAATTGTACCTTATGAAGAAATGTAAAAGGGGATCTGAAGAAATGTAAAATTGTACCTTATGTAAACCGTAACAGTCACAGATGAAGAAGTGGACCTCGAGGGTGTCGTTGAGGATGGAGATGTTGTAGATCTGAAAGCCCCCCACTGTGTTGTAAACCGGAGCAGTTGCTGATGAAGAAGATATGGAAGCAGAGGGTGCCGTGGATGATGGAGATGTTGCAGATCTGAAAGCCACCCGCTGTGTTTGAAACTGTAGAAGTTGCTGATGAAGAAGAGATGGAAGGAGAGGGTGCCGTGGAGGATGGAGATGTTGCAGATCTGAAAGCCCCCCGCTGTATTGTTGGTGCAGCAAATATGTGCAGCAGTGAGAGTAATGATATGTGTTGTTGGTGTTGCAATTATTGACAGCAGTGAGAGTAATGGTCTGTGTTGTTGGTGCTGCAATTATTGACAGCAGTGAGAGTAATGGTCTGTATTGTTGGTGCTGCAATTATTGACAGCAGTGAGAGTAATGGTGTGTGTTGTTGGTGCTGCAATTATTGACAGCAGTGAGAGTAATGGTCTGTGTTGTTGGTGCTGCAATTATTGACAGCAGTGCTCTTTCCTGTTGGGTTGCAAAGATGCCAGCATACTCTGGGTTGTTCTGACGACACATCACCGCAATTATTTATAGCTCTGTTCTCTCGCTTCTAGAGTTACTTTTTGTACAACAGACTCCTGTACTCATTTTTCTCCTACTATTACTGAATAGCCCATGCGAGTAACTGAAGAACCCCTGTGAGTAACTAAAAAACCCCTACGAGTAACTGAAGAACCCTGCGAGTAACTGAAGACCCCTGTGAGTACCTGAAGAAAGCACGCGAGTAACTGAAGAAACCTTTTCGAATGTTGCTGAACCAACGCATCGAGTAACTGAAAAACCATTGCGAGTAACTAAAAAAAGCACGGGAGTAACTGAAAAACCCTGCGAGTAACTGAAAAAACACTGTGAGTAACTGAAAAACCACTACGAGTAACTGAAAAAAGCACATGAGTAACTGAAAACCCCTGTGAGTAACTGAAGAACCCCTGCGTGTAACTGAAGAACCCTGTGAGTAACTGAACCAACACTGCGAGTAATTGAAAACCCCCTACGAGTAACTGAAGAAAGCACGCGAGTAACTGAAGAAATCCTTTCGAAGGTTACTGAACAAACACTGCGAGTAACTGAAAAACCCCTGTGAGTAACTGAAGAAAGCAGGCGAGTAACTAAAAAATCACTGCGAGTAACTGAAAAAAGCTGCGAGTAACTGGAAAAGGACTACGAGTAACTGAACCAACACTGCGAGTAACTGTGACACACTACGAGTAACTATGAAAACAATGCGAGTAACTGAACCAACACTGCGAGTAACTGAAATAGCAGATATAGTAACTGTGAGCAGTTAGAGTAACTGTGAAAAAAATAGCCTGTGAGTAACTGGAAAAACACTACGAGTAACTGGGACAACCCTACGAGTAACTCTAACAGCAATAAGAGTAACTGACAAACCACTACGAGTAACTATGACAGCAATAAGAGTAACTGTGACAACAGTAATAGTATCCATTGTACACAAAGACAAACACATAATATTCAAAAAGAATAACAATTGATCAGAAAACATTCTTTGTAAAATATTCAAAGTATACATACAATTGCTGGAGCACAAGGTAACACAAAGATAGATTACAAACACAAGTGAAGTACTTAGAAAGTTACAAACTCACTTTCATAAAACTACACAAAAAGAACAACCCCATTACATATTTGAACATGCCTCACAAACACACTACAAACTCCAATAAAAAAGATAGAACCACATATACATCAATAGCAACAGCAAGATCACCAGAACACGAGCAGTATACATAGTAGCAGCAAATCCCAATCATATAATGCACTACTTCTTAGGACAATTCCTGCTGTCATGGTTAACACCAAACTCTAAACAATTCTTGCACTGCCTCTCTCTTTTAGACTATGCAATCTCAACTCCAGATTTAAACCTCACATCTGTGGAATTGGGTCTCCCCTTAGTTTTACAAACATTGGGGATATTAACCTTGACAGCTGAAGAAGAAGCTGTATTTGAAGCAGTTACACCAGCACCTGCATCTGCACAACTATCAGAGACATCCAAATCTAACAGCTCCTTTTGCAATGCTAGCAATTTTTCATGGCAAATATCTACAGCGTTGTTCCTACACGCTATGTTCACAATAGAATTGCAGGCAGAGACAAGCTTAAGAGTCCTCCCAGTGGATAGATGACTAACTGCAGCTTTGCCAAAGATCAAAGGATGTTCTCTGTAGCCTTTGGTCCACCTCTTATATATGTATGGCTCGGGAAGAGTGCAAAAGTCACGACTCTTCAAATAGGACAGGATGTGCCTGCAAGGTATACCTTTGAATTCCAACATGTAACAGTTGCAATAAACAATCTCACTCGACGGATTCTTCTTCAAAATGCGGGCAGATCCAAGGCCACCAACGCGATACACTTCAAACACACCTTCTGAAGATTCCTTTACATTATATATCATGCTTTGATGAACCTCACTCTGAAAGATCTTAAAAATTGACTTTGTGCATATACCTCTCATCTGCTCCTCCAGAGGCCAAAGTGATGACAAAGGGAGATTACTATACTCGTCTTCAAAGTCTTTGAAATTTTCAATCTCCCGTACATGAGAGTAAGCAGTCTCCAATGAGCATACAAGTTCAAATAAAGTCTTCTTACTGTTCACATGGCTTCTAATGAACGCATTCAAGCTCTCGCTCCTTTGCATTGTCCTCATGCCTGCGAAGAACGAAGACTGCATATAGCACGGGACCCAATCCGAACGCATAGCATACATGTCAGACAACCAATTAATAGACGACAGACCATAAACCTCAACAACAGAATGCCACTTCTCTTCAAAGGTACCAACATCATCCACATTCCACACGCAATCATTCAAGGAGCTTATGATCTGCTCCTTGTTAGGAACACCACCAAGCTTAGAGGGAAGCTTTTGTAGGATGTGCCAGCTGCAGAACCGATGCTTGCAGTTCGGAAAAACAGTAAGGATAGCAGCATTCATATCTGGGTCTTGATCGGTTATGATGGACACTGGCTCTTTGCCAAAACAAAGTAGATACTGCTTGAAAACCCATACAAATGACTCGTACTTCTCATCAATCATAAGAGCTGAAGCAAACAAGACCGTCTTACGATGGTGATCAACACCACCAAACA
>OY856412.1:745525771-745530771 GCA_963693085.1 Alisma plantago-aquatica
TGTATCGTTCAAAGGGATACATCCAATGCAAGAAAATTTGTCCCACCATTTTCACTTCCCTAGTCAAGTGGACAACGAGATGTACCATGATATCAAAGAACGATGGAGGAAAATACATCTCAAGCTGACATAGGGTAACAACCACTTCTCTTTGCAAATTATCGAGAGTATCAGGGTCAATAACTTTACTGCACAGACTGTTGAAAAAGAAACAAAGCCTGGTGATTGCAAACCTTACATTCTTCGGAAATATAGATCAAATTGCCACAGGCAATATTTGTTGCATTAGAGTGTGACAATCATGAGATTTAAGACCTATCAACTTCAGATCTTTCATTGATACCAATCTACAGATGTTGGATGAGTAACCTTGTGGCACCTTAACATTACCAAACATTCACAAAAAGCTTTCTTCTCCTTTATAGACAATGTGTAACAAGCGGGAGGTAAGTATGTTCTCCGATTTCCCATTTCACATAATTCTGTTAATTCTGACCTTATTCCCATTTCACGTAGGTCCAGTCTGGATTTTATCCCATCTTTATTCTTACCTAATATATTCAACAAAGTACCAATGACACTATCACATACATTTTTCTCAACGTACATGACATCGATACAATGCCTGACTGTCAAAGAACTCCAATAAGGAAGATCCCAAAATATTGACTTCTTCTTAAATAAAGATTTGTCACTCCGTGTGGCCATAGTACATTGTGATCTCTTACCAAATTCATTGACAAAGTCTTTTACTCTTTCATAAACAACCTCCCCTAGTAAAAGTTTATGTGCACTTCGTTCCTCATTCAATCAATTGAATGTTTTGCGCTTTCTACGATATGAATGGAATTTTGTAAGAAACCTTCGATAACCGAGATATACAGTCATACCGCCATGTTTTAGTCTTGATGAATCAGTGTTCTCTTCACATATAGGACACGCTTTAGCTCCTTTGACACTATATCCAGACAAATTCCCATATGCTGGGAAGTCATTAATAATACAAAACAACATAGCATGCAAATGAAATGTCTCTCTTCGTGAAGCATCATAGGTCATCACACTTTCATCCCAGAGTTTCTTTAAGTCATCAATCAGATGTTCAAGATAAACATCGATATTATTTCCAGGTTGTTTAGGGCCCGATATCAACAATGACAACATTACGTACTTATTTTTCATACACATCCAGGGAGGAAGATTGTATATAACAAGCATGACTGGCCAAGTGCTATGTTGGCTGCTCAATGTCCCATACTGATTCATCCCATCTGTACAAAGCCCAAGTCTTAGATTCCTGACTTCTTCACCAAATTCAGGGTACAATAGATCAATCTTCTTTCACTGTGGGGAATCAGATGCATGTCGTAGGATCTCATCATTATTTTTCTTAACATTTGCATGCCACCTCAAATTCTTCACATCTATCGGATTGGAAAATAAGCGTTGAAACCATGATATTATAGGTAGATATCACATCACCTTGGCAGGAGAACCAGTTTTGGACTCCCCCGAAGTCGTCAATTTATACCGTGACGCACCACATTTTGGACAATCTTTCAAATCCACATAGTCCTTTTGAAGTAATACACAATCATTCGGGCATGCGTGTATCTTCTTGGCATCCATTCTCATTGGGCACAATAATTTCTTTACCTGGTATGTTGAGATTGGTAGCTCATTTCCTTCAGGAAGCATTTCTTTCAACAAAGACAACAATGACGTGAAGCTTTTGTCGCTCCATCTATTGTTAGCTTTCAGCTTATACAATCTCAACACAACGCTTAGCTTCGTAAACTTAGTACAACCTGTGTATAACGATATCTCGGCATCATGCACAATGTTTCTAAAAATGGGAGGTGGATCGGTGTGCTCTACCCCACAACTATCAAGCATCGCATCAAAGATGTCTACTGGAACTTGTTCATTCACATCTACGTCATCGGAGGCAATATTTTCTTCTTCCACACAAGCACTGCTATCGACATCCACTGGTTTCCGGTTTGAAATCTCTCCATGCTAGTGCCATTCTATATAGCCTTGTATAATCCCGTTGCACATGACATGACTTTTAATTTCGTCACTGGTGCTGACTTTCAAGTTGTTACCGCAATGCCTACATGGACAATAGAACCTATCTCCAGGTTATTTTCTATGTTCCTCGGCAAATCTAATAAACTGGTCAAGACCAGAAATAAACTCTGGGGTGCAGCGATTGCGAATGGACATCCATGATCTATCCATTCTATGATCAAAGAGAAAATAAGTATATATTACAACAAGATTAGGGTCTAGGGTTAACAAATACATGTGATGTCATTCTTATATATAATAAATGTGTACCACCTATCTCATCCATAAACACCTAATCTCACTAGTAAGTGTATAATGTGTATTGGGTTTTCAAAAAAAATTCGACAGTGTTTCCCCGTTGTTCTCTAAGTACATATGTACATAGAGAACAAACGGGGAAATGCTCCGAAATTTTCTCGAAAATCCAATACACATTATACACTTACATTCTAAGTGAGATTATGTGTTCAAGAACGGTCCCAAACCAAGGACTATCCAAGATTTACTCCTAATTAGTAAATCTTGGATGAGTTTCTAGGACAACAAATACATGTGATGTCATTCTTATATATAATAAATGTGTACAACCTATCCCATTCTTTTTTTAATGGTAAACCTATCCCATTCTTAAACACCTAATCTCACTAGTAAGTGTATAATGTGTATTGGGTTTTCAAGAAAATTTTGGTAGTATTTCCCGGTTGTTCTCTAAGTACATATGTACATCGAGAACAAATGGGGAAATGCTACCGAAATTTTCTCAAAAATTCAATACACATGATACACTTACATCCTAAGTGAGATTAGGTGTTCACGAACAGTCCCAAACCGGGGACTATCTAAGATTTACTCCTAATTAGTAAATTTTGGACGGGTTTCTAGACCAACAAACACAATGATAGATATGTACATGTTAGGGTTTCAACACAATTGATGTTAGGGTTTAATCAAATCAAATTAGGATGCTAGAATGGACAAGTTTAAATCTTATTTCAACAAATATCAAAATTTACTGAATTAGGTCAAGCATTAGGATTAGAAGCATAAATATATGCAAGCAAAAGATTTGTTCATATCCTAGGTTGATTTACAATAGCAACATCTAAATATATAAACTCAAAGCATTAGATATATAAATATAATCAGTAGATAAACAAATACAAAGTAATAGATAAAAAAATAAATGAACAAAATACTCTCTTTTCTTCTTTCTCCCTCCTTACCAACAGCAAGCACAACCGTGGCTGTGTTGGCCGACCACGGCCGTGCTGCCTCAATATCAACATCTAAATATATAAACTCAAAGCATTAGATAAATAAATATAATCAGTAGATAAACAAATACAAAGCAATAGATAAAAAAATAAATGAACAAAATACTCTCTTTTCTTCTTTCTCCCTCCTTACCAACAGCAAGCACGACCGTGGCTATGCTTGCTGTTGGTAATGAGGGAGAAGGAAGAAGAAGAGGGGCATGGAGGAAGAAGTAGAGGGCTACCTATCGAGCAGGAGAGCGGCAGAGCAATGAGCTGGGGCAGGAGAGAAGGCCGCCGGAGCAGGAGAGCAGGCGGCCGGAGCTGGAGCAGGAGAGCGGCGCCGGAGCTGGAGCCGGAAGGCCGCCGGAGCAGCGAGCTGGGGGTAGATGGCAAGGAACGGCGGCGGCTGGGGGCCCAGAGCAACGAACAGCGGCGATCAGAGGAGCAAGGAACGACGGCGGAGGCGGAAACCAAAGGTAAAATTTGTCGGACCAAACCCTGGACGAGATTGAATGAAACAGAGAAAGTGAAAGAGTCGGGCTCGCGCGGGTGCTATTAAGTTAACAATAAGTGTCGGTTCTTAAGTAAAACCGACACATAAAACTAAAGGTGTCAGTTCTACAAACACACCGACACCTATTCTCATTGATAGTCGTCAGTTTTTACTACAAAAAAAACCGACATCTATCTACATATGCTGATTAAAAATTTATTCTCGATTAATGACCATAGTCGTCGGTTTTTTTCGAAAACCGACGCGCAAAGGGTGTGAAAAATTTTCTGGGAACAACACGGGAAAACCCATAAACGTCGGTTATTGTAGTAAAACCGACGACCAAAATGTGCTCAATTTCTGTCTCGTGAATAACCTTTCGTCGTCGGTTTAATACTTAATAACCGACGCCATATGTTATATTTTGGAGGTAATTTTTTTCACTGGAAATTTTAGATTTGACGGTTAATTTTCGGCGTCGGTTTATTATTAGGGAACCGATACTGAATAAAAGCGATACCCGTGTCTGATCGCCTTCACAAATATATTCCATTTCTTTTATTAAACCGACGCTTTAGATTTTAGGTGTCGGTGTATTTATACAACCGACGCCTTTAAAAGTATCGTTATAAACCATTTATGTAGTAGTTAACGGCTAGCCCTCCTTCCTCGTAGGGTGTTGTTAATGCAGTTGGTCAACGTATCATGAGTTTTAGATTTCCTCTCACATCACTGTCTTTTCATGAAGCTGAGATCACGGCGATTGTCTAGGCCAACAAAACCTGCAAAGCTAAAGGTATGCAAAACCTGCTAATTTTGTCCAATGCACAAAGAAAGACCAACGTCCTGATTAGTGAAATTGTTCCTTCACCTAAGCCCCAGCCCCTATGGTGGAAAAAAAATGATACTTGTATTGGATCACGTACGTGACCATTCGCCACATCTCCAACGATCCGAACGCGATTAATTCTTTTTTACAATTTTACTTCCACTCTACAATGCGCGCATTGACTTTTTTTTTATATCTCAAAGCGCATTGACTTAACATAGATGTAAATGTTCATTTGGATAGCTTTTGACCTACACGAGAACGCGGGATGGATACCAGTTAAGATCTATGATTCGGCAAAACAAATAAGCAAAACAAAAAACCAAAATGGCATGTTTGGACATTTTAA
>OY856412.1:748535771-748875771 GCA_963693085.1 Alisma plantago-aquatica
CATATATCTTTGATGTAAGTCACTTGTGATTATTTTATGACTTGAAATTAAGCTTAGAAAAACTCAAGAACACTTAATTCAATTGTTTAAGCACTTTTTGGACATTTGTCAAAAGTGATTACAGATTGGCCCGTTGGCCAAGTTTGTCCTATTGACAACTCAGTTGACAACCTATCTAGCTTTTAGAAAATGCCTAGGGTCAAGTTCGTCTCGGGGAAAACTCGACTAACACCTGCACTTTGACTTGTCATATATTTCCATCGGTCGTGTTTCCCAAAAGACAACTCACCCGACAACACTATAGGGTAAAGTGTAGAAAGTTTTTTCTAATCATCAGAGTGGTGCAAAGTAAAAAATATATCCATTAGAACACCCAAAATGGCTAGAATTTGATCCGAAGTGTATCTAATTGGATAGTAGGCAACCTCAACTATAAATAGGACCCCTTGGCCTTCATACCATGGTTAGTCAAGAACTATGAAGGCCCCTACAGTATAGTTGAGAGAGATTTTCCTCCAAGAGCCTCCATCCACTCTCACAAGCTTAATCACTTACTACATCCATTGGAGTGAGTAGGAGATTTGCAAGAGAGCTAGTACTATATGTATATTTTATGAATCTCTCACTTCCTCCACCTCGCAATCTATCTTTCTACCATCAAGATGAAGATTCTCCCTTTTGGCTAAGAGACGTGAAGAAGAAGAAGGGAAGGAGTCCCTTAGTGAAGGATTCTCCTTGGTGAAGGTGAACTCAAAGGAGGAAGATCCAAGTCAAGAATGGGTAACTCGTTGAAGGCAAAAACTAGTTGCAAGAGTGAGTAAGTCCTTGGAGAAGGAGGAATGCTTGTTGTAAGAGTAAGTTCTTGGCAAGGTAGAAAACTCTTGGTCATGGATAAGTAAGTCCTTTGTAAGGTTATTGGCTACCTTGTTCTCAAAGGGAATGCTAGGTACCCTTGACCTTGAATAGGGAGGTCTTACGTTGTAACTCTTAGAATGGAATATAAGCAGTGAGACATGGATGAAAATTCTAGAGATTGACATCTCTAGGTAGTGGGCGTATATCTCCAATTTTGGAGGTTGTAACCAATATACATAGCTTGTGTTATCTTGTGCTTGTTCAATATCTCTCTCCCTTGCTATGTAATGTTTAGTTGCACTCAAAGTTCATACTTGCAATATTATCTTAGAAATATCTCGAAGGTCCCAAGAATTTCGTTTAAGTGATTTTAGCTCTATTCACCCCCTCTAGAGATCATTATAGATTCAACACCTTTTAGTGATCCATTGGAAATGATTAATTGTCACATCTTTAATAATGTCACAACTTCCCTACAAGACTGGTTCATCAAAGCTCCATATGCAGCTGCATCTGTAGACATCCTTGTCTTATAAAATAGCAAATTGTAAAAAGTTTGAAGAAGTAGCCAATTGTTGAGACCATGGCGTGGGAAAAGAAGTTGGAGGTCTTTGAACCTCTCCTATGTGTCATATGCTCCATTCAACGAAGCAAGCGGGAGCATTCCATAGAGTCTAGTTAGTTCCAGGCAGCAATCAGACAGTCAAAATGCTACCATCCTAACACCGGTTGGATATGCCACTTGATATTTTCCATTTCCTTTGTTATACATAGTGATTCACATTGACAATTTTCAGTGGATAATTTTCATGCAGTGAGAAGCAGCTGGAATCCACCGCTTTACCAAATAATGCAATAGTGTGTTTCTCCATCCCTTTGAGAAAAATTACTGAGCTGATTCCTCAATTCAACAATCTTTCCTGGTGGAAAGTATTTGGCTAAGAAAACCCTGAGAAGTTCATCCCAACGGTTGATATAATTTCTTGAAAAGAAGAGAGCCACACCTTGGCTCTATCTCTCATAGTGAATGGGAAAAGAATAAGGTGAATCCCATTAGAAGGAATGCCAAACCTTGAAGGAGCTTAGATACTATCGATATTCAATAATATGGAGATCAAGATCCTCCATGGGTGTTCCTCTAAAGCAGTTCTGTTGTATCATTTGCATAATTGTAGGGATGATGGAGAAGTTGTTTGCCTCGATCTATTAGCTATTGATAGCCCCATTGATGCTTATAGTAGCTGGAGCGGTGAAATCCTGCAGAGGATGGTTGTCTTCCATGATTGGTTCTTGATGTTCGAGTGAAGATGGTGGTGAAGATAAAGGTGATGATGGGTCTGAGTCCTCCAAATTTGAATAAGTATCACTCCTCCTTGCTATCCATCAATTATTGAAAGTGCAATCAATTTTTGGTTGTAGAAATATGGATGGTTCAAGACCCCTTTTTGAATGTTGCATACAGTATCCAAATACACAAAGTGAGTAAGATACACAAAAAATGGATGATATCATAGATGGTGAAGATGGTGATGAAATGACGGTGGATTGGCGGGTGAATGTGTGATATTGTCTTGCTAACAATTCAATGCTTCTTACTCTAATAGAAATATGAATGCTCCCTATCAATGGTGCCAAAAACTTGTTAAGACAAATCCACAAGCCTTAAATTTATAACTAAAGCACTACCCCACAAGTATACAATTTCTTCTAGTGTATTCAAGATCGTCCTAGGAGAAAGATTATGTTAAACTCAAACGTATTGAACTTCAACAATCTAGATCGGTTTACAAAACATGATTTGGTTTCTTGCAAGTAACTAAAGTAAGTAGAGAGAAAGAAACTAGAGCAAGGATTACTTGATTCAAAGATAAAAAATTCATGAAAAAATGTTGAGAATAGAATTTCACATCCAGAACATAACATGAAGAACAAAAAATCAAACATAATAGCAATAACACCAAGGGTGGTCTATATCCTACACCCACCTCTTAGTAGTGTAGAATAGCCCTAACTTTGTATACCACTCTCATGGATATACTCAGATCCAGACTACAAAACTTGATCCCCACCACATACATCCTAGCCACTCTTGTGACCAAGGTAGTGCAACTAAGGTACATATCCTTACTCTTGTGCATATCTTCTAGATTATACAAAGAGAATAAATCATAAATACAAAGTGGCCAACCAAGAATGTAACAAAAAATTAACATCGATGAACCTTAGTAAAGTGAAATGACTAGAATTATCTGAAACTTCGTGTTCAATAACGTTATGACATGGGAGTTAATCCACCATGCCCAAGAATAGGAGTTCTACTCCGCCATGGACAAGAAATGCAAATACAAGCATAATAAAATGGTACATAACATAATTAGAGAGAGAAGCAAATGAAAATATTTGAAGAAGAAGTAGAATGAAGAATAACTCCAACTAGAAGTCATAATTTCTCCCTTGCTACTACACTTTCTCCATCAATCATATCTTCTGAGAGGATAGAAAGGAGAATGAAAATCTCTATTGCAATTGTTGAAGAAGAATTGGGGAAGAATATGATCCACTCTTGAGAAACTACTTAATCTTCTCTAAAATCACTTCCAACTCCTCATATCTCTACTTTGGTAGTGTGTTGTGATCTACGGTAACCGTCAATACTAGGACTGTTCACCTTAGTATCCATTACATGTGCCAAGAATGCCTCACAAATCTATCTTAAAACCTTCCTCGCCACCATGGCCGATACCATACATGTTGTAAGGATCTTCCTCTCTCCTTGGAAGATCCACATCTCATCACCATCTACAAACATCACTTGGTTGGAACTAAAATCCAAGACCACTCTATACTTCTCCAAGGTATCCATTCTAAGGATTACATCGAATCCATACATATCAAGTGGTATGAGATCCACTTGAATGTTGTGCCCTGAAAAGGAGAGGCCACATGATTGACACATCTCCTACAACACTATAGAACTAACTAATGGGGTTTCTAACAACAAGGTATTCTTCTTATGACTAACAAGCAAAAGACAACTAGAACTAACTAATGGGGTTTCTAACAACAAGGTATTCTTCTTATGACTAACAAGCAAAAGACAACTGCTAAGCACTTCACAAGCAATAAAAGAGTGTGTCGCACCCGGGTCAACCAAAAGAGATATAAAGAAAGAAGAAGAAAAATAAGAATGAAATAACTCCATCTGACCTGTCACTACTCACGGGTTGACCACCACCTCTACATGACTCATAGCATAGAATCTAGTTGTTGCCTGTTGTTTCCCCCATCCTCTACTTCTCTCAGTAGATGATCTGACCTATGATGCTTGGCCTCATCCTCGTCCTCCTGTGCCACTATTCATCTACCTCTGAGAACCCTGTTGGCTCTACATCAGTTGCTGGGTCTCTTCATCATCTCTCAACAAACATTCTCACCTCAGAGATCCCATATGCCCACACTTGTGGCAAGCCCAGTTCCCATACTGTGTCCTAGACAATTCCGTCACTGATGCTGACGCAACACTCTAGGCTCCTACAGGTAGAAAACTATGACCTCTTCCCTTACTTGGTGACCACTACGTTGGAGAATTGAACCTCTATGATGTTTGTAGTGTAGAAAACCGCATCTTCTTAAAGCCTCCTGTCAACTTCCCCTGGGACCGTGCATACCTCTTCCTAGCACTCGCCTCTCATTTCTCCTTCACAGATCACTCTATCCTTTGAATAGACTCCACAAACACGAAAAACCTCTCTCGATTCTCCAAAGCAGCCATCAGGGTAGACAACTCAACATTCAACCCCTTCTCAAAATGACGAATCCACTCAACCTCCGTAGCAGCCATGTGAGGATAGAATCTCAACAAATCCATAAACCTTGCTTCATACTCATTGGTCTTCATGGATCCCTGTTGAATCCTCTCAAACTTTCTGATCTTCTCATCAAGGTACATTCGAGGAAAGTACCGACTAACAAACTCATGTCAGAACTCCTCCCAACTGATCACAACACCTGGCCTCTTCTCTTCCTCTGTGGCCCACCAATGGCCAACACTCCCCTTCAGAAGTTACACTACATGCTTCACCTTATCCACTTCAGGGATACTAATAATCTTAAAGGCTTTCTCAAACTCTATAAGCCACATATCCGCATCTTATAGATCAACCATCCTAGCGTACTCCACCACCCCAACATGGTGAAGCTACTCAAAAGTCTTCGCAGTACCCGAAGATTCATCATGGTGAACCGGTGCCCTAGGCTGAGCAGGCTTCTTGTCTGTCATATGAATCATAGTAGCCATAAAGTGCCCAAAAAGAGATTGAAAGGCAGGATTTTCAATCATGCTTGTGTCAAATTGGGGGACATCATGCACCCACCGTTCCCATGCCTGGTTCTTTGCACCACCACCTGGTGCAACAACACTACTCTTGACAGTATATTCTTCGTGTTCTCCAGACATCTTTAAGCTTTCACTTTTTCTTCTACATAAGCAGAGGTAATTATAAGACAGACTAGAGGACACTAGAACATACACAAACCCTAGTCCTAGGTCCCTATAGACTCAGTGAGCCGAAATCTCTAATGCCAACCTTATTGTGATGCCTCACGCCACACAAAGAAAGATTACTCAAAACAAAACCACAGAAGAAAGATTAAATAAACAAATTACTGGAAAATACTAAAAGTTAAAACTATTTTCATAAAATTGTCAAATGGCAAGAACCTTTACATATGAGTCCTTTCATGCCTCAAAGAACTTACTACGTGTGCCATCAACCTGTTTCAGAACATATATACATATATCCACTACATATGTACACAAAAAGGCACACAAGCCAACCACATATCAAAAGCACGCTCTAAAATAATCTAAAAAACATCCCCAAAGACCTGAGTGTGTAGGGACAACTCTAGGAATCTATCAACAAAAGACATCCATCAACACTCCCAACCTTGTCAACTGCTACCTCCCTTGTTGATCGTCAACCTCTGTTGCACAATCTCTACCTCCTCGTGCATGACCACCTAAAAAGGATGTGGGAAACCGATAGGGTGAGACTCCAAATCTCAGTCGAAGATATAACCCTCTACCAACTCTATTATTATCACAGATAAGATAATTAGAGCAGTAGTAAAGTTAAAACTATAAGAAGCAAGTAATCATTATTTAACAAGATGAACAACTACTATTGAATTATGAAACATCTTAATAATTAAAAAGGAATATGAAGAACATGTATATTTCCTATCAACAATACTATATAAAGATCAAGCAATGCCTCATCCAATGTTTTTGTATTTGATTCTGTACAATTATACTACATGACTGATTACATATTTTAATATGCCCTGAGAATTTGAGTCATACCACCCAAATCCAATCGACCACTACTAAATCGAAATCGGTGCCATACTAGGTCTAGTGGAAGAGCTGAAATCCACAACCTCACCACCTCATAGTCAGTACATGAGTGAAACATGTAGTGACATCACCAGTCAAATGGCTTCCAGCAACATATAGTCCAGCTTTGCAAACCTAGCCTACCTTGGTACAGGTCACGACGCTAGTGTAACTGAGCTACGTCATGCAGCCACACTCTTCTAGGGTATGGCCCTCAACCAATCCTGTGTCACTTATCATTGAGCTACAGTCCAAAGCCACAGTCTTCCAGGGTATGGCCCACAGACAATCCTATGTAATGTATTCCTGGATGTAGGGGATATTTGTCCTCACCCCCACATATTCAAAAATATGTACTACGAGTTAAACTCATTTCACCATTCAACAAGTACTGACACTAAATGGATCTATGGCACATGGCAAGCTACATGATTAGGTTCTACTTGATTTAGTTTGGTCATTTAAGTATCTTTTAGCATCAATCAAGTTCCAACGTTCAACCTCAAATTCTACATAAATAAGGGTGTAACACGTCAACAGAACACATTAGAGCATGTAGGGTGTGATCTCCTCACATTATCACTTGATGCTTGTCATTCACTATATTTTCCATCCCAAGGACCACATATCTTGGGGTAACAACCCCTCCTCTCATTACTGAGGAAATCATCATCTCATATAAGGCAATAAACCATTATCAGGTCCCAAGACCATTTACCTTCTCTTTCAATGATGCCAATCATCACATATGCCTCACAAGGCCCATTCAATCAAATCACAAGTACCATAGTTCATACCTGGATATGCTTATCAACTGGTGTTTCCTACATGGTTAGAGTCTTGTAATAAGAAGAATAATACATCATCATCACTACAATCTCATAAGATTCATGCCATTCATAATACATCATTAGGGTTAGGGTTCCTTTAATCAGTTAGGGTTTACAAGGTTGGATCAAAAACCACCCTTAGAACATTGTTTCCATCATCATTGTAAGGTATCTTATGAGATAAAGATTATAGAAAACAACACTCCTTCATTATACACACAACCACCCCATAGGGTATCACATCATATCATGTAGCCCTATCATCACCATGATGTAACATAACTACCATCACAAGGCATCGGTTGAGGGTATCATATAGGGCATTAGTTAGTACTTGCCATAGGATGTTGACTTGTCATCATCACAACATGTCAACTACCACTATGCAAGGCACAAGGAATAAGCTACCAAAGGTGTATCAGTTTACCACTTCTTGAGAGTGTGACAGTCAACACCTCCTAAGGGTGTGACGAGTAACACCACCCTATGGTGTGATGACCAACACACCTAAGGGTGTGATGGGAAACACCACCCTATGATGTGATGATTAGTGCCCCCTAAGGGTGTTAGGCGATAAAAGCATGTCGGGCAGCCCTCAGTGTATCACTTATTAGGGTTAGGGTTTAGCTGGGCATCACGGGCTAAGGTGTATCAGGAAACACCACCCCAAAGGTGTGTCGACCTCCACTCAGTGAGGTTGTCACAATTTAGCCTTCAAAATAAACAAACTCCATGAGGTACATCCATAGCCATGATAGTCTAACACCTTCAAGGAATATGGTTGAGCAACACCTTATCTTCTTAGGTACTTCAAGAGAATGACGGCTAACACCCTTCATGCATAACAATTTAGCTGTCATATATAGGTTAGGTTCTTCTAGGTCATGACAGGCTAGCTTCTTCAAGATATATCTACCATATCAGTTTAGCAACCATAAGCCAAGACAAACTAACCTTCTCAACCCATGTCGAACTAAGCATCCACAAGGCATGTCGACCTAGCCATCTCTGAGTCATGACAACTTGCCACATAGGGTGTCAGTTTGTTGTACTACAAGTCACGATGACCTACCCTCAACATGGTGTGTGTACATGTGTGGAGTTGTTGTGTTCAACCTTAGAAAGGTTGGTCACGAGTCCATCTACTAACATAGCAAGAAGGTGTAAGACATGAAAAGCAAACCAATGAGATTCCACCATCATAACAGTTCTAAGACCATTAACAACTACTAGCATACAAGAGTTGAATGATCTCAAGATGAAGAACACAGATAAGCATATGAAGAGTGAAAATAACAAAGGAGGTTAAGAGTCATATAACCCGCCTCAAAGATCACCACTAAGATCCAAGCTCCAAGGTCAAGCTTCAAGCTCCCGATCTCAAAGTAGAAGATGATCCATCAAACTTGGTCACCAACACACCTCCAAGGAAGAAGATAATACCAAGGTTAAGATGGTTCAAGATGGAAAGAAGGTATCTAAGATACATGACCGTGATGAAGAAGAAAGAAGGAAATCTAGGAAACGTAGCTTACCAAGGTAGAAGATGAAGGATGATCAAAGAACACCACAACTTGGAACTCATCCACCAACCTCCAAGAGAGACTCTCTAGCTCCTTAAGCTTCTCAAGGCCGTCTACCAAGAAGGAGAGAAAGAAAAGATGGCCAAAAGGATCCTCTTGCATGGAGTGAAATGAGTTTATATACAAGAGGGATGAGAGAGGGATCATGGAAGAGGTGTCATCACCTTATAAGCTTAGATGCCACTTATCCCTAAAAATGAGCCACATGCACAACATCATGTAAGACATGGTGATAAGGTCTAGGCAAGGTCTCACCCTCTTTGTCTTCCACTAAGGTCATGCCCGATACCACATCTCCACACATTCACAAATTGATAGGCACAACTCTACACACCCCGCAAACTGATAGGTCACAACCCTACACACTCACAATGGATAGGGATCAACCCTACACACTCACTAATTGATACACAACCCCTCCAAGGCTCTCTAACCCGAGACAACACATCTAGGTGCAAGACACACCTCACACATGTGTTCAAAACATCACTAAGAATGTCACCATAAAAGCAAGATCCAAACAAAGTGCCCATATCTCCCTCTCTCCTCTAGATGATGCTAAGATAGAGAAGGAATACTCAAGAGGTGGCAAACTTACACATCATCCCCTAATCCGAGTGAATTGCAATTTGCACCAAAACCTCACCACAAAACACCAACATCATCCAAACAAGCTCAAATAAGAAACTTTGAGCTTCCAACATGCCCTAATTACATCTCAGATGATTAGAGACAGGTGCTAAGCAATGTACTTAGGAAAAACAAATAGGGTTATCCCAAAACATGGGTCAGGGTCCTTACAGTATGTGTTACTCACCGCACAAAAAATGTACTTGAGACCTAGCTCCTGTAGCAGCCCTTTAACTTCATCCTTGAATCCCAAGGTCGCCATTGATTGCTCACAAGCAAAAGTTGTAGGGAGGACCCTACCAGAAAAGAGGAATTGGTAAGTGGGGTCTTCATCTTCAGTCACCCTGAACTGGGTGGTGGAGATAAAGGTTGAGGATGAAGAAAAGCTTGGCCCATGCTTGTGCTTAGATGCTTCCTTGACTGGGGCCATTGCTGTTGAGATTATGCTAAAACACCCTGGGACATGTCATGTCTTTTGGAGGTCACAACGTGTCTTCTAACAAAATTCTAGAAAAGAAGCAAAGGACACGACATGTCCTTTAAATGACATGGCGTGTATGTGGAGATTAGGGCATCAGGAGGTTGAAGAAAATGATTCTTGCACAATGTGTCCTCTTGTCGGTGATGGATTCTAGCTCGATGATGGAGGTGACACCAAAGCTGCTCGTGGAGGCTGATTCTTGGCAGAGACGACGATGGAGTTTGGATGGGCTATGGACGGAAGCTGCTCGTGAAGGATGATGCTTGCCTAGGAAGAAAACTTTGCGGTGGAGGTGCCACTTTTGGAGGTGACAACAGTAGCGCACATGGCTGGGAAAAATGGAAGAGGTCAGCAGTGGTAGGATGTATGGAGGTGGCACTATAGCTGTTGCGACTTCTGGAGGGGATGGGCGGCAACACGCGGGGGTGATGGCGTGGTTGTGAGAGAAGCTTTCATCAATTAGAAAAGTTACAACACTCACACGGCTAGTTGCAAGTTCCCACACAACTAGGAAAGCTCTCGAACACAAATATGAACATGACTGGAGATTAGGGTGAATGAGAGAGGCATCTGGAGATTAGGATAAAAAACCCCAATTCAGTTTTATGAACACAACATGTCTTTTAAGGGACATGATGTGTTCAAATGTGTAATTCATTTTCTCCTTCTTGATATTTTCCTTGCTTAATGAAGACACAATGCATACAAATAAAGACACGTCATGTGACTTTCTAGATGACTAGGCTGAAGTTGCCAAACTATTAACAACACGACATTTACAAATGAAAACATGATGTGTGTTTCTCTAAAAAAATGTGGCATATGAGTGAACTGTGGTACATGTCATGTTTGATTTAAAACATGATGTGTAAGATTCCAGATGAATGTGTAATACTCTCAACCTGACAACGACACATCGTGTGTAAATAAAGACATGTTGTGTATCTTTCCAAAAAAATATTGCTTCAGAATGAACCAGCCGACATGTCGTGTTTGATTTAAACATGTCGTGTGTGTTTCCAGCGAACCATTAGATAGTCTTCAATGCCATATAGATATGCCGTGTGCAAATAAAGACGCGTCGTGTGTTTTGATAGGAAACTTAAGCATATGCTCGAACTGTGGGACACACCGTGTTTGAATTTTTACACAGCGTGTGATTTTCTAGGAACTCAAACCTGTAGCTGAACACGTTCTGACTTTTTGTGGACACGTCATGTTTTCTGGACATTTCCTTGAATCGACTATCTTGTGAAGCTATACACATCATGTTTTCCCAACGACATGTTGTTTCTTATCAATTTTTTGTAGAACTTGTCCTTCTTTTGCTCATCACCTAAAGAAATAATGATATATGTTTATGAGGGTCTAAATTATTACATTCATCCATGACAAATTTATTTTGGGAATGAAAATGTTCTTGAGAAATGCGAACTGAAGAAATCTATCCTAATGTGGGGTTAACTCCCACAAGGTCCTCTATTTAGAGTCTGGAGTAAGACTTTTCATCTTCTAATCATTAATCTGAGATGGAATGGGAGGCTCCCGGAGTAATCTTCTCACCCTCTTTATACAATTTGCATCACCATCCATTGACTTTGAAGGTAGATTACTTGCCTTGTAGCTATATTTCTCCATATGGAAAAACCTTTCAGACTACGAATAGCCCAAACCATTTTGATCTAAACTTTCCTGGGAAGAATTTTAGTCTTGAGTTGAACAACATAACTTGATCTCCTTCATCAAAGTCTCTCTTTGTGACCTTCTTACCATGCCATGCCTTTGTTTGTTCCTTATAAATCTTTGCATTCTCATATGTGTCTAGTCTAAGTTATTCAAGCTCTTGGAGTTAATAGTCACTTCTCACCTACCTTATTCATGTAAAAGTTTAGAAATTTGATTGCCCATAAAGCTTTGTGCTCTAGCTCAAGTGGAAGGTGACAAGACTTGCCATAGATAAGCTAGAATGGTGTAGTCCCAATTGTAGTCTTATAAGCTGTACGGAATGTCCAAAGAACATCATCTAACTTGAGTGTCCATTCCTTACTCAAGATTGAAACCATCTTCTCTAGGATGTTCTTTAGATGTGTGTTTGATACTTCAACCTGTCCAGCTATTTGGGGGATGATAGGGTGTAGAGATTTTGTGTCACCCCATACTTGGAGAGAATATTGTTGAACTATTTCTCATTGAAATGTGTTCCTCAATCTGAGATAATGACCCTTGGAGCTCCAAAATGTGGAAAGATAATCTTTTAGAACAGTTTTAGTACAACCTTTGCATCTGGGACTTCGGTAGGAATGGCCTCTACCCATTTGGACACATAATCACATGCAACCAAAATGTATTTGTAACCATAGGAGGATGGAAAGGGGCCCATGTAGTCAACACCCCATGCATCAAACACTTTAATCTCTAGGATGGAGTTGAGAGGAATCTCATCTCATCTTGATATCCCACTTGTCCTTTGGAATTGGTCACATGTTTTGACACAAGCCTGAACATCTCAAAACAAAGTAGGCCAGTAAAATCTAGCTTGAAGGATCTTGGTAGCTGTTTCCTCTCCCCAAAAGTGACCTATATAAGAAGAAGAATGGAAGCCATATATGATGTTTGGTATCTCCTCTTTGGCTACACATCGACGAATCAGTCTGTCGGTCCCTTGTTTGAATAGAATTTGATCATCTTAGTAATATAACTTTCCACCATGTAGAAACTCTTACTTTGATATTAATTAAGATTAGGTGGAAGATGTTATGTGGCAAGGAAATTTGCAATATCAACAAACCAAGGAGCTTGTGTTTTTTCAACTGCATACATTTTTTCAAGATGCAAATGATCATATATAGACATTGTGTCTTTAGCATCTGTGGTGACTCTAGATATATGATCAACAAAATTGATTTAGTTCCTTTCTTATCCGTTATCTCAAGATCAAACTCTTGGAGCAACAATATCCATTGAATCACACACGGCTTTGCATCCTTCTTGTTTAGAAAATACTTGATGGCTGCATGGTCAGTGTAGACTACAACCTTGGATCCCACGAGATACTGATGAAATTAGTTGAAAGTATAAACAATGGCTAGCATCTCTTTCTCAGTTGTAGCATAGTTTACTTGGGATTCATAAAGTGTCTTGCTGGCATAGTGGATGGTGTGTAGATTGTTATTCTTTCTTTGTCCAAGGACTGCGCTGATGGCATAGTCCCTTGCATCACACATCAACTTGAATGATGCATCCCAATCTGGTGGTTGGATGATAGGAGCTTAAATGAGTGCATTTGAGCTTTCTAAAGGAGGCATTGCTTTCTTCATCGAAAACAAATTCAACATCTTTGGTAAGCAACGAACATAGTGGTTTGGCTATCTTAGAAAAGTCTTTCATGAATCTTCTATAGAAACATTCATGGTCAAGAAAACTTTTGATGTCTTTGACATTAGAAGGAGTTGACGTCTTCTCAGTTGCCTTCACTTTTGCCCTGTCAACTTCAGTACCCTGGTTAGAACTCATATGGCCTAGTACTACCCGGATTGTACCATAAAATGGCACTTCTCCCAGTTTAGTACTAGGTTAACCTTTTTATAGTGACCAAGGAATTTAGATAGATTAGATAGGAAGTCATCAAAAGAATTCATGTAGACATTAAAATTGTCCATAAAAAATTCCATAGAGCGTTCAATAAAATATGAGAAAATAGCCATCATACAATGCTGAAAAGTCACTGGTGTGTTGCAAACACTGAAAGGCATGCATCTATAGGCATGAGTACCATAGGTGCATGTAAAAGTCATCTTTTCCTAATCCAATAGATAAATCGATATTTGGAAAAATCCTAAATAACCATCAAGATAATAGAAATAAGAATGGTTGGCTAATCTCTCAAGCATTAAATCAATGAAACACAATGGAAAGTGGTCTTTGCGGGTTTCCTTAGCAATCTCCTATAATCTATACACATGTGCCATCCTGTAGCAACACATGTATGAATCAATTCATCGTTCTCTTCTTTTATGATAATTGCACCCCCCTTTTTGGGTACTACATGAATAACACTCACCCAAGGGCTGTCATTAATGGGGTAAATGATGCCTGCATCTTTTAACTTGAAAATTTCTTTTTTAACAACACCAATCATAGTCTGAGTTAAACATCTAGGAGGTTCTACATGTAGCTTGTCATCATCCTCTAGATTTATTCTATGCATGCAAATAAAGGGGTTTATGCCTTTCAAATCATCAATTCAGTAACCAATGACTTCCTTATACAATCTCAATTCATTTAACAACATTGATTATTGTGTTGGATCAAGGGATGTAGGGGGGGTGAATAGAGCTTCACAAATCTCACAAAACAAATTAGACCTTCAAATTATATTAAGCGCAAAGGCTTAATCATACAACCAATTTGAAGTCCTAACTAGCAAGCATAGAAAGGATGAGAGACAAGGATAACATACACTTGGACAAAGTGGTTTAGAGTGGTTCCACACTTCAAACTAGAAGTGAGTCAGTCCACTACCTAGAGGTGGTTAATATCTAGGACTTTGCAATCTTGATGCTCTTATATCCATTCATAAGATTACAAGACAAAACTACATTCATCCAAGGACTTAATACCTCAAAAAAGGATCTTCAACCTACCAAAGGAGCTTACCCACTTGAACTAGGGAGTCTTCAGCCTTCAACAAGGACTTACCAACTCCATCTTCAAGTCTTTGACCTTCTAGGAATTACCTATCCTTCTTGAACATCTGCCTTGCCTATCTCCTTCACTCGAAGATCTTGATCACCAGCTTTTTTCAACCTTGAAGAACAACAACTCCTTCTGCTTCACTCAGAGAAGATCTTCAAGCCTTTTCTTCAATAAGGAAAGGGGGTAGGAAGATGGAGGTGGAGAGATTTACATGGATACAAGGAATATATATCTTAAAATAGATCCTAACTCACTCATATTCACAGATTTGAATTGAAAGTAGAGAGAGAAAGGGGCTCAAAGGTGTGCAACACTCTCAACTAAGCTAGAACCCAGCATATATGGAATGAACTCCAAGTAGTCCTATTTATAGTTGGGGGTGCCCCTTTGAGTTGGGGAACACTTCGGGTCAAATTATAGCCATTTTAGCATAAGGCAACATATCTATTTTCGTCCAAAAAAGTCACCAACGGTTAGAATCACTTTTTCTACATTTTCCGTACAGTACATTCGATCGAGATTGAATAAAGGTAACTTGACCAATCAGGTAAAAGACAAACTTGATTTTCAAACCATCAATCGAGTTTGTCTTGGGGAAACTCAACTGACCAATGAAAATAGCATTTGGTCAGTAACCCAATCGGTCGAGTTCTGTGAATGCACAACTCGACTGATGCACTCTCCAGAAAATGGATCCAGTGGATCGGTCGAGATTGTAACTCGACCGATCAACAACATGTGATCGATTTTATAAAATGCTTAAAAAGTGATTAAAACTTGGTACTAAGTGTCCCACATAATTTTCTCATCTTAGTTACAAGTCATATCATCAATACAAGTGATTACAAAATTCTTCTAAGGTCATTTACATGGATTTCCTAATTAGCACACTTGCGTATCTTTTGACTTGAACGTTGACAGGCTAGGGCTTGTGTAATTTGATCCTTTTCATGTACCTAACACCTGAAATCAATCTTGAATACACATATTAGATACATAAGAATGGAATGGTTGATTCATTATCAAAACATGGAAAATGTATAACCTCTAGGTCAACATTCTCCCCCTTTTTGACAATGACAAACCATTCCTCAAATATATTGAAAAGGATATAGAAATTATACCTTTGCCTTGTGAATTAGGGGGATTCAAGATTTGAACAATGTGAATTTCTCCCCCTCAATCTATGCTTACTTTAACCTGCATAGTTGGTTTATCTACACAAAGAAATTATAGCATACATGTACTATATGGTCCTTTGCAAGTCACATGATAAAGCATATAATGAACAAGAAAAGGATCTCATCAGCAATAAGTAGCAGTATAACCAAGAATAGAAATATGAGTGAGTTTCAAGACATTGAAGTTCTCTCCCCCTTTTGACATTATAAAAAAGTGAGGGGGGTAGAAGAGCATATAATCAGGTCTTCTCCAAATGCAATCAAGCAGATATTCAAACATGGAATCTCATATCATATATCAACCAGAGATGAAAGAAACGTACAAGCTAACTCATAATCAAAATATGGTGAAATATGGCACCAACTCATAGGATATAACTGAGCAAAGAGTAAGAGTGCACATAACATAGATTACAACTCAGAAGCATGTTCTCATAAAAGCAGCTACAAATAAGAAGCGATGAAAACTAAAGATAAAATAGTACATCTCAGATAATGTGCCCAGATGTTTCTAATACAAAATAGCTTAGAAAAATATATATGATCAGCAAACTGGACGAAAAACTAAGAAACAACTAGACATCTAGACTATCTATGTACACAACATCATCATCATCATCAGCTCCTGGCTCGTAGTACTAGTCTCCATCAGAAGGTGCAACAGTAGTGGCTTCATCAACAGAATCACCACCAGAGACATCACCATCATCATAAGCATCCTCACCATCGCCATCATCATCATCATCATCATCAGTAGCAGTCTCAGTATTAGCCTGGTCAGACATCTCCTCATATGTAGAAGGACCAAAACCACGATCGGGCCAATGAGCATGCTGCTCATCCCATGTCATACCAATAGCATAGAGCTCATTGGCCTGAGGGAAGGATGGAGCAGAATTGCCAAGACTGGCAAGCAGGGTGGCCAAGGGGCCAACAGGTAATGACAGGTAGACGGGAGTAGAACCACCAACAATAGAGGGTGTGGGAGCAACAACGGAAGGCTTGGGGGTAGGGCAGTAATGATGATATGCATGGGAAGCATAATCACTACCGGGGAAAGGCTAGTAGGTGGGGTATGGGTGTGCACAAGATAAGTTCATGTTTGATATGATTGAACATGAATCTTGGTGTAGGTGCTCCTATACCAGGGGCTTGTATGCCTGTTGGTGCATCATGTAGCCCATGAGGGTTTCATTAGACACATGAAACCAGGCATGGCTAGGTCTGGGTGGCTGAGGAGGTGGAGCACGAGTAGAGGTAGAGGTAGGGGCTGGAGAGGCAGAGGATGAGGGTGAAGCACCGGGGGTGGTGGAGGCAAATACGAGCACATAGTTCTAAATTGTAGTCTCACTGTTACACACACCTTTCCTGGCAAGCTCGTAATGGAAGTAAAAAAATAGTGATTTCTCAGTGGCGAATTGAAACAGACCACATATCAGGGTTGGATAAGGTGGATGGGTTCCACGGGTGTTCTTACTAGAGTCAAAATAGGTCATGTGGTGGAGAATGTATCTTGACCATTTGACTCTGATATTCTCTAGAATGCAGTACATTGTGACCATCGTGTTCTATGCAATATCCGTTTATTTTTTCTTCAGATGGATGTTGCAGTTGACCACGAGGGCTAATGTACGCTTTATGAGATCTAGGGAGGAGGGTAGGTGCTCTTTTTCTCCTAAGGAACATCAGGTTTCTTCAGGTAGTGATGGATATCAGGAAGAGTGATCTCATTCTGTTTGTAGAAAATCTCATGATCCAAAAGGTCAAAATACTCACCATAATCCTTACGCCAGGTGTCATTCTCATCATCTCTTGATAAGAACACATTTAGGATATCTTCAGAGATTTGAAATCTCTTCCCGACGATCATGGATGTAAGAATCACTTGAGTATTTGACAGGGGTACAAGGGTGTCATAGTTCCAACACAAGTTAGCATAGAATTTGTGAACTATTTTTGTGCTTGTCATAGAATTATGAAAGCAGTCACGCTCGACAGCCAGGGTTGATAGGTGATGAATGGCTAGCAACCTTGCCACTTGGTCTATGATAGCTTGATGCCTAGGGCTAGGCTCAAACAAGGCTCTAAATAGAAAAGGAATTCTAGGAAGAATGTCCTTATACCTATTTACATCCTCTATTGAGACAAAGGAGGTATCATCAAAAGGAACCAAGTGAGATGACAAAGAGGATGATGGAGCATTGCTAGGGCGGGTCTCTTTCTTCTATGAGAATCCATGGAGGCAAAAAGAAGGAGAAGAAGAGAGCAAACACACAAAGCAAACCACAAAAACCATCCAAACACCAAGGAAGAGCAAGAGGGAAGGTCTAGGGCAGCCTATCTAGGTCAAAAAAGGGCTAGGATAGGGAAGGTAAGGGTTGGGGATGAGATCTTAGGGCTAGAAGAGGGGGAATTTGTTGGCTATTGTCTAGTTGAGAGGGAGAATAGTCGGCTGAACCCAACTTAAGTTGGCTTCAGCCCGGTGATTGGTCGAGTTCTGAGAGTCAAAAACTCGACCGATTGGTCCATTTTGAAATAGCTCTCGGCCACGGATCGGTCGAGTTTGTCCTGGGGAGACTCGACCGATGGTCAACCTGACCTAAAACCAACAAACTCAATTTCTAGCCATATGAATTCTAATTAAATTCATTTTTCAAGTCAATTATGTATATTGAACATACTTAGGCACATATCACCCATCATTGGGTACTATTTAGCGATAAAACCCAAAATTTGAGAAATGCCCAAAAACAAGTGAAACTAACCATGTCAATAAGAAAAATTTAGCAATTTTAGATAAGCAAGGTGATTTAAGCATGAGCAAGACATACTGAATAAAAGCAAATAGCTAGAAAACATGTCAATATCATCTGAAGCAATTATGAGCAGTTTAGATCTAATGAAAGTTAAATTGCTATCTATCTAGAGGTTTGGTGAAAATGTATGCCAACTGATTTTCCGTGTCCACATGCGTGATATAAATATCCTTTTTGGCAATGTGATCATGAAGAAAGTGATGACAAACCTCTATATGTTTAGCTCTACTATGCAATATAGGATTATAAGAAAGATTGATTGCACTAGTATTATTACAATAGATAGGACAAGCATCAAAATGTATGTTAAAGTCTTGGAGCATTTACTTCATCCATAGGACCTGGGCACAACAACTTCCGACTGTAATGTACTCAACCTCGATAGTTGATAATGCCACGATGCTCTATTTCTTGGAAAACCAAGACACTAAGCATGGTCCTAGGAGAAAGCAAGTGCTACTTGTGCACTTTCTATCAACCAAACAACCCGCGTAATCATCATCACTATATGCTATATGAGTAAAGTCCTTTGACTTATGGTACCATAGTCTAAAGTTTTGAGTTTTTGCTAAGTACCTCAAAATCCTCTTAACAACAATAAGATGTGATTTCCTAGGACTTGATGGAAAGCGAGCACACAAGCCAACACTAAACATTATGTTAGGTCTAAAGGTAGTTAAGTAAAGTAAACTTCTAATCATACCTCTATAGAGATTCTCATCTACCTTCTCACCTTCTTCATCTCTATCAAGTTTGGTGGTGTTGGACATGGGTGTCTCCATCAACTTCATGTTCTCCATTCCAAAGCGTTTGAGTAGCTCATTGGTGTACTTGCCTTGGTTGATGAAGTTTCCATCATGGGTTTACTTAGTTTGGAAGCCTAGGAAGAAAGTAAGCTCACCCATCATGCTCATCTCAAACTCACTTTGTATAAGAGAACTAAACTCCTTGCAAAGATCAAGATTAGTTCCGCCAAATATGATAACATCAACATAAATTTGAATGATAAGGAAATTGCAAGAAGTGTGTTTTAGAAATAAGGTAGAATCAACTTTGCCCATGACATAGCCATTGTCTAACAAAAAGTTCTTTAATTTCTCATACCAAGCTCGAGGTGCTTGTTTGAGTCCATAGAGAGCTTTTTGTAGCAAATAAACATGGTTAGGTAGCTTTTCATTTTCAAAGCCCGAAGGTTGAGAAACAAATACTTCCTCCTCGATTGTACCATTCAAAAATGCACTTTTAACATCCATTTGATATAGCAAGAAATTCTTATAACTAGAAAAAGCAAGTAGCATTCTAATAGATTGAAGTCTAGCAATAGGAGTATAAGTTTCATCAAAATCAATACCTTCCTACTGATTGTAGCCTTGAGCCACTGACCTTGCTTTGTTCCTTACCACCTTGTCATTTTCGTCAAGCTTGTTGCGGTAGACCCACTTGGTGCCAATGATTTTTCTATCACTTGGTCTTGGCACTAGAGTCCACACTCGGTTCTTCTCAAACTGCTCTAGTTCCTCCTGCATGGCTTGGATCCACTTGTCATCTCTAAGAGCTTCCTTGATGTTCTTTGGCTCCAGCTGTGAGATGAAGGCACTGTCTGCTTGTTCTTTGTTGTAGGAAGCTCGTGTCTTCACCCTCTCAAATGGATTACCAATGATTAGCTCTTTGAGATGATTCTTTGCAAAGCGAGGAGTGGGATCCTTCTTCTCTTCATCTTCTGCTTCAACCACCTGCTTACCTTTGTTGTCAATGTTGAAGTCTTTTAAGATTGAAATTAAGTCATCCGCAACATCATTATCAACACTATTCTTTCCAACAACAGGGTTAGATTCAATCAACTTTACATTAATGGACTCTTCAATTTTAGATAGATCAATATTGAAAACTCTATAAGCCCTGCTTGTAGTGCTATAGCCTAGGAAGAAAGCCTTGTATGATTTTAGATCAAACTTTTTGAGAGAATCCTTTGTGTTCAAAACAAAACAAGGACATCTGAAAATGTGAAAGAAGTTGATGGATGACTTTCTACCATGCCATAACTCATAGGGGTTTTTCTTCAAAGAAGGATGTGTAAAAACTTGGTTCTACACAAAACATGAGGTGCTAACAGTTTTAGACTAGAACTTCTTTGGAGTATCATACTCTAGAAGCATGGTCCTAGCCATCTCCTGTAGTGATCTATTATTTCTCTCTACTACCCAATTTTGTTGAGGTGTATGAGGAGAAGAGAAATTGTGCGAGTAACCAGATTTTTCACAAAATGCTCAAAAAGATCATTTTCAAACTCTCCCCCATGGTCACTACAGATAGAAACAATCTGGAAAGAAGCTTCATTTTCAACTCATTTACAAAAGCTCAAGAAAACATATAGAGTATCACTTTTAGAGATGAGAAAGAATGTCCAAGTATAGAGAGAGAAATCATCGACAATCACAAGACAATACTTGGAACCATGAAGCGTTTGAGTTCTCATAGGTCTGAATAGATCAATATGAAGAAGCTCAAGAGATCTTTTGGTACTAAGGACTCCTTTGGATTTGAAAGAGGACTTGGTTTTCTTGCCTTGTGTGCAAGATTGGCATTCCTCATACTTTTCAAAATCCAATTTTGGAAGTCCCCTAACCAATTCCTTTTTGCTCAATTTCTTCATTTGATGCATATTCACATGACCCAACTGGTGATGCCAAAGAGATATATCATTTTTATCCACAACTAAGCATCTATCAAGTACGGGCTTTAGAGAATCAAGCACAATAACATATAGATTACCATTTCTAGTTCCCTTATATATAACATTGTAAGTGAGGGAATCTAGAAGCAAACATTCTAAAGAAGTAAATAGAACAAGATAACCATTATCACAAAGTTGGTTTACACTTATCAAATTGTGATGTAGACCATCAACAAGCAAAATATTTTTAATACAAAGCTCATTTCCTACATCACCCTCACCTATTACTTTACCCATTCTGTTGTCCCCGAAGGTCACCGATCCTCCTTTCTTCTTTATGAATTTGTTGAAATAGCTGATTTCACCTGTCATATGCTTTGAGTAGCCCCTATCAACAATCCACCTTCTTTTGACCTGTATGAAAGAAGGATGATGATGCCCAACTCAAACTTTGGGATCCGGGGTTAGCTTGGGGACCCATTTCATCTTTAGATTGGTCCCCTTTGGCTTGTAAGGACAATAAGTAGAGTAATGATCATCACATTTACAATGAGCACATACCATTGGGTTCTTAGAGCCAAAAGTCTCTCCATGGAAGAAAGGAGGTTCCACTCTCTTCTTCTTACCCTTACTCTTGTTCTTGTTCTTAACCTTAGGAGCAATCCCATCATATCCTAAACCACTAGTACCAATTTGTTTGGTTGAGTGTTCTAGGATAACATTAAGGGATTTCTTTACTGTAAGAAACTTTTGCAAAGAAGATCTTAATTTAGCATTAACATCACTAAGATTAATGACAGTAGAAGATAAGCTAGCATGATCATCTCTAGCATGCAACAAATCAGCCTCTAAATAAAGGGCTTTAGTATGAAAAGAATCACGTTCTAGAGCAGTGCTAGATACCTCATTACTTTGCAAGATAGGTCTAGAGGATAGATCATTAACTTGAGCAAGCAACTTAGCATTTTCAGATTTAAGCAAAATAATTTCTTTTTGATAATCATGAGTTTCTTACTTCCTAGCTTCACCAATGAGGTTAAGTTCTACATTTTCAATTTTAAGAACATCAATCTCATCTTGGCATTTTTGGTTCTCTTCCTTAAGAGTAGCGATGGTCTTAAGGTAGACACCATTCTCAACTTCAACTCCATTGTATTGGAGCTCAAGATCATGAAATTTCCCTTGTAAAGTATCAATACTATCAAGATGCAACTTTTCATTTTGATCTAGAATCTCAATCTTAGCATAAAGATCATCTATAATCTTTCCTAACCTTTTTTTAGCTTTATATTTAGTAAAAGATGATCGACAAGCATTAAGCATATCAATAAGAGTTTCTTTAGACAACTCATGCAAATTAACTTCACTTACCTCACTTACATCACCTACATCATCACTTTTAGAGGCCATGAGAGCAAGGTGGCATTCTCCATCTTCAAAGCTAGAAGAACTTGAGGAAGACTCCTCCCAAGATTCATGAGATGCATTCTTGATTCTTCTTTCTTTCTTCTCCTTTCTCTTGTATTTGCCTTCCTTCTTATACTCCTTGTCCTTCTTGTGGTTGCTCTTGTGGTGACTCTTCTTGGCCTTGGTGCAGTCACTCTTGTAATGGTCTTTTTTGCCACATTCATAGCACCTAGGAGTAGATGAATAAGACTTCCCTTTGAAGTGCTTGCCCTTGGATTAGTTAGCTTCATGCTCATTTGGGCCTTCATCTTCACTTGAGGAAGGAGTAGGGGACTTGAGAGCAAGTTGTTGCTGCCGAACCATCTCTTCAATTTGAGCTTTGAAGGATGTGTCCTTGATCTTCTTGGACTCCTTCTCTTCTCTCTTTTCTTCTTCCTCTTACTTGTCAAGCCTTGGCTCATGAGCTTGAAGGTTGCCAACCATCTCCTCGGTTGACAATTCACTAAGCTTGTACACTTCTTCAATGGATGTCACCTTGGGTTCCCATCTCTTGGGAAGAGATCTCAAGATCTTTGAGTTGATAATGCCTTTTTCCATCACACTACCAAGAGCTACCAATCCATTGATGATGACATTAAGCCTTGTGTACATGTCCGCCACTCTTTCATTCATTCCCATCTTGAAGTTTTCAAGTAGACCACCAAGCATGTAGATCTTTACTTCCTTCACTTGCTTCGTTCCCTCATAGGTGACACATAGCTTATTCCAAATTTCATGTGCGGTGTCGCATGAGGAGATCCGTTTGAACTCATATGGGGTGAGGGATGGATAGATGATGCTCACAACTTTGGCATTGAGCTGAGCTTGCTTCATTTGGGCTTCCATCCATGTAGAGATTTCCCCCTTTGGATATTCAGACTTTAGGTGCACCACCTTCCACATCTTGTAGTTTACTCCTTTGAGGTAGAACTACATTCTTCTCTTCTAATAGAGGAAGTTGGTGTCGTTGAACACTGGAGGTTGCATGGAGAAGCTTTCCTCCAAGTTGAGATATCCAAGTGCTAAATCACCCATCTTCTCCTTGTTGTGGAAGTAGCTTGGAGAAGACCTACTCTGATACCACTTGTTGGATCAAGGGCTCTAGAAGGAGGGGTGAATAGAGCTTCACATGTCTCACAAAATGAATTAGACCTTCAAATTATATGAAGTGTGAAAGCTTAAGCATACAACCAATTTGAAGTCCTAACTAGCAAGCATAGCAAGGATGAGAGACAAGGATAACAAACACTTGGATAAAGTGGTTTAGAGTGGTTCCACAATAGATAACTAGAAGTGAGTCAGTCCACTACCTAGAGGTGGTTAATCTCTAGGACTTTGCAATCTTAATGCTCTTATATTCATTAATAAGATTACAAGACAAAACCACATTCATCCAAGGACTTAAACCTCAAGCAAGGATCTTCAACCTACCGAAGGAGCTTACCCACTTGAACCAGTGAGTCTTGAGCCTTCAACAAGGACTTACCTACTCCATATTCAAGTCTTTGGCATTCCAGGAATTACCTATCCTTCTTGAACTTATGTCTTGCCTATCTACTTCACTCAGAGATCTTAATCACCAGCTTTCTTCAACCTTGAAGAACATCAACTCCTTCTCCTTCATTCGGAGAAGATCTTCAAGCCTTTTCTTCAATAAGGAAAGGGGGTAGGAAGATGGAGATGGAGAGCTTTACATGGATATAATGAATAGCTCTCTTACAACAGATCCTAACTCACTCATATTCATGGATTTGAATTGAAAGTAGAGAGAAAGGGGCTCAAAGGTGTGCAACACTCTCAACTAAGCTAGAACACTACTACAGAAATAGCCTTTGGCGTCGGTTGTTTAACCCCCTTTGGCGACGGTTTTCAAGTGACGCCTATGTGGGCGCCGCTAAAGGTCGAACTCTTCGGCATCAGTTTTCTAACCGAAACCTATATGATCTATAGGTGTCAGTTATATTTAGTTGACCGATGTCTATAGGGTTCGCGCCACAAAGAAGGGTGCCACCTAGGACACTTTCTGCGTCGGTTAACAACTGAACAACTGACGCCATACTCCCAGACGACACGGCCGTGCTTCACTGCACGGCCATGTTTAGTACTATAGGCGTCGGTTTTATACGAATAAGTGACGCCTTTTCCACCACGGCCGTGCTTTCTTGCACGGTCGGGTTGTTTGTCATATTAGGCGTCGGTTTTTATCTAATAACCGACGCTGCAGGCCTTTGATGACGGTGTTTTATAAATAACCGACGCCTATACTTTAATTTTTTTTCTTATCAGTTTGTAGGCCTGCTGTGGCTGGTCAGCAGGATGAGAACCTATAGTTCAGTTTTCTGAACTGCAAGTTTACGACATCCATTGATATCAACCTACAAATAGGCCACAAACCTGTAAAATCAACAAATATTTTATCACAAAAGTAGATACATTCAGACATCAATTCAATTCTCACATTCACACATGTAGAAACATTCAAATACATTTAGAAACATTCAGACATGTATAAACATTCAGAAATATTCATTTACAAAATATCATTCAGCATCGCTATCAGCATCCCAATTATATCTTACAATCGCCACTGCTTGTATGGCTTTTGCCCATTCTTCTCTTATTTCATTTAATGCTTCCATCGTATATGGAGCATGTACATTTTTTAAGCGTTTACCTATAGTGTGGTCAGTTTTAAACACCTACAAAGAGAATAATGTATATATATAAGTAATAATATAAAAATAAGATTGATATATTTCATACTAACTAATGAGACTATATATAATACCTCATGTATGGTATTAATATCCAATGCGGCATGTCGGATAATCATCTGCATAAATCACATCACATAGTATGCACATGCCCAACCGTTGTCTTGTGTAGCGCACTATAAATTGAAACATACAAAATATTAAAAAATACAACTAAGCACAGTTCACATAAATAATATATACATTGGAGTCGGGAACTTACTTTTACGTTCTCCCAAATTATTGGCTGGTTCTTTCTCCTTGGGACATTTCCTCCAGCATTTTTGAATGCATCTAAACCCCTACATGTTAATGTAACACAGTAAATTGCATAATTAAATAGTAATGTAATAACATATGTTAACGGATATAAAAATAAAATATTTCTCACCAGAATAATGGCATTCTCAATATGTGTCCAATTTTAGTGTTCAATGTACTTCCCATAGGATCTAGATAATAAACAGTGAATGTCCTGGGGACAATAACTAGTAACTCCCAATGTCTACCGCTAGAGGTAAAAAAGTTAAAAATTAATAACTCAAAATGCACAATAAAAATGGAATTTTCTTAAGTCCAAATTATAAATAAAGTAAACTTACTTGACATTGAATGGAGCTATTATTATCGTCTTCTTTTGCTGACCAAAAACTGTAAAAGCATCTATACAGTATTGTTGAACACTATCAGGGTCTTTAGCTACCATACTAATCAATGATGAAATAAAAAATCCCACATGATCAAATGCAAATTGTTTGCATTGATCTTTGACTAAGTAGCTGCAAAACATGTATTACGTATGCATTAATATATAAGAAACCAGATCACCAGATCTTACACAAGGTATATGGATGTATAAACAAGATCTCACCTTATCCATGTCTCTATCATTGATGTATTCAGCCAATCATACATAAACAACTCAATAATATCTTGTATAAATAAAGAGCTATCGTATGATTGACCTGCATAATTTGCTTCTAAAGAAATAATTATAGGGCAATGTATATTATGTTCCCATAGCCAAAATGTCATTCCCCTACAAGCAGGACCTAATAGGTATTTTAGGTCAGTTGGAACCCAACTTGGTAATGCAGGAAGTGGAGGTGGAGGCCTAGGTGCTTCGGGTGTCTTCTTTTTAACCTGTATATATAATTTCAGATCAGTTGACCTCATATATACACATTAACAATCTAAAGTAATGTAAATTTATCTTACAATTTCAGTAGTGTAGACGACATCTGCTTTGGGCCACAATATCACCCTGCCTTCTGCCTCACCAAGTGTATCAATATCTGGGTGGGCATATGGAAAATGCAGCTTCCCTCCAATCGGGTAATATACATATCGGGCTCACACGAACGTATCCCTGTGGCATTGGAGTCCCATGAAACGTTGCCCCAAGAAGGGACTGGTAAGCATTCACCTCTGCAACAACATAGTCTTGCATTCTTAAGCGGCATGGCTTCAATGCCTACAAATTTACGTAAATAATGTTATACATATATACATATCACCTTTCGAACATATCATCTTGAAAAGACTAGCTACAATGTCATAAACAATACTTACAGCAGACGTGCTAGGCGATGGGTCTCCAGGATTACTCATAGTCTGTGCATCAGGAGAAGAGTGGGTCGCCATAGGCTGATTGGAAGCCTGAGATGCCTGCCACCGCACTATTTCTTCCTTGACCTTCTCAGCAACTGTATCATTGACCTTCTTAGCAACTATATCCTCGACTCTCTTATTCTCCTATACATGGATAAAAGAAACATTAGCTTCTTATTATTGAATTCCCTTTTGCAGTAACATTCTAAAAAAAGAATAGGTTACCTCTTCTTGTGAAAGTCCCGCTCTGGGTTTGCACTGGGATGGCCCAAAGAATGCTTTGATGCCCACACCAGTGCATGCACCCCTAACACATCCAGGATGCTCTGGGTTACCTAGAGTAACTGTCAATTCATCCCTTGTGCCCTGAGGGATGAACGTTCCTTGTTTCCTCTACTCGTGCAGCTCCCGCTAATCACCATCAACAGAAATTGGTAAGTTAACACCACAAATAATCAATATTCAAATGATTTCTCTAAGAGTTGTATTTTACCATTTTCATAGCCGCCTCAGCAGTTACGGGCTTCTTTATTTCACCCTTCTTGTTTTGCCTCCCAGCTATCCAAATATCATGGAGAGGCATGGGTGTGGCAGACTCCTGAGTAGGAGAAGACTCCTGAGTAGTCGCAGACTCCGCCTGTAGTCTTTGGCGAACGCTTGCATAGCCCTTTGGACCCACAGTGTGGTCATGCACATTCAGTGCACGCCTTGCTTTTTGCGCGTCACTGAGGGCCTTGTTAGTATGCACATTAATGATTTGGTTAGTATCACTAAATGTTAATCTTGAATAGGTGAATACAACATATATTAATTAAATTGGGAGTGATGCCTAATACCTTGAATTCTTCAGATTTTCTTGAAGCAACAAAATTGTCCCAATCTTCTTTGTCCAAGAAGTTCCACTGCTCAAGGGCTGACTTCTTCTTCTTATCACCATCTTTTATGTATTCTCTGTTCAGATTTGTCCTATAGTTCCTAAGCATCTTTCCAGCGCGTTGCATCACGCTTTTACGATGCAACTTCTCATCCAATGCAAACAGATTCTGTAAAATAGAATTCTTATTAACTAGTATCCAAAAATAGAATTGCAAATAATATAATTTGTAATCTACAAAATAGAATTGCAAATAATAATAACTCACGCATAAATCCTTCCATATCAAGTCTTTCTTCCCCTGAGGAACTTTATGCCAATTATCATACTTTACACCACAATGGCTTCGAGTGACACACCCAAGATAGTTTACAAAATTATTGCGGTTCACTCCAATTGCATTTCCTCCATTATCAAACTCCACAACCAATTTGGATCTACTACCACTCAGCGCTATTAACTTCTTCAACAGAGTGATGCCCCTTTTCTTGTTAAGTGTTTGGTGCTGCGCATCAAGTTGCTCCAGTGCTTCAGTGGGTACATGTGCATCATCAACCTAAAATTTGACAAAAATAAACCCACTGAATTAGCGCAATATAGAAATATGGGATATATGACATAATTAGAAGATAATGAATTTTATAGAAATACAGGATATGTTTTTAGAACTTACATTGGTATCCTCGCCATGCTTGTCATGGACAACATGCTCATCATGGACTTCATGCTCATCATGGACATCATGCTCATCATGGTCAGCCATCTGAAAATGTCATTAAAAAGGCAAACATCTAGCATTTGTATTAACTAGAAAAGGGCAAACATTTAGCATTTGTATTAACCAGAAAAAGGCAAACATTTAGCATTTGTATTAACTAGAAAAAGGCAAACATTTAGCATTTGTATTAACCAGAAAAAGGCAAACATTTAGCATTTGTATTAACTAGAAAAAGGCAAACATTTAGAATTTGTATTAACTAGAAAAAGGCAAACATTTAGCATTTGTATTAACTAGCATTTGTAAAAAAATATAAACATACATGTCTCTAAAATTGTGATCTTTTATCAATTAACAATCCTTCATTGTGATCTCCGCGCACATATAAGTCATCATTAGCTTCAATATTTTGTGGAGTTGGCAACCCAACTGAGAATGGACTAGAGTCATCATACTTATCATAGTACTACTCTTCTTCATCTATAGGATATTCAATGAACTATCTTTTACCATGAAGAACAACCGACCATTTATCATTTGCAGGATCATCGATATAGAATATTTGTTTCACCTGTGATGCCAATATGAATGGTTCACCCTTCTCGCCAATCTTTTCAAAGTTCACCAAAGTGAAACCCAATTCATCCACTATAACTCATTTGGTGTTATCAACCCAATTACATTTAAAGAGCGGAATTCTGAAATCTATGTAGTCAAACTCCCATATGTCTTCAATGAAACTGTAATATGACATTTTAGCTTCACGTGGAGTCTTATCCTTTGCACTTGCAAAATACATAGTCGACGCTTGAAGAGTGACCCCACTATTTTGGACGACACTCTTATCATCTTTGCGCTTTGTGTAATATGTGAACCCATTAATGTCAAACCCTTCATAAGACATAACATTCGGTTTTGGTTTAAAGGCGAGGCATTTGATAGTTTCTGTAATATCATTTGGTGTTTGAGATAGTTGATGTAAGACTTTATCTTCAAACCACTTAGTAAAAGTCTTATTATGCTCTCTAGCAAGCCACATTGAACTTGCTCGAGGATGTTGTCTCTTGATGAAATTGGTATGTTCCTCGATATAAACACTCACTTCGTCCATGTTGTGTAAAATATACAAGTGAGCTTGTTCCAACTGCTCACGGCTGATTACTTTCACCCGTGATCCCAAAATTCCTTTGCCCTCCTCAATATTCTTGTCATTAACATGAGTGTTATTACCACTCAGAAATTCATTGCAAAAATCCATAACCTATCTCACCACATAACCTTCAATAATACTCCCTTCATGCCGATAACGGTTTTGAACATCACCTCTAAAAACGCTCATGTATCGTTCAAAGGGATACATCCAATGCAAGAAAACGGGTCCCAACATTTTAACTTCCTTAGTCAAGTGGACAACAAGATGTACCATGATATCAAAGAACGAAGGAGGGAAATACATCTCAAGCTGACATAGGGTAACAACCACTTCTCTTTGCAAATTATCGAGAGTATCAGGGTCAATAACGTTTCTGCATAGACTGTTGAAAAAGAAACAAAGTCTGGTGATTGTAAACCTTACATGCTTCGATAATATAGATCGAATTGCCACGAGCAATATTTGTTGCATTAAAGTGTGACAATCATGAGATTTAAGACCTATCAACTTCAGATCTTTCATTGATACCAATCTATGGATGTTGGATGAGTAACCATGTGGCACCTTAACATTTACCAAGCATTCACAAAAAGCTTTCTTCTCCTTTCTAGACAACGTGTAACAAGCGGGAGGTAAGTATGTTCTTTTATTACCCATTTCACGTAATTCTATTAATTTTGACCTTATTCCCATTTCACGTAGGTCCAGTCTGGATTTTATCCCATCTTTAATCTTACCTGGTATATTTAACAGAGTACCAATGATGCTATCACAGACATTTTTCTCAACATGCATTACATCGATACAATGCCTGACTGTCAAAGAACTCCAATAAGGAAGATCCCAAAATATTGACTTCTTCTTGAATAAAGAATTGTCACTCCGTGTGGCCATACTACATTGTGATTTCTTACCAAATTCATTGACAATGTATTTTACTCTTTCATAAACAACATCCCCTGGTATAGGTTTAGGTGCACTCCGTTCATCATTCCATCCATTGAATGCTTTGCGCTTCCTATGATACATATGGAATTTTGAAAGAAACCTTCGATGACCAAGATATACAGTCTTTCCACCATGTTTTAGTCTTATTGAATCAGTGTTTTCTTCACATATAGGACACGCTTTAGTTCCTTTGACACTATATCCAAAAAAGTTCCCATATGTTGGAAAGTCATTAATAGTGCAAAACAACATAGCGTGCAAACGAAATGTCTCTCTTCCTGAAGCATCATAGGTCATCACACCTTCAGCCCAAAGTTTCTTTAAGTCATCAATCAGAGGTTCAAGATAAACATCGATATCATTTTCGGGTTGTTTAGGGCCCGATATCAACAACGACAGCATAACATATTTATTTTTCATACACAGTCAGGGAGGAAGATTGTATATAACAAGCATGACTGGCCAAGTGCTATGTTGGCTGCTCAATGTCCCGTATGGATTCATCCCATCTGTACAAAGCCCAAGTCTTAGATTCCTATCTTCTTCACCAAATTTGGGGTACAATAGATCAATCTTCTTCCACTGTGGGGAATCAGACGTATGTCGTAGGATCCCATCATTATTTTTCTTAACATTTGCATGCCACCTCAAATTCTTCGCATCTTTCGGATTTGCAAACAAGTGTTGAAACCGTGATATTATAGGTAGATACCACAACACCTTGTCAGGAGAACCAATTTTGGACTCCCCCAAAGTCGTCAATTTATACCGTGACGCACCACATTTTGGACAATCTTTCAAATCTACATAGTCCTTTTGAAATAATAAACAATCATTCGGGCATGCGTGTATCTTCTTGGCCTCCATTCCCATTGGGCACAACATTTTCTTTACCCGGTATGTTGAGATTGGCAGCTCGTTTCCTTCAGGAAGCATTTCTTTCAAGAAAGTCAACAATTCAGTGAAGCTTTTGTCTCTCCATCTATTGTTAACTTTCAACTTATACAATCTCAACACAGCGCTAAGCTTCGTAAACTTAGCACAGCCTGTGTATAACGGTATCTCAGCATCATGCACAATGTTTCTAAAGATAGGAGGTGGATCAGTGTGCTCTACCCTACAACTATCCAGCATCACATCAACGATGTCTACTGGAACTGGTTCGTTCACATCTACGTCATCGGAGGCAATTTCTTCTTCTACCCAAGCACTGCTATCGACATCTACTGGTTTCGAGTTTGAAATCTCTCCATGCCAGTGCCATTCTGTATAGCCTTGTACAATCCCGTTTCACATGACATGACTTTTGATTTCCTCACCAGTGTTGACTTTCAAATTGTTACCGCAATGCCTACATGGACAGTAGAACCTATCTGTAGGTTTTTTCCTATGTTCCTCGGCAAATCTAATGAACTGATCAAGACCAGATATAAACTCTGGGTGCAGTGATTGTGAATGGACATCCATGATCTATCCATTCTATGATCAAAGAGAAAACAAGTATATATTAGGACAAGATTAGGGTATACACTTACATCCTATCCAAGATTTACTCCTATTATCTACAATGAAGCTGGACTCCATACAAACAATATATAATTTAGTGATTGTTCATTCTAATTTATACCAATGTACAAGTAATATAAAGAACAATGATTGTTCATTTTCTAGGCCAACAAACACATGTGATGTCATTCTTATATATAATAAATGTGTACCACCTATCCCATCCTTGAACACCTAATCTCACTAGTAAGTGTATAATGTGTATTGGGTTTTCGAGAAAATTTCGGCAGCATTTCCCCGCTGTTCTCTAAGTACATATGTACTTAGAGAACAAACGGGGAAATGCTACTGAAATTTTCTCGAAAACCCAATACACATTATACACTTACATCCTAAGTGAGATTAGGTGTTCAAGAACAGTCCCAAACCGGGGACTATCCAAGATTTACTCCTAATGAGTAAATCTTGGACGGGTTTCTAGGCCAACAAACACATGTGATGTCATTCTTATATATAATAAATGTGTACCACCTATCCCATCCTTGAACACCTAATCTTACTAGTAAGTGTATAATGTGTATTGGGTTTTCAAGAAAATTTTGGCAGCATTTCCCCACTGTTCTCTAAGTACATATGTACTTAGAGAACAAACGGGGAAATGCTACTGAAATTTTCTCGAAAACCCAATACACATTATACACTTACATCCTAAGTGAGATTAGGTGTTCAAGAATAGTCCCAAACCGGGGACTATCCAAGATTTACTCCTAATGAGTAAATCTTGGATGGGTTTCTAGGCCAACAAACACAATAATAGATATGTACATGTTAGGGTTTCATCACAATTAATGTTAGGGTTTCATCACAATTGATGTTAGTGTTTCATGAATGTTAGGTTTAATCAAATCAAATTAGGATGCTAGAATTGATAGGTTTAAATCTTATTTCAACATGAATCAAAATTTACTGAATTAAGTCAAACATTAGGATTAGAAGCACAAATATATGCAAGCAAAAAATTTATTCATATCCTAGGATTTACATAAAGCATTACATAAAAATTTGTTCATATCCTTACCAACAGCAAGCACGGCCGTGGCTGTGTTGGCCTACTACGGCCGTGCTGGACAGCATGGCCGTGGTAACGGCCGTGGCTGTGTTGCCCTACCACGGCCGTGCTGTCCAGCACGGCCGTGGTAGGCCAACACAGCCATGGCTGTGCTTGCATGTTGGTAAATAGCTAGGGAGAAGGAAGCAAAGAGGTAGCGCTACCTGGAGCTAGCGTGGAAAGCGCGGCGGCGAGCGGCGGAAGCAGTGGTGGCGGAAGAAGAGAGAGTAGAGTGGCGGGTGGTGAACCAGCAGCAGCGGCGCCGGGAATGAGCAGAGCAGTAGCGGCAGCAGCGAGTAGAGGTGCACCAGCAGCAGCGGCACACCAGCAGCAGTGGCGGCGACGAGCGGAGAAGCACCAGTAGTAGTGGCGGCGAGCAACAGCGGGGTCATCAGGCGATTTCAGGAGAGCGGCGGCAACAACACAGCAATATCACGATGAAATAGGAAGAAAGGGGGAAGAGATGGGTTATCGGGATTATTAAGTTGGTCAACGGCGTCGCTTATATATAAAACTGATGCCTATTATGATTTAGCGTCGGTTGATAGTAAAACACCGACGCCCAACTAGACAACCTTTACCCTAAATTATTTGGCAGGAACCATTATCAACGTCGGTTATCGAAGGATAACTGACACTGAAAGTGGGACTTTTCACGCAAATTTTCATTTTAAATAGGCGTCGGTGAATTGTTAAAAGACCGACGATGTAGGTAACCTAAAATGTTTTTGCTCGAAAATTGGATTTTGCAAGTGATTTTAGGCGTTGGTCTGTTATAACCAGTCAACGCTTAATACAAAGTGGTACCCGTGTCTGGCTGGTCTTCGAATATAGATGTCGGTTTGCATAAATAACCGACGTCTAATATTATAGGGGTCGGTTTTCCTAAATAACTGACGCCCAGAAAAGCGACACTGAACGTTGTTTCTATAGTAGTGGAACCAAGCATATATGAAATGAGAAACCTTAGAATGAACTCCAAGTAGTCCTATTTATAGCTAGGGATACCCCTTTGAGTTGGGGAACACTTAGGGTCGCATTATAGCCATTTTGCACAAGGAAACAGATCTATTTTCATCCAAACAAGTCACCAACGGTTAGAATCGCTTTTTCTACATTTTCCGTATGGTACATTCAGTCGAGATTCAATAAAGGTAACTCAACCGATCAGGTAAATGACAACCCACTTTTCAAACCATCGATAGAGTTTGTCCTGGGGAAACTCGACTGACCAATGAAAATAGCATTTGGTCAGTAACCTGATTGGTCGAGTTCTGTGGATGCACAACTCGACCGATGCACTCTCCAAAAAATGGATCCAGTGGATCGGTCGATATTCTAACTCGACCGATCAACAACCTATGATCAATTTTATAAAGTGCTTAAAAAGTGATTAAAACTTGGTACTAAGTGCCCCACATAATTTTCTCATCTTAGTTACAAGTCATATCATCCATACAAGTGATTACAAAATTCTTCTAAGGTCATTTACATGGATTTCCTAATTAGCAGACTTGCATAACTTTTGACTTGAAGTTTGACAAGCTAGGGCTTGTGTAATTTGATCCTTGTCATGTACCTAACACCTGAAATCAATCTTGAATACACATATTAGATACATAAGAATGGAATGGTTGAGTCATTATCAAAATATGAACAATGTATAACCTCTAGGTCAACATCTTGATCATCGGTCAAATCAACATCGATTATCATAGGAGAAGTAGAATCAAGGTCAAGAAAAGCATACCTTAGCCCCAATGGAAGGGGTTTGAGTTCTACCTTTTTCTCCTTGGTGGGTGTGCTAGAATCATTCTTTAAAGATGAAGTATCTTCATGAGAAGGTGATGATATGACACTATAAGTAACATCCATATTTTATTTTGCCATGGCATTATAAAACTCAGTCTCATTACAAAAGTCAACAAGAAAATTAGAAAAATCTTCATCTTCCTCTAGAAATCTGTCAATATAATCCATTAGGCAAATATGCTCTATCCTTCTTGGGGCTTTCATTGCATCTAGAATAAAGAACTCCATAGTCTCCTCTCCCACTCTAAGAGTGATGTTGCCTTCCCTTACATAGACTATACAATCAGCTGTGCGGAGAAAGTGTCTTCCAAAGAGAATAGGGTTGGAAGGAAGCACATTCATATCAATCACAATGAATCATAATGGATGAAAAAATTTCCCACTTGAACAAGCACATCTTCAATAATACCTCTAGGATACTTGATGGTGTGATCAACAAGTTGAATGGCCATCTTGGTTGGCTTTAGTTCTCTAATATCAATTTGCTCCCATAGTGAAAATGGAATAAGGATTATGCTAGCACCAAGGTACTCTAAACCTTTTATCGAATGTAGTGTCACCAATCTTACATGGAAATGTGAAGGCACCTTGATCATCAAGTTTCTCCGATAGCCTACTTTTGAATGATAGAACTAGTTCTTTTAGATAGCATGAAAATTTCCATGTGATCCATCCTCCTCCTTTTGGTTAGAATGTCTTTAAGGAACTTGGCATAAGAGGGCATCTCAGCAATCACTCAGGTAAGGGGAGGTTGACATGCAATTTGTTGAGTATGTCCATGAACTTGTCGAACTTGGTGTCATTCTTATTGTTTTCTAATCTCTGTGGAAAAGGAATGGTTGGCTTGTAGGATGAATGTTCTTCATTTGAATCCTTCTTCTTTTGTTTCTCTTTACCATCAACTTCCTTATTATCATCAGCTTTCTTTTCTTATTCTAATAATGGCCTCTTTACATTTCTACTTCTTAAAGAAATGGATTTGCATTCACATGAGTTCAACTCTGGTTGGCTGGGTAGTGAGCTATAGGAGGTTTTTGATTGGCTAAAGCCTATTGAGCAATTTGCTTCTCTAGTATCTTTGTATAGGTGACAATCCCATCAACTTTAGAAGAGAGCTGGGTGATGGCATCTTTTAAGAGATTACCATGTGCTCAGAACTCATCATTGTATTGAATTTGCATAGTCACAAAAGTCTCAATAAGATTTTCCAAATAGGACATTTGTTGGGGATGACTCATTTGCTGAAGCTGGTTGAAGTTCCTACTATTGTTGTTGCTATATCCCGACGATTGTTGTTCATAGGCTGGCAGTAGCTCATAGGTTTTGTTGATTTTGAGTTTGACCTTGCTGTTGTTGATTCTGAGAGTTGTTGTTCCTGTAAGAGAAATTTGGATGGTCCCTCCATCCTGGATTGTAGGTTTTTGAGAAAGGGTTGTTGGCTTGTCTATTACTCAAATTGCCTACTGCATTTACCTGTTCTAGCATCTCTGTGGTGTTCATTTGTGGTGCAAAACAAGAAGAAGAGTTGTGACCAGATGCTCCATATGCTTCACATACTTTCTCAATAGCTTGGACAGGGTGAGTGGTCAACTTCTCAAACTTTTGAGTTAAAGCATCAAGCTTGGGTGGCAATGAGATCTAGTACATCCACATTATGCTTCCCACTAGATTTCTCAATTGAACTACTTGATGAAAAGGGTTGGCTGGTCCTTTAGTGCTCCAATGACTATGGTTGAGTGCCATGTCTTCAATAATAGCATATGCTTCACTGTAGGACTTATTCATTAGAGATCTATTTGCAACAACATCAATAGTCATACGGTGTTATCGAATAACCCGTTGTAGAAAGTTTGTAGTAGCAGCCAATTGATCAAACCATGGTGAAGACAAAGGCGTTGCAAGTCTTTAAATCTCTCCCATATTTCATAGAGTGATTCACCTTCTTGTTGCTTGAAATTGGTGAGTTGGCTCCTTAGTTGAGCTATCTTGCTTGGAGGAAAGCACTTGGGGAGAAAATCATGCAACAACTCATCCCAACTCTTGATGGACCGCTTGGGAAAAGAGGAGAGCCACGCCTTGGCTCAGTCTCGTAAAGTGAATAGGAATAGGAGTAGACATACTCCATCTGGAACACTATTGATCTTGAAGGTGTTCATGTACTACAAAAACTTGGCTATGTGAAGATTTGTATCTTCCATAGGAGTTCCTCCAAAATGGTTCTGCTGGATCATCTACATTATGGTGGGACTAATGGAGAAATTATTGGCTTCAATAGTAGGATGATTAATGGCTCGACATATGTTGATGGCAGCCGGCACAACAAATTCCTTAAGTGGGCGGTTTTCCTCCATCACTGATTCTTGACAATGATTGGGTGAGGATGGTGGTGTTGAGTGAGATGATGATGGTTGTGATCCCTCCAAGTTTGTAGAGTTATCACATCTCCTTGCTCTTCTTTGACTGCAAAAAGTTTGCTCAATTTCTGGGTCCTAGAAGATTGATGTCTCAAGACCCCTCTTAGAGCGACACTAGCAACCAACAAAAGCAATAGTTAAGTGACAATCCCAAAACTAAAAAGGAAACAATATGAAATATGGAAAATGATGACTTAGTCTCGAATACTAACTAGAAATTTTACTCTAACTAAAATTACCGTAGCTCCCTGACAACAATGCCAAAAACTAGTTGATTACCTAAGGCAAGCAAGTTTTAAATCTTATGTCTCAACTCATCAATCACCCGCAAGTATATGAGATCAATTGTAATCGATGTCAGACCACACAGAGCTAGGCTAGTTAGGCATAAATGAGCTAACTTTCAACAATCTAAGTTGCAACTGTTGAGTTTGATTGCAATTAAATAGATGACAAGTAAAGAACAAAAGCTTAAATTTAAAGGTTGAGATCCGATTTTAGAAGGTCCCAGACATAATATTTCCACCATCATACTATCACATCACATGTAACTACGAAATTAGATATGCTAATAAATCTGCAAGGAGGTTGTCGTCATCATACACCTCCCGGTGACATGAAATGGTTCTCATCTTTACATAGCACTCCCATATCTATGCCTAGATTCGAACACATCATTGGATCTTAAATATTCTCCAACCACTCATGTGGTCAATAGCATGTTTCCATGAGATATACTCCCTAATCACTCATACATTCTACTGAAAAGCACAAGGAAGCATAAAACATGTATAATTGGTGGCCAACCAAACATACAAGCAGTAAAACACCATAGAAACTCATGGGGAATCAAATTAATTAACATTAGATATAAATTATGAGTTCACATGAGTCATAGTCTGGGAGCTACTGTTCCATGCCCAAGAAGAAAGGTTCTACTCGTACATGATGAAGAAACACAAACACATTGCAGAATTTTCAAAGTTTTCCATGATTAGAGAGAAGAAAAGCTAAGAGTAACCAAGAAGAAAGGGGAAGGAGTAAAAATCCGGCTTAAGGATGAAGTTCTACCCTTTTAGAAACTTCAACTTGGACTATCTTCCCTCTCGAAAAGCTAGGCCGGGGTAGAGAAGCTCAGTTGCACCCTTGGAGGAGAAAGGGGAAGGAAATGATGAAGATATGATGTTCTCTCTGAAGAAACCTCCCCTTCTTCTCCAAATTCACCCCTCTTTTGCTCTACAATTGTAACATCCTAAAATTTACTTCACCTAGTAGATATAATATTCACCTTCTAAGGCCTAAACAAGACCCATCATGGAGTGAGTAACTAAATCAGTGGCCTGCATGCTTGTTTTAAGCTCATTTTGTGATTGGTCAATGTAAAGCTAAAATAATAAATTCACAATATATATGTAAATTATTTTGCCACAAAATTCCTATATGGACAATTGAATTTGTAGATAAATGGACCGTGTCACCAACATATACATAGAGGTGTATAATGAACATATTTCAAGCTTTAAAAAATAATAAGAAATTGTGAAGGCCTTTTGGCATTTATTTATTTTAAGCTCGATCCTTAATATAAGCCAAACTTAGATCGATTACTAGTTTAAATGAAGAAATCATACCTCGTTAGGCCCAATTTGGATGAGGCATGATGAAGTTTTGAAACTTCCATCAAAGTGACACTTCTTTTCGATAATGGAGTTAAGCAAGATTATAATTCAAAGATAATTAGACAATATATAATTATCTAAACCTTTATTGGAGATAATAACCATGCGTACAAAGTCATGTATGAAAAGCATTTTGACGCTAAATCTAATTCCCAACAAGACAAATTGAATTATTTTTATAAATAAATAAAAGGGAAAAAGGATAAATCATGGTCAAGCAAATATATAAACTACGAGAAGGCTCAACTTCCTTCCTATCACATCGACCACTTGATTGAATCATTTTCTCACAAGATAATATACTAGTATTATGATTTTCCACCAACCAACAAATGAAGCTTCTAGATCACGACCTTCAAGAAGCCATACACATTTGTGATGATCTATACCCTTAGGGGATACTCCCACACTCATCTCTCTGGTTACTTGATGATAAGTTCCAACGATGACTACTGCATCATGTTGAGTGGCAAAAAAATATGACCTTCATTCATCTCTACATCCAACCTGAATACGGTACCTGGTGTGTTTCTTTACACGATAAAGTGGAAACCAACATGTTTCTCTGCAACCAGAGATGGTTTTAGTAGACATCATCCCAAAGTGGAGTGTACGAGGCACACTCTAGCCTCCCCTGTGAGAGGCACCGTGATAACGACCTGGGCTACTGGAAGCCCTCACTGCTCCTTGTGTGCAAAGAAGCAAGCCGAGTTCAGGACGAAGAAGGTGACCGAGTTGCGAAGGAGACGTGGACGGACACCTTTCCCTAAAGGCCTATGTCCTTCATCCGCGACTCTAGATCAGGAGCCAGTACAGACATAGAGGAGGCAACCACCCTATTTGGCTTGAGGAGGATGATCGATCACCACCGCTACCAGCTACCAAGTCTACGATATTCCTACCTATCACAAAGGCCTTGAGGTGTAGCACTGATCGTTGAAGCATTCCACGACACCCTTGAGAAGGAGAAGTTTGAACATAAGCGAAGGATATGAGATCCGACACCAATGGGCCTGAGTTTAGAGAGTCGCTTCCTCTTCGTAGTGTGGATGGTGGCACAGAGGGAACTGAGGAAGTGACTCTTTAAACTCTCTGTACCAACGAGGAGGCTATAGACTAAGGAGAGGCATCCGAGGGTAGTGACCAGTTAGGGTGGCACCTAAGGCCTAGCCTCGTCGAAGCAGCTGCCAGCCGACGACGTTGCATTTGACAGAGAAAGAACACGAGCTGCAACCACCAATGTGATGATGATGCGTCCCTCAGAGTTGGACGAATCCCTTAGACAAGGGATCAACAATGGACGGATGTGACCACCTAAGAGAGGGATTATACATTGAGTTCAAGATCTAAAAACTAAAATTAAATTGTTACAACAGAGATAAGTGGTTCATGCCCATGAGTATTCATACTTATTAATTCAGTATATTTGCATGTTTCTCATATTAAGCATTATGATTTATGCATTCTGGTATTTTAATATTCTAAGTAAGATTTGTAATTAAAGTTTTCACATCTCCGTGATGGTGTTCTCTCATATATCCAACATCTCAAGTAGAGATATGTTGCTCAAAATGATTGAGATTCATAAACTAGGTTCATGAGAAAACTAAAGGATCATGTTTCTATAAGAGTTCTTGAAAATTATGTATATTAATTAATAAGACTGCAAGGTAAGATATGCAAGAAATATAGTCATACTTGATAATGTGTAATAATGTTCTATTTTAGATTTCAAATAGAAATATGCCAATAAGATTTCCCAGATAGATTAAGATATGAGAATCTAGTATTGTTTAGATTTCTTGGATACTAAGTGCATGATAAGATTATAAGAATAGAATGCATAAAGTTATGATTAAGTTAAAAGATAGGATTTACAAGATTTAAGAGTTAAGCTCACATGAATGCATTAAGATTCATGTTAATATAAGAGTTCATGAGACTTTCAAAAGGTTGAGTTATCATGTCAAAAATCATATTTTAGATATGTACTACTTAAGTTACTTTTATATACTTAGTATTCCTAAAGTTTCTTTTAGATCAGAGTTTTTCGCTGTCGCTCCGCTTGAGGTCTCGCGACTCAAGGGGCGACTAGGGCTTCCCGAACACGACGCCTCCGACCGGGGGAAGGGGTTCCGGTGGCCTGGGTGTGCCGCCCTTCTTCCCCCTAGATCGCCTCTGTTCCTGCATCGACGGGGCTTCTGGCCTCTAGTGCCTCATCGCCGTGCTCCCCTCTCTGCCCTAGCCCCTCTTTTCGTGACGGGTGGTTCGGGTTCCTGATCTGGGCATAGCCGAAGCTGGGGTGGCGGCTTCGATCTGTCTGAGGTGGCTCCGGTCACTAGTGAGATCATTTGGGTGTCCTGGGACCGGCTTGCAGCCTCCCTTTGGCCTCTGCCCCTGTTTATGCGGGAGCTTTTCCTCCCTTTTTCTTTGTTTTCTAATCTTGTTGGTTATTTATGTTCTTTTTTTTTACGTTTTGGTTTGGCAGTCCCTACTGCCTCTTAGTCGCCGCTTGTCGGCGTTGTTGTTAGTCCCTCCTCGGAGGCTGGTAGTCGCCTGGGTTTTTACCCGACATTGGTAGTGATCGTGGGTTTATCTCCGATCTTTTTCTTGTAGTTGTTTGAGTTGCTACGAATGTCCTCCTGTGTTGATTCGCTGGTTGGTGATGGCCCTATGGTGATGGTTCTGTTGGCTTCAGCTTCGATGTTTCAGATCTTGAATCTGCTGGTGGTGCTCAAGATTGTGGAGTGTTTCCGTTTAAAAGTAGCTTATTGCGTGAAGAATAGGATTCCAGGCAGAAGAGACTTACCTTTATCCAATCTTACCTCAGTTGTTTCTTTGTATCTGTATCTCCGAGTTGGTTTCAACTTCACCCTTGTTGTAGATGTCGTTTGGCTTCCAATCTAATAACAACTTGATGTTATAAAAAAATATACTTAGTATTCCTATATTCAGTTCACATTATTTTCCTAAGGCTTTAGGCTTACATGTCATAAATCTAACATCATAATTTAATTCAGTCATTCAATCAAGCTACAGTTTCAAATTAAGATTTATCCATATAATAAGAATATCAAATTTTGATTCAAATTTAGATTACTCAATATGTTGGTAGCTAGATTTTTGATTAAGATACATGATAAGGGTTTTAGACCCAATCTCAGTTTTTTTATTGAGATTGTTCATATTCAGATGTAGATTCAGAGTTCAATACATGTTCATATATTCAATATTTAGATCTAGATAAGACCAGATTCAGAATTTAGTAAGCTTAGATTTTAGATAATTAATTTAGAACATTCACATAATACATTATATGATAAGTCCTAATTCAGAGAGTCTCGAGATGATTCAGAGGCATCTGTTGCCAATATAGAGGAGTGTTTACTCCATTTCAGAGGGCATGTTGTGCCAACAGAGGGTTCATTGCACCATAGAGTACACTTTGGTGTCAACAGAGGGCACGTTGTGCCAACAGAGGGTGTGTTACACCATAGAAGACACTTCAGTGTCAATAGAGGAGGACTTATTGTATAATGGTGGTCATAGTCAGATAAAAGTCATAAATAAAAGATGTCTTAGTTCAGAGAATGTACAAAATCTCATGTGTAAGTATGATGAAAGAGATAAAGATAAGAGATACATAACCCATGCCCAGAGTGCAGGTTATGTGTCCCAGGAACCTAGGTGCAGGTCATGAGACCCAGGTACCAGAGTACATGTCTCCAGAGAAAGATATAGTAAAAAGATAAGATCTAATCTAAAGAAAGAATATATATTTATGTTTCATATCTTATACAAAGTTTAATGTTAGTTTCATGTTTATAATGCTCAAAGATATTTTGTAGCATTTTATCTCTTCAGTAATATGTATATTAGGATACTAATGCCACTTACGTTAACAACTATTTTTCTAATGCATGGCTAGGGACGAGATGTCCATAGGTGAGAAGCATGAGCGAAGTGGATCCTAAAGACTCAAGCACAAGGATAGAACATGATAAGATTTGGTGGGAAGCCAACTGTAAGATGATCCTCAAGTTTATATACTCAACTATATGGTTTAATGTTTAGAACTTTAGAGTAGAGACTATGTCTCAATATGTTGAGTTAGTTTTCCATGTGATATCCATTATGTTCCTTTTGTAAGAACAATTATGAAAACCACAAAGTGGTACTATTAGAATAAGAAAAGAAGCAAAAAAGGGGATGGGGATGTCGAGTGGTGTTTCTTATTTTCAATTTGTGTGATCGATTATATTATTGTTATGAATGCCAATTTTATGTAATGCCTCCTTGAGTGCACAAGTTACAGATAACTCAGTGTTGCTTCCGCTATGTGCATGCATGTTCTTAGGAAGGGTGTTACAACAACTCTCTGTAGTCGAAAAATGCTTCAAATGACGAGTGATAACCGCCAAAGTGGCTGCACTCATTTTTAAAATGAGGGGCAGTTGTTTCTAAATTCTGCATAAAATTGATAAAGATACAATGTGTCTTTGTGAAGACACGACGTGTCATGTAGTACAACTGGCATTTATTCTGCTCTTTTGTGATAAGTACATGGTGTGTTCCAATAAAGACACGTCGTGTATCTACAATTGGATTCAACCTAGGCGGGTGGCACACGTCGTGTGTTAATAAACACACACCCATGTACTTGGGTAGAAAATTGAACTTTGGCCTTTGAATGTGCAGACACTCTGTGCCTTGATGATAAAATGATGTGTCTTTTATTCTGCAATTTGGGGACAAAGGACTCTAAAAACTTACACGCCCGTGTGTTAAATAACACGTGATGTGTGCTTTTCTTTGCATGAAGGAATGCCCTTCCTTGAAGTTACACGTCGTGTACAAATAAAGACATGGTCTATCTTGTTCTGTTTCTTCAGGATCAACTTTGTATCAGTTGCAAATTGATAGAAAATCCAACTGAGGTTGGATTTGAGTTGGATTATCCTCATTTTGTCATTTTTGATGTGTACTTGTGATCAAAATCATGTAACAAGTAAAACAACTAAAGGATGTCAAATTAAGTATGATTAGAGGCTAAATGAAGAGCAAAATGAACTGAATTTGAGTGCCAAGATGTGCAAAAAGCACGTATGAGATGTGCACATTATTGATCAATACTAGGACAAGAACCATATGTAAATACTATAAATGTGTACACATGTTTGGTTGGGTTTGAGTAACACACCTAATGTGCTTCTAGGATGAGAACTTGACCTTTTGGACCAAGTATACCTCTCGAGTTAACCAATAGCCTTGAACACCAGGTATTGCAAACTCTTAATTCTTATTTAGGAATTATAACTTTGATCTAAACTTTCCCTTAATGAGGCATCTCTTGACATTACTTATTCTTGTTTGCAAATCTCTGCTTTTAAGTGGAAATCCTTTCATATGTCCTGGAAGTATGATTATTCTTGTTATATTTGGGTTTGTAACCCCTCTTGGCATGTAAGTTAATCTTGTTGATGTGATCTATGAATATATCTTGCCTTAATATTATGCATGTGGTATTCAACTAATTTAACTAATGTAGATGCTTTTTTATAACTGTTCTTTTTTGTAAAAGGACGTGCTTTTCCATCTGGGGTGTGCTATTCCACCCTTAATAAATATAGGGGCATACTATTCCACCATTCCTATTTTTAGGCCAATGGTTCTTAGTGCCTTGGCCCTGCTTTAGTTATTTTTAGTCTACATCATCTACATGTATTTGTTTATTGTATGAATTGATTCATGCAAGAAACTTTATGAATTGTGGTTATTCTTTAATGCCTCGTTCATTTGATTATTTCCTTTGGAGCTTACCTATATGAAGATAGCCCCCTATTTGCTTGGGAATACCCCCTTTCATACTTTCACTACATGATAATGCCCAAATATTGATTATATGCACATACTCAGAAGTGTTCTGATGCATATCTTTATTTTATTTTACTAGGTGTTGCTCACAAATCCACCCAGGTCTAGGAGATTTATAGAGAATAGACCCAAGAAGATCACATACATGACATGGACTTATGGATATCTTGAAATGGCTGGTTTCCCTCTACAGCTAGGCTCGTGCGTAGTAGGTGTACACACATTGTTTATAGTTTTATCTTGTATGTTGAGGAAAAATTGTACACAATATATTATGTAACTCTATAATAGTTTTATTTATGTTTCTTATGAACTTTTATGCATTGTAATATATATATATATATATATAAGGTTTTAAAAAGTGTGAAGAGGGAAGCATGCAGATGAGACCTTGTAGCTGATTAATCGCTAGGCGGGCGATTAAGCAGACACTTTTTAGAAAAGCAGATTTTCAATTCCTATAAACTTTTATGCAAAATTACATACATATGTATATAAATACTATATTTTTGAATTTTTTATACATATCTAAACATTGTACAAGACAATACAAATACCCAAAAATTTTATAAAAAAAGTATACAACAATGATTGTATCTATATAATATAGTAAACAATATACTTGTCATAGACAAAGAACCCTACACATAAAATAATCAGTGTATATACAAGATGCAACAACAATTTTGTATCACATGTTTACATGGTTAAACAGTATATAATAAACCTATCATAGCTAGCTTACAAACCTGTTGTTATATTTGCACATCATCAAATAGTTATACATTGCAACAGTAAATTTAATCAAAGTATGCATTCTAAATTAGATAATAGTTACCTATAATAAACTTGGATACATCACAAAAGTACCATATCATTACAGCTTACATACAAAGTATGCATTCTAAATTAGAACTAGGTATATCATAGAACATTTAATATATGCTAGTTTAATATATTATAGTCAATAATAATTGGGCATATAATGTGCTTAATGTTATATGCTTACAATAGTTTTTTAAAAAAAACGGACAAAAAGCAGAAAAAAAGCGACTGCTTTTCTCAAATCCACTCAAGCGGCGCTTATGGCACATTTTAATCGACCATCACCTTGTGGCGAGTAAGCAACCACCTAGGACGCTTTTTAAAACTATATATATATATATATATATATATATATATATATATATATATACATATATATACATATATAACATTTCCTCCCTTCCTTCATTTTTAATATAGGATGATTTTATCTCTCAATATAGTGAAGATTGGATCACCTCTAGGGTCCCACTCTTTACACCTAGCATCACCCGTTCTTAATCCTTACCACCCAAATTGGATGATATAGCAGTGGTTCAAGTTTTCCATAATGTTTTCCCATGATGAGTTGCCATGACTTCATCCTTGCCAAGTCACGCTCCTTATCGATGTTGTACTAGGCACACCACCCATATCTAAAGGACCATATCACATTGTAACACCCCAATTTTATTATCTTGTGAATAGGAGATAAATTTCTTTTTCTTCTAATTAGAAGTGTCACAAACATGATATACATTACAACAATGATAGATAAGAACCATTACATATAGTGTATGAAATCAATTCTCATATATTCTCAGCAAAAGAATCATGGTTACATAAAACTGTATAAAAAGTCTATATACATGGTGCTAAAACATGTACTCTGTCTTAATATATCAATTTGTGTAGATGGATCCCCACCAACAAAGCCTTTTAAAACTATGTATCAATCCTCTATCTTGACCTCTCTTTATAAAGATTTGTACCCTCAAACATCTCATCGCCATCCATGCACAAAGGGAAACCTAGGTTAGAGTAAGTGGTATTGAATTTCTAATAAGATAAACATAGATATGCTATAATAGAAAGATGAATAAAGATTTGAATGTTGTGAACTTATAGTGAATCAATGTGTCTTATTTATGTGTTTTATCTAATTTGTGGCCACAATTATACAATCAGTCATCTTTTGTGACATTGAAGTGTCCTCAATGGTGCAACACACCCTCTGTTAGCACAACATGCCCTCTATTGGCATTGGAGTGTCATCTATTGTGCAACACACCCTCCATTGATACATAAGTGTCCTCTCTCACACAACACACCCTCTATTGGCACAATGTGCCCTCTGTGATAGATGCAGTGTCTGGTGTTGTGCACCCTTTGAATTGTCCTAGGACTCTCTAGTCATGACTTATCCTATAATGTATAAGTAACATTCTGATGTCATTTTGTATCTCTGTTCTTAATTTCTTATTTTGAATCATATTTTCATATATATGAATCTATTCTTAATTTTAATCTATGAATATGATCTATTATCTCTGTATTTGTATCTCTATTCTTTAATTCTAACTCTGGATCTAAAATATGATAATCTTATTATCTAATAAATCTTAATCTAAAGCTCTGATTTAACATGGGGACTTAACATAAATCTGATATTAGATATTTGACTTATGAGATTAAAGGTTCAAGAAAATAAACTAAACTAAGCATAAAAATGCTATAAATCTCAAATACTTGATATATGATAATTCAACAACATAACTCAAAATAAACAAAATCTGGTTTCTTAAAGTTTGAGAGGATATAATATATTAAAGTCTGAAGGTAACTTGATCCCTAAGTTACTTTGTAGGAAGGTGTAGGCTGAATCATAATAATAATGAACTATAGTAGACATGGCCCACTTACCTTTGATAGTGATTATTTCTTTAACGTGTCCTTGATTCCTTTTTGCATAACCTATTCACCTAGACTTCAACAAGTGTCTATAAGTCCATGTATATTTCCCTTCTTCATTTCTAATTCTTAAACCCCATCACTCTAACCTTATATACCAACTTAGGCTCGTATTTAACTAAACTAGATCAGATTTAAAGCATATTTAATGTTTGAACATTAAATCAAACTCAATTTATACATTGTATAGCATACATATATTGATATATTCATATAGACCAAAAAGAACAACATGCCCTAATATATGAGTATGAACCTCATATAGAAAGTGTAAACTCGAAACTTACTCCCATATACATCTATTATTGACTTACTTATAAAATCACATGAAAATATAATTAGAAGTATTTTACACAATAAATAGGCACATAAATTACATGTTATCTCATAAATAATCATAATAATCTTACAAAATGGCTACTTAGGCCCAAAAAGTATATACTCATACAATTATATATGAAACTCTAAATAAAAGTTAAAAACATTAATCATATAGTGTACCAGAGTCCACATGAAAATATCATGCCATTTTATAGTCAACTCATGGGTGAAATACCCAAATTACCCTTATTAGGGTTTACATCAAAAACTTAGTAACATATTGAATCATAATGACCAAACTTTATAGTTAGGTAAAAAAAACAACAACAACTAAACCTCAAAAATTTCAAAACTATTGAGACTTATTACTTTTTGGAAACCTCTGCAACCAAAACATGTAGACTTCAATATAAAAATAGTATTAATTAGTAACTATCATAAACGTTTATTGAAAGTATTTTTAGATTATTCTACACCCAAAACCCCTTTCTATTGATATCTTATTTGTCCCAAATGGATCTCTAGGCTAAAAGATATGAATTATACAAGAATTACCTAGTTAGAAGCAATATTGGTCGTTCAAAATAGATCTGGTGGTCTTGATTTCTCTAGCTGTGTGCTGACCTGGGCTATGTAGATCCCTGAGTTGGATCTAACTTCTTCACAACCTGGATAAATAGGGTGCATCATGACCATATCCCCCATGTGAGCACCATCATGGATGAAAGTCCGGAGAGGACTAGTGGTCGCAAAAGGTAATCGTATTGCTTGTAGCTTTGCCCTCTCCTTCTTTTGTTGGTTGGCGAACTCACCATCCTTAGTTCCCTTGATTCAATATTTTCTCAATCCTCATCCTCTTGCACCACCAATCCTCTCAGATCATCTTTTCTGCCTCATCTTTCACTTATTTTTCTATCAAAACCCTAGAATAGTTATCACCTGACCTCCTTTTATCAAAAGACTTTTATCTTACTACATGTAAGAAAGGTTCAAAGAGGCAAACAATGCCCGGTTTGAACTTACTACAAAGTCTCCTCAACACCCTTCTAGTTGGGTTGTTAGCAGCCCCTCTAATATTCTAGAATGTTGACTTACTATCCATAAGAAAACGATCATCTCAGTCACTATCAAGTCAGTGACTAAACCTCCATGTTTTGGGTGGCAGACCTTCCCATGGTGTATCGGGATGATGAATCTGTTGCAACCATTATCAAACCATTTGGTAAACTAATACATATATCAGATTGGCAGAAGGGAGAAGATGATCTATCAGGTATACTCATGCTCACGGAGGCCTTTAGTGAAGATGTACCACAATTCGTATCCCTTACATATGGATCGAGGAGGACCTCAGTTCATCTTATCATGGTAGCTAAAGGAAAAATGGGTGCAGAAGACTATATCCTTACTGAAGCTGGCGGTGAATATGGAATACCAAGAGAAGCTCTCATTGTGAAAAAGAATAGGGAAGGACATGTTTCTGAGGTTACAGTGAATTCTAGACCGCCATCTCCGGTGGAGAGACCTAGATCACAGGGACCATCTCCGGACAGACAACGTCAAAGACAGGATAGATCTCTGAGAAGAGTTATAGTTGATCGAGAAGGCAACAGACAATTCCTTTCGAATAGAAGGTTGGAGGACTTTATACACTTTGAGGATGCCCGTGACAGAGAACATAGAAGAACATATAGAAGAAGATATATATCCATCTCGAGGAGAGTTGAGTTTACTGATCGGGGACGCAACACTACCCAAGAATGTGCTTATACCAAGAGTGATCACTCTAGGAGGAGACACTCAGAGAACGAGAGACATGCTACCTACGTTGATTTTAGCGATGAGGATGAATGGAGGTTTAGTCACTGACTTGATAGTGACTGAGATGATCGTTTTCTTATGGATAGTAAGTCAACATTCTAGAATATTAGAGGGGCTGCTAACAACCCAACTAGAAGGGTGTTGAGGAGACTTTGTAGTAAGTTCAAACCTGACCTCCTTTTATCAGAAATTGAGGCTTTTATAGCCTGTTCCTCCACATATCTTGGGTGAAGTCCCTCCAATCCTAGGACTCTGTTTGGGTCCCATGGATATAGAGGTGTCGATTCTTTGGTCCGTACTGGATTCGAGTCTCATCCTCTCACCCCTTTTCTATTTTTATTTTCTTTTGCATAAAAGTCTAGTTTCTATAGGCCACAATATGAGCTGCTTTAGTCTTAAATTTTAGGATTAACTACATTTTATCACTATCCTTTTGTTTCAAAAAGATTAGATCAAAATTGATCATATAACCACTCCAAACTTGTCTTGTAAGTAAATACTATTTAATTATCTATTTAATTACCTTGGCCACTAGAAAAATCAAATTACCCAAATTTTCTCCCATAATCTTATATTCTGATTTTCCATCTACTAAAAATATTTGGAGTTTCTATTATGATCACAAAATACTCAATTCCTAAATCTATACTCCAGGGACCCATATGTGAATCCTAATTGGGCAATTTAGGCTTGAATTGGGTTCTAGGGCACATGAACCACTTCTTGGTCTTCGAAAGGGACCATAATATTAATTATATCCTCGAATTTGAAATTAAACCTTGAACCAATATAGTTTCTCAATTGAACTTTCTATATGATACATTTGATTGATATCACTTTACTTACATAATTTGAAGATCTAAACTAGGTATAATCTCAAACCATTAACTAGAGTCGTCATATTTCTTCCATTATTTTACTTTAATTGTCACCTTGTATCATTAAATAAGATATAAACTTCCCAAACTTTTTAGGAAATTACAAAAATGATGAAATTACAAAAAAATCTTTCTACATGTTTTTCCCTTTATATCCAAATATTATGAAATTTGGATGGAATTTTATTGTAACCATAAATAAATCAGATATCTATCTCATCAATAACTTAATCATGTATTTGTTAGGTCCCAAAAATTAGGGTGTGACACACATGGTGTCTGCAAACTTATAAAACATGAAGGCAGCTACAAGAGCTCCTAAAAATGGGGTTTGTAAGCCCTAGTGTCTCACTATGGGGAGATATAGTTCATTTCATGAGGAAGGAATATGGTTCTATGCATATTTGCATAGATTATTATTTCTTGAATCAAGTAACCATCATGGACCGCTACCCCAGTCACACATCAATGATTTTTTTATTAATGGTAATGTTCCACGTCCTTTTCAAAGATGGAACTCTGTAGTGGCTACTTTTAGTGCAAGTTAAGGATGACAAAATATAGATTATGGCGTTTCTCACATGTTATAAGATATGCCATTTGGTTTGACTAATGCATTTTCTACCTTCATGTATCTAATGAATAGGGTGTTGAGATGTGATCTTGATGCTTCATGGTTGTATTCATTGGCAATGTACTTATCTAGTCCAAGTAAATGGATCAACACTGTGAACACCTGCAAGTCATTCTTTAATCTCTAAGAAAGCACTAATATATGTAAAGTTATAAGTGCAAGTTTTGTCTCAAAGAAGTTATGTTTTTCAGCCACATGATCCAAAAGGAAATATTATCGTTGATCCAATCAATATTGAAGTGGTTAGATGTGGAAATCCCCAAAGAAACCTTTTGAGATAAGTTGTGTTCTACGCCTTTCTAATTACTATGGAATGTTATTTAAAGTTTCTCAGAGTTTGATTTCCCCATGAAAAATCTGGTGCACATAGAAGAAAGTTTTTTTGGATCTCAGAGTGTGAAAAGAGTTTCTTATATTTGAATAGATGCTTAGCTTCTACACCTATTCTTACCATACCCATTCATAATAAACCCAACATCATATTCACTGATTCATATGAACAAGGATAGGGTTGCATCCTTATGCAAGAAGGATGAATGATCACTTCTTCCTCACGTTAGTTGAAACTCAATAAAGAGAACAAAATACTCATGATTAGGAACTACTTCCATAGTTCGTGCTCTAAAAATCTAGCATAATACACATATGAAGTACAATTCAAAGTCTTCTCTGATCACAAAACATTTGAGGGTACACGATGACACAAAAATATTTGAATCAACAATAAAAGAGATGGATGGACTATATGAAACAATATGATTTAACTATCAAATACCACTCTAGAAAAGCCAATGTTCTTGTTGACACTCTGAGTAGTAAGAAAGTCATTATTTGTTCCTCTATATGTTGTTCTTATAGAGGAGTTCGGAGCTTCTCTCAAGTTGGACACTTGATTTATTAGATAATGTTGACGAAACAATTTTGAAGAAGTTTCAAGTGAATATGTAAAATATCTCTATCACCCCCTCCTATCTTTTTGAAGAAGTTTCCATACATCTAGATAGTCCTAATATTTATGAGATGAAATCATGGATTGAAAAACTAGACTTTGAGTTTTACCTTAGTTTGAATTATTCCATTCAATTTCATCATAGGTTGTAGACCCTTGATGTTTATGATCTAAGGCAAAGAGTTTTGAGTGAATCCTATGGGTCCAAGTACATGATTCATCCTAGTACCGCCATGATGTACATGAACCTACAATGGGGTTTTAGTGAAGAAACATGAAGAAAGACATCTATGCACTTGTCGTGAAATGTCTAGCATGCTAGAAAATGAAGATAGAACATCCACAACCACATGGTCTTTATCATCCACTCTTTTTTTTATTTCAAATTAAGCCAGAGGGTTCTCTATTCATCCCACCCCTCTCATGTGAGAAAAAACATCAACAGAGTACAACTCCTACTTATATGTCTGCAGGTTTGTTTCCCCAGAAGACCAGATAAAATAAAAAAACTAAGTCATCACACCCAGACAAAGAAACCGTTAAAAAACATCCATGATTCCTCAAGCGTCGATCCTCTTCAGGTGCACGTAGGGAATGCCCCTTTTCTCCAAAGCTGCCATGCCTCAAATTCTATTTGGTATCATCCTTCTATCTGTAATAACTGTCATCTCTGAAAATCTTTTACCCCATCTCCCAATCTCTCTGGTATAGAGTTAGCAACTTTGTGAACCATTGAACCTGTAATAATAGATCTAACCAACTCGGACCTCAGCTCTCTAACAAACGGCTTGGTCCTCCATGGTTCGATAGCATCCTTCCATAGAATATCGTAGACTTCCTGGTCATCAATCTCAATACATGAAACTTGTAGTATATGATCATCTACCAGTTTCAGCCCAACAAATCCTACCTATACATATGCTAGGACGAAGTCTGGTGCCTTGAGCCAGGCATGGAACACCATGCAAATATCTGCATTTTGATTTCAAATCAGGCCTGCCGCCCACCTCCTACATACCCCATCTTCTCCCTTATTTCTTCCTATAGTCAAGTTCATTTTCAAGTTATGCAAGTCAGGCTTCATCCACCTTATCAGTTGAATCTCTCTCATTTTCGTCTTAGGCTCAGTAATCCCGCCATATCTCATCCTATTGTAAATGCTCGATCCATGTTCAACGGAGAAGGATCTATGCTGAATCGTGTTGTTCACAGAAGAGATGATTAGGTTCCACTCAAACTCCCATCCTCGCAGTTTGTCCCCAAATCTAGATGCACAACGTATCCTCCAAATGTTGTGGGGTATGTTAACAACTAGCATTCCTGTAATCCAGTCTGAGATCCTCCTAGAGTAGCCTTTCTCACAAGTATCAAGAAGTGTTTGTATATCATGAGGTGCCTGCATCTGCGTCAAATGGGAAAATCTGTTCCAGAAGAACCTGGCAACCTGTCCATGGAAGAAAAGGTGGTCAGCATCTTCTACTCTCGGATCATCACAATAGTTACACCTCAATACAAGGGGGATGTAGCATCTATGTTGAACATTATCATCCATAGGAATAGATTTTTTAGTCAGCTTCCATATGATAAAACTTGCCTTAGGGGCGTCCAGACCCCATATTTTTCCTAGAGCATCCAGTCCTCCCGCTCTTGGTTGCATCAGAATCTTCTTCACTGATTTCATAGTGAAGTGACCCTTTTGGTCAACACCCCACACCAATTCATCATCTACGTTCATTATCCAAGCACCTGCCTTTTTTATTAGCTCTACACCCTGGTCATCAACCACCTGTTGGATCGTCTCCCAATCCCATCCATCTTCTTCATTCCTAAAATCTCTAACCAAGAACGGCTGCCTTCTATCACTAGAAAAGATGGCATGGTTAGTGAGTCTCTCATCACACCACCATGAGTCCCAGAAAGGGATATTACCTCTCCCAATCTACCATCTACAAAAAGGAAACATTCTAGGGAACATGTCCCATATCTTCTTCCAGAAAGGGGACAGACAACTACTAATCTTTAAGTGATTAGGATAGTTTCCGGACCTACCTGTTGCAAGGTTAGCATACTTATCTCTACAAAAAGATGCCCACAAAGTCTCAGTATTGAGAACTTCCCAACACGCCTTAGCAAAAAAGGCATCATTGATCATCTTCAAGGAAGTGAGACCAAGACCCCCATCTATCAGTGATGTAGAAACTCTTTCCCATCCGATCCATGCTTTTCTCTGGTGATTCTCCCTATCCGCCCATAGAAAGCTCGAAAATTTGCTCTCTATACGCTGGATGATACCTGCTAGAATTCCCACCGCCACTGCCGTGTAGACAGTAATGGACGACATCACATGAGCAACCAGTAACCTTCATCCTGCAAAAGATGGAAATCTAGATTTCCATGCAGCCACTTTAGTGTTCACTTTTCTATCAAGAAACTCGTAGTCAATTAATTTTGTCCTTCCTTTAGAAATTGGTATGCCCAAGTAAGTAAAATATTGAGTCACCTTCTCCACTCCAAAGTCCTTTGCTATGTCATCTACCTTTGCTTGATCATACCCCCCAATCACATAAACAATTTTTTGTCTATTGATTCTCTGACCAGTTGCCTTTTCATATAAATCGAATGTGTTTCTAACTGTATTGATTGTCCGCTGGTCCGCATTGAAGAACATCACAAGATCATCAGTATAGAGAAGCATTGGAGGCACCACCCCATATCCTCTTGTACAGAAATTGGCAATGGACTGATCACTCGCCAATCTACTAATCCTTATGCAAAGAAGTTCCTCAAAGATAATGAACATGAATGGTGCTATAGCATTACCTTGCTTTAAGCCTTTTCCAACCTGAAAAAACCCAACTGTATCCCCACCAATAGTAATCGTAGCCCAGGTGTGTTTAAAGAAACTCATATATAGATCGATCACCTCAGGTAGAAACCCAAAAGCCGCAAGACATTTACACATCACCTGCCAATCCACTCTGTCATATGCTCTTGACATATCAAACTTAACCACAATATTAGGAAATTCCCGACCTTGAATGATATCATGCATCAACTCTCTAGCCAGCCTGACATGATGAGTAATATCATTTCCTTTCAAGAAAGCTCCCTATGGATGGGATATCATCTGGGTCATCAATGGAGCCAACCTGTTACTAAGGATTCTAGCAAGGATTCTTAGGGTCAGATTCTCAATCGAGATAGGTCGGAAATCAGTAGATAACTTCTTGGGAGAGTTGATCTTCAGAATAAGGAGGATTCTACAGTAGAACAAACCTCTATGACACATCTGTCCTCTAAAGAAACCATCTGCCAGGGCGAGGAAATCATCTCTAATAATATGCCACACAGCTGAAAAGAAAGGTAGGGTAAAACCATCCGACCCAGGGGATGTATTTGGGTCCATTTCCTTTAATGTCTTCATAATCTCGTCCTCATGAGGGGTGGCCATCAGTGAGCAGCTATCATCTGTCAAGATAGTCTCTGGGATGTCCTATAGAAACTATTCTAAGGCGATGCTATCTATCTCAACTTCCTCATTGTATTGTTGTTGGTAATGTGTCGCCGCTATCTGAGCCATCTCAGCAGGGTTCGTTATCACAATACCATCAGGCAGTGTCAATGCATTTAACCTTCCATGTCTTCACCTAGCTTTGACCACCGAATGATAAAACCGAGTGTTGCGCTCACCATCTTGTAGCCAACTAATTCTGTCCTTCTCCCTCCAAATAGCCTCTTCCACATCTAGAAGCTGCTCAAGCTCATTCTCTGCAGTCTTTAAGTTTGACTCATTGAGTGGAGTGGGATTTTCATCAAACGCAGCCTGTGTAGTGAACACCACATCCTCTAAATCTTTGATACATTGATTATTGTCTCCAAACTTTGTCTTACTCCAGGCCCTAAGAGCACCTCTTACTTGCTTCAATTTATGATAGAAAACGAACGATGAATGTCCAACGACTCTCTCTTCCCAGATTTGCTCAACAATCTTCAAACATTCAGCCTCCCTTAGCCATGTCGACATGAATGAGAAGTGAGCTTTCCTATTAGTAAAAGCCTATGCACCCGGGATAGTTATAATAGGGCAGTGATCTGACACCTAAGATCTGGTAAGGTGTATAGAACGAGTCGTGGGTTTCTCCACAAACCATGCTCCATTCATAAGAACCCTATCTAACCTCTCCCAAACAGTAGGCGTGAGTATCTGTTTGTTAACCCAAGTAAACCGGCTTCCTTCAAAAGGCACCTCCTTCAAGAGAGCATCAGCAATAAGAGCATTGAAATCAAACATTTCCTGATAAGTTGGAGCATTTCCCCCACGTTTCTCCTGGGCCTCTCGCACAACATTAAAATCACCAGCTATGATCCATTTCATGTAACCTATTTTAGCAGACATGATGATAATCTCTTCCCATAGATCTCTCCTATGGGCACAATCACAACTTGCATACACAGCCATAACAAAGAAGAATGAACCATATGAGGCCTCACATCTAACAGTAATGTGTTGTCTATGTCTTCTAAAAATCACTAGCTTTAGGTTCAGGTCTGCATATACCCATATCTTTCCTTCCTCTATATGGTTGTCAACCACCCAATCTAGGCATACCACATCTAACAGCTCAGCAGCCTATTCAACATGTAAGAAAGGTTCAAAGAGGAAAACAATGCCCGGTTTGAACTTACTACAAAGTCTCCTCAACACCCTTCTAGCTGGGTTGTTAGCAGCCCCTCTAATATTCTAGAATGTTGACTTACTATCCATAAGAAAACGATCATCTCAGTCACTATCAAGTCAGTGACTAAACCTCCATTCATCCTCATCGCTAAAATCAACGTAGGCAGCATGTCTCTCGTTCTTTGAGTGTCTCCTCCTAGAGTGAGTAGTGTTGCGTCCCCGATCAGTAAACTCAACTCTCCTCGAGATGGATCTATATCTTCTTCTATATGTTCTTCTACGTTCTCTATCACGGGCATCCTCAAAGTGTATAAAGTCCTCCAACCTTCTATTCGAAAGGAATTGTCTATTGCCTTCTCGGTCAACTATAACTCTTCTCAGAGATCTATCCTGTCTTTGACGTTGTCTGTCCGGAGATGGTCCCTGTGATCTAGGTCTCTCCACCGGAGACGGTGGTCTAGAATTCACTGTAACCTCAGAAACATGTCCTTCCCTATTCTTTTTCACAACGAGAGCTTCTCTTGGTATTCCATATTCACCGCCAACTTTAGTAAGGATATAGTCTTCTACACCCATTTTTCCTTTAGCTACCATGATAAGATGAATTGAGGTCCTCCTCGATCCGTATGTAAGGGATACGAATTGCGGTACATCTTCACTAAAGGCCTCCATGAGCATGAGTATACCTGATAGATCATCTTCTCCCTTCTGCCAGTCTGATATATGTATTAGTTTACCAAACGGTTTGATAATGGCTGCAACGGATTCATCATCTTGATACACCATGGGAAGGTCTGCCACCCAAAACCAGAAGCCTTCTTTGCAGTAATGTCGCTCCCCTCCAATCATGTGCCTCGTGTCAATCCTGGAACCTCTAAAGGTAGATACCCATTTTGCTACAGTTTCCTTTGCTTCGTTGGGGCAAGAAAAAAAGGCAATCGCTTTACTATCTGCAAAAAGATATAAGTCCACCACACATGGACAACATTGCCTTAAAAATGGGCAGAGAGCCGTCCATGATATTTCACTGGGCCAAGAAATCTCCACCACCCTCTCAAGAGTAGTGTTCTTGCTTCTTCTCATATCATCATTAGGGCCTATATCCACCGAAATCCTTTTTGGGATGTGATGTGGTGTACCCCTAGGTGGTCTTCCTGATGGCAGCGGAGGGAACACCGTTCTTGACTGTATATCCGGTACCCTTGCCTGAGAAAACATCTGATTGCATCTCGCCGCAAGGTGTCCAGACCTGCGACATTTGTAGCACACCTTATTCCTCCTACATTGTGATTGCCAATGTCCTCTGCCAAGACACTGGAAACAAGCGTCATGAGGTATGTCATACAGCGGTTTCTTCGTCGATGGATGTCCGTATGTCTTGGAAGCTGACCCATTGTACTGTGCCGCCGGAGACATCATATAACCAGATTGCATCATTGATCTTGGTTGCTGAGCTGTTCTCTGGTTGGCTATAATTGTTTCTTCAGTTGCATTCATCACAGGGGACTGCTGAGGTATCCCATGGAGGGTCGTCGTATCTTCTTGGAGGGGCGAATCCATGGTATTCATCCCTTGTGGCTTCTCGAGCATCAGATGAGGCGTATGGTTCACTTCTTGTGTCTGCTCATTCATCGGTTGAGGCGTAGGGTTCTCTTGTGATGCTTGCCCTGTGTTCGTCTGCGGAGGAGAAAAAGAGTTCATCCTCGCCTCTGGACTCGGCGTCGGCATGCTGATCAGGGGGTGTGTATCCTCAATCATCGTCATATGCGTGGGTGATTGAAAAAAGAACCTGATGTGTGGGAGCACTGCATCCGGCGGCGTGGATGCAGAGGCAAAAAATTCTCATCGCTCAGCGACAACCCCTTGCGCCTATCTCACGCTCTATCGCGTAACCCTGCGGTGCAGTGGTGAGGGTAGCATCAAGACTTATCATATCAAGATTCTCGTAGCCGAGGACTGTATCGGTCTAACCCAGTATCAGATTGTCACGGAAGGAAGCTGTATCGGTCTCCAGTTAACATGATACGAGATCCCACATGATACGAGTGGGCAATATGCCTAACCCCGTATCGGTATGTTACCTTGTCAGGAAGGAAGCTGTAACGGTCTCTAGCTAACACGATACAAGAGCCTCAAAACCATATTGATGTGACATTTCACCACGGTTCACCTTGTCCGGAAGGAAGCTACGAAGGGCAGCACTTGAGGAGAGCCCGACATGGATGGACAAAAGATGCAAAAGCTCCTGACGATGCAACAACTAGCACGATATGATAGAAGCTTCCCCGATACGTGAACTCACACATGTGACAGACTCCAATTACCACGATATGAGAGCAACACTCATGATACTAGAGCTCCCCCCCACACGATACGAGAGCTCCGACCCCCTCTTGCACGATATCTGCTAATCTCGATTGCAGAAAGGGCAGCCGATGCATCAACTAGCACGATATGATAGCAGCTTCCCCGATACGTAAACTCACACCTGTGTCGGACTCCAACTAACACGATATGAGAGCAGCACTCACAATACGAGAGCTCCCCCCACCGTGACCTGCTCCTCTCCTTTCTCATGATGCCAAAGTGGAAATGGTAGAATATAAATATGGTTTTTGTAATAGGTTTTCTAAGGTTGAATAGTGGTCATGATGTGGTATAGATTATTTTTTGTCACCTAGCCAATCCACCTTTATTTTCTTCATGATCACATACAAGGTCCCTGATATGGCACATTTATATGTGAACTAGATTGTTTTCCTACATGAAGTGCCTAAGGAGATAGTTTTTTATCATGATCCAAAGTGTACACCACTCATGTGGAAGCAATTATAGTATGAGATGGGCTTTAACATGATTAACACATAATACATCAGCATACTGATGAACAGTCAGAATATACAATATTGATTTTGAATAATTTTTTACATACTTGTTGTGATAGTTTTGGATGGTACTTGGGATAATTGTCTTCCGTGGAATGATTTTTCTTACAATAATAGTTACCAAAGACATCTTTGATATGCCTCTTTTGAATCACTCTATGATTGACAATGTTGTTCCTTAGTACACTGGGATGAAGTGGGAATATATACTCTAGTCAAGAATCATGATAGGAAGATGATGAATCACAAGATTTTCCTAATGATAAGTGTATGAAAGCCTCCCATGATTGAAAAACATGTATACTAATAAGAAGAGATTGGATATGAACATATTGGTGGGTGATTATGTGTTCAAACAAAGGCAATTTGATTAATTGCAAGGTCTAAAGTCAATGGAAAGCTAAGGCCTAGATATATGGGACCATTTGTGATGCATGGCAAATGGACTTATATATTATATGCAGAAACTAGAGCACCTGAAGAATTTATACAAATTTTGATTTTTCTACTTTAGTATCAGATTTTGATGCAAGAGTAGTTTTTTCGAGAAGAAACAGCCTTCTGATTTAGACTCATTACAAAGCATGAGACGAAGTTTTGTTTGGGTGAATTGCTTTAGCTTGAGGGTCAGATTCACATTTTATTTGTTTTCTCTAGCACTTTATGTTATATTTTCATAATGTCAAGGACCTTTTTGTTATTTTTTCCTAGGGTTTTGTGGTTAGGGTTTACTATTTAAGCACTTGTAAGATTTTTTTTCTATCAGTTTTACAATTGAAGAAAAATGGCAGCTTGCCCCTGTATCTATCAATTTTTGATATATCTTTGAAACTAACAAATTTGGGTGTGAAACTCTCAATATTCTACAGAATCAATGAGGTTTTGATTTGTAGTTCCTTTCTCATCCATGCATGATACATAAATTTGAAATATTAAATTAGGTTGAGAAGTGTGCCTATTTCTTAGGTCTTCATCCTATTAATGACAAGATTCATAATGTGTCCCATGTGTTAGTTCTCAAGAAGTATGTCGATGATCCTTCTCATGTTCTATATATAGAGCCTTTAGAGTTATAAGGGAATATATCCTATGAAGAGTTTCCAATAAAGATCTTGGATTCCTAAAGAAAACTTAAAGAAATTGATATAGTGAAGATCCTCTAGAAGTACCATGGACTTGAAAAAGTCACCTTGGTGCTCAAAGATGAGATGTTGAATACTCACCCCTCTATATTTAATACATATTTTGGGGATGATATATTTTCAAAGGGGAGGAGTGTTGTAACATAACCAAACTTAGCTACTTAGCGTATTCCTCCATTTTCTTATCTCTTCTTCATTAAAATAATATAAAATACCTTTTCCTTGCGCTAAAATGCATTTAGAATAGTTATTTTGATAATTATCCTTTATTAGGAAGTTTTAGAATAACATCACAAAATAACTCAATATTAGGATTTGGTATAAGAATATACCAATCTCATAAATTTGACTTTAATATGGAACTCTACAATATTCCTAGGAGTACACTATGAAATAAATGGATTTAATACAAACTATGGTGTAACAATTGATTTAATTAAGAGAAATACATGCATTAAGTGAATGCTTAACATACAAGTAACAAAATATAATATTAAAATTTTCTAAAGTGTAGAATAGATGTTAAATTCATATTCCTCATATCCTAACTAGATTACCTCAAAATTTTCAAGTCAATTTGATGTTAAATACACTCCCAATTTTATTTTAAAAAGGAGAAAAGTAAACTCTTAGGTTTTAATAAATTTAATTGATTGTCACATTTATAAACTAAACTTTTATTTATTTGATATATACCACATGCACATGGCATCACACAATCCAAGGCTTCCATTGCGTATCCATCAGATTGAATAGCTAAAACACCATCATCATCCTCCTTCCGCTCAATGTTTCAATGTTACGTGTGATGCACTAAGTTTTAGTTGCTTTTCATAGGTTGCATTTCCATTATTTAATGTATAATTGTTCATTTTGATGTTGTGTCTGCATTGTTTATCATTATTCCCATGTGAAACTCTATTACATCAATTTTTTTACCAAATTATGTTAATTTATCAACTTATTCAGACTTATGTTGGTTTTTCTTTGTTTTAGGCTATTCGAGCACTTTCAGCACAACTCAGTGCTACCGATACGAAAGTCAGTTGTACCAACATGACATGAGATTCCAATTGAAAAGTCCAAAATCTTGATGCCACTGACAAACCAGTTGGTGGTGTCGACTTTAGTACCCAAATCAAGTCAAACTCATAGCAAGCAACTCAGTGTTATTGACACACTTGTCAGTAGTACTAACAGGTTGAGTCAGCCAACAACTTGGTATCACCGACATCTAGTCACTAGTATTAACTTTCCATGATTAGTGTAGATTTAATATAACGACAGATCCAATGGTTGCAAATGAATGATGGCTCGAGTCCCACTTATGACCTAAGGGGAGTTCGACCAAAAGAAAATATCACATTCTATCTCATTCCAATAGAGCACGAAGCAAGGAGAGGAGGAGACGACCATGTATTGAATATTTTGAGCACTTCCAAAAGACAAATTTATAATCAGAACATGATGGATCAAGTTTCTTGCCAGAGGGGATCGTTAGGACCAGCTTCCCCGAGGGTTGTCATTTATTTTTCTGATGTTTATCTTGTTTGCTTCTTATTTCTCTCTATATTTGATGCTTGAAATCATGTAGAGATAATCCCCTTATTCCTTAGAACCCAGGAGCAGCCTAATTTTGTGTAGTATTTTGATTTCCATGATTATATATATATATATATATATATATATATATATATATATATATATATATATATATATATATATATATATATATATATATATATATATATATATATATATATATAAACATACATGCATACATACATACACACACACATATATATATATATATCATAATTCTGGACATAAATCTTTGATTTTTTGATGAATTGTTTGTGCTTGATCACCACAATCAATTTCTTAGAATGTTAATTACTTCAGGGGAGGGATTAAGGGTTGGACAAGTCATAGATTTATACAATCAATATTTTGCATCGGGAGAGGGTCTACATCTTTGAAGGGAATCACCTAACAATATCGTTAATGTACCTATCTAATTCTTAAATCGCTACGAAAGTGGAGTTTGTCTTAGTATAGGTAGTACTACAGGTTTGGGTAATACTTGCTACATGTCCTTAGTCCACGGTTAAGGGTAAATGATTATTAATTAAATGGAATTAAATGAAATATGTCATGGTGAAAGTGTAATACTAAGGATTCCACCAATATGTGATGACATTCCACTTAATTTTGATTTTAGTTTTTATCCATAGTTATAAACAAACAAACAATCACCTTTTCTAGGCCTAGATGATTACATTATAGTTAGTAGTAGTCTCTAGACTATGTTTCCCTAAGTTCAACATTCATGCCTCATAGGCATGTACTACACGACAAGTACACCTGCATTTTGAATGCATAGTTTAGGCGTATCAAGTTTTTAGCACCATAAGCTCCTTAAGGAATCAAAAAACACATACATAAGAGTGGTTCCAATCTCATGCTATAGTATGGAAGCGGACGCGGGGAGCGTGGCGGCGGGGGGCGATCAAGGGGACGGGGGACGAGCGACGTCGGCGGACGGCCAAGGGGGTCACGTCGATGCAGGCAGCAGTAAGGAAGATGCTACGGTACCAGGCGACAGGAGGATCACTGATAAGAGAAGCCAAGACGACGGGGAGGAAAGGGGTCAACCAGTTAACCCTAGGGTTTCTACAGACCCAGACGTGATGAACTCGAAGGACATGGACGGAGATAAACTCAATCTCCCTCACGTCGGGATTGAGTTCCGATTCAGTGGCATGAAGGGCGCCTCAAGCAAAACCCTGATGGAACCGAACAAGTGGATGAGACATAACCCCGATCGAGGAGAAGTTTCCAGTACGACGGAAGGGTGCAGCGCCGCGAATGAACTTTTCCTGCCGCTGCATGGGTAGAACCAAGCTGATAAACTACAGGAGATACTGACCGTCGGTAACGTTTGGGCATCAAACAGCACGAGATCTGGGTGTAAACCCACCGAACAAGGTACTCCTGATCTGTTCCTAAACAAGCTATTCGAGGAGCATCTGAATCCGGAGGCGGTGAGCTTAACGTTCATCGACGACAAGCCTGATATCATTATCGACCCGATGGAGGAAGAGTTTCTGATAAGGCCATGGCAATATGCTGTCGTAGCGAAAGCCATGGGAACCCAGATTGGATACATGACATTGTGAGATCGTCTGCGAGCTATGTGGAGTCTCGTTGGTAAGTATAACATCTATGAGCTTGACCTCAATCATTTTGTTATACAGTTATCATGTCACTGTGACTATGAGATGGCCATGACGGGGGGACCTTGGAAGGTGTTCGGGTGCAACCTGCTAATCTGGGACTGGAACCCAACCTTCATCCCGTCGAATGATCTTCCGAGGAAAATAGTTTGTTGGACGAAAATTCTCAATCTACCCCTCCATTTGTATGTCCAGACCATGTTCGAGTGTATAGGAAAGGCACTGGGTCGATTGGTTAAAGTAGACGAACATACCATTAAGCAAACGAGGAGCAAGTTTGCTAGATTGGCTATAGAGATTGACACCACGAAGCAGCTGGCACCGTACTAACAAATCAATGGCATTGACTATGAGGTCGAATATGAAGGATTGCCTTACGCCTGCGCTAAGTGCGAGGAGGAGGGACACACATCACAAATCTGTGAATCAATAAGAACCCAGAATATAGTAGAAAATGAGAAGGTGGAGCAAGCCAAGACGAACAGCGGTAGATCTGCAGAATCTGAGGACTCACCGTGGCAGACTCAACGAAGCAGGCGTCGATGTCAGGGGAAAGATCTGGTTGGTAAACCACCCGATAAATCAAGTGCTAGTTTTAACAGGTACGAGGACCTTCCAAAAGATCATGGCGATGAAGGAATTGAGATGAGTGGACACCCGCATAATGCAGTTGGTTCAAATACTGACGGAGGCATTAGATCAGCTAAAGTGTGGAAAAAGAAGACAAATACAAATACTATAGTAACAGTAGCACGAAAGATAGAGGCTCTTAAAGATATAACAAATGATCAAGCGTCTCAAAGCAGAGTCCAGGCAAGAGACAGAAACAACAAGAACAAGGAAGATCATACCATGGCCAACCCGGAAATTGATGAAGTGGTTGAGATCCTCTCAGTAGCTGAAGATGAAGTGTTAGCTGATATTGCTGAACCGGAGAGTTTTGACAGATGTGCAATACCAATGGCGCAGCGAATTCCCAAGGAGCATAAAGTTTCACAAAAAACCAAGATTGAAAAAATATTCAAAGGAAATGGCACCAGGATGAAGAGATCGGGCCTATCTAAATCAAATGTCGAAGGGATACGTAGAAGTCCCCGGCAGCGAGGCGCTCAAGACTGTGAAGTAGTGGTGGAGGCATTGATGACTGTTACTAATAAGGAAAACGAAGAGCCATCTCTGTAAGCGGCCCTTTATCTTCTCTTTCTGTTCTGGTTGATATATGACGAAGATCCTTTGCTGGAATATCAGAGGCATAGGTAAAGCTGATACATGCAAAGTCCTTAAAGAGTACATATCTATCCACAGGCCCTTGGTTACTGTCATTTTTTAGCCTAGAATCAGTGTTGAAAAGGCAGTCGACACTATTCAAAGACTGGGTTTCTCTAACTCTCATAGATCAGAAGCTCGCGGTTTCTCGGGGGGCATATGGGTATGCTGGAGTGCAGCTACTTGCATAGTTGAAAAACCTTAGCCTACCCTATCAGTTGGAAGTCTAGTCAGTTGATTTGTTGCATGAATTGAGTACCTAAACACTTTAGTAATCATTTCAATCATCATTCAAGATCAAACTCCTCTTCTAGGTCATGTTCTATGTATGTGACCCTATAGGTCCCATATTATGTTGGTAGTGAATGTCCATAACAACTTATGACATCACAAGAAAAAGGTGGTGCCTAGTCACACACCAATGCTACCCAAGTAAAGGGAAAGTTGGAGAACAAATTCAACCTATAATATGTGTTTGGTGTTATAATGTTTCTATAATTCCTTTGTCACTGATATCCAGATTGAACTCAAGGCATGGATCTATCAACCTCTTCAACACTCAATCTATGTTTCTTGCTATAACAGACGATATGAGATTTGTGTAATCTCAATATCATATGTCAACTCATATGTACATGGACGTGAATTTCTCAGTCTTGCTAACTCAAGTGGCCTAGGATATCATACTCCCTTAGGAGGGACAAATCCCATCCAAATAACTCACAGCCGATCCCCATGTGCCACAGTCACCCAATCATCACCTTTATAATAACCCTTATTTCAGTATTATATTTGATGATATCAAAGAATTCCGAACAACATGTGATGAGTGCAGTGACTTCAAGTATAAGAACTGTAATCACCACCATCACTATGAGAGTTGATTGTGACTACCATGGTAATGGCTTCCATGTGTCAGTCTCATGGTGGGTATGTCTGATACGTTGTTCCCTAACATGTATCTGTGTGCTTAGTTTGATATCGCCTTATCATGACTAATGAGATTTATTCATCACCAACACACACTAGTATAATGTGTCATTGTTGTCTATCAACCTTCCACAATAACATCTGACCAGGGACATAATGAGAATGTATACTATTAACATTCGTATGATCTCATTCTTCAAGTCGCGTATTTAAGACATACGTCATCGAGTAATATCATCATCTAGAGATTTATTATGTTACTTCAGTATCTCTTAACTAAAAGACAAAAAATTGGAAGATTGCTTTTATGTATTAATCAAATCATTTACATATTATGCCATTACAATCTTCATAGATTGGCTCTGATACCACTGTAGGGAAATACGACATTAGATAGGTAGTGGAAACAAAAAATTTGTCTACCAGATTCCCCATAAATCAGTGGATCACATCAACAACTATAATATGGGAAGGATGGTTTTGAGAATATACGAGGTCTTGGAGCAAGTCCAGTGACATCTCCTCATCATTGTAGATGTGCAACTGTCTTCTAGTTGTACTGGGACTCCTCTGACTACTATGCCTTCTGGTCTACACCACAGACTGTAGATTGATGTTGTCCTCCTAGCATCAGACAACAACCTCCATGCCTCAACGAAAGTCCACACATACTGCCTAGAACTCTTGTCATCTTGCTCAAACATACAGAAAGGAGTTATCCCTCCCATTCATGTACTAGTCACCAACCTACTCTGCCATAATGATTTCTAGTTGTTCTCTCCCTCTCTATCCCTCCCTTTGTTGGCTAGGACTTGCTTGGTCTCTCTGGGTTACCACAACCAAAGAGAACAAGAATTGTTAGAGCAATTGATTCTTAATTGTGTGTCCGGGGAAGCCCCCAGTACCCCTCTATTTATAATAGATGCCAGCGTCAAGGTTCCCAGTCTATGCGGGAGGGGAAAGAACTAGAAAATCTTGAATTTTCACAACTTGTGAATGCCGAACCTATCATCTAGAAAGCAAGCCAATCATTTTGCTATGTGAAATGGTCATTTTGTAGTTTCCCAATCGCACATGAAATTTGAAAATTGTTTCCAATTAATGCTAAACATTAATTCCTTGCATCAATAGAATTGATCAATTGAAACGATCAAACTTTCTCAAGAATTCAGGAAAGTTACCAGAACCTTCCTCTGGTCCAATTGAGCCAATCAATTCACTAGGTGAATCGGTCATCTCACTCTACTCAAGTCGATCAGTTCACCCAGTGAGCTGATTGGTTGGTTCATGTTTCATGCAGAACATCAACCAATTTAGTTCCAATTGACCTGACACTCCAAACGACCATCTCACTAGGTGAGCTGATTGGTTGGAAGCCTAGTCAGTTGATTTGTTCCATGAATTCAGTACATAAACACTTTATTAATCAATTCAATCTTCACTCAAGATCAAACTCCTATTCTAGGTCATGTCATATGTGTGTGACACTACAGGTCCCATATTACATTTGTAGTGAATGTACATAACAATTTATGACATCACAAACAATGAGTAGTGCCTAGTCACGCATCACTACTACCCAAGTAAATGGAAAGTTGAAGAACAACTTCAACATATAATCTATGTTCGGTGTTATAGTGTATGTATAATTCATTTGTTACAAATATCTAGATATCGAGTCATGGATCTCTCATCCTCTTCAACACTCAATCTATGTTTCTCTCTATAGTAGATTATATGAGATATGTGTAAGATCAACATAATATTGAATCACATGTACATGGACATGAATTTCTCAGTCTTGATAACTCAAGTGGCATAGGATATAGTGGGAAAAATCCCATCTACATCACTCACAGTCAATTTAGATGTGTCACAGTCACCCAATCATAACCTTTATAGTAATCCTTATTTATAGATTAAGTTTGATGATGTCAAAGCATATCAAACAACACATGATGAGTGTAGTGACTTCAGGTCTAAGAACCACAATCACCACCAGCACTATGATAGTTGAATATGACTACCATGGTAATGACTTCCATGTGTCAATCTCATGGTGGGTCTGTTTGATACACTGTTCCCTAACATGTATCTGTGTGCTTGGTTTGATATCACCATATCATTACTAATGAGATTTAGTCATAAATCAACACACACACTAGTCTTATGTGTCATTGTTATGTATCAACGTTCCACAATAACATTCGAAGAGGGACATAATGATAATGTATACTCTTAACATCTGTATGATCTCATTCTTCAAGTCACGTACTTAAGACATACACCATTGAGTAATATCATCCTCTAGACATTTATTATGTTACTTCATTATCTCATAACTAAAAATAGAATAAATTAGAAGCTTGCCTTTATTTCTTAATCAAATCATTTACATATTATGCCATTACAATATGATTGGCTACCTGGGCATACATACCACTGATCCTTTGTCGTTGAAAAATTCATTGAGATAGGACAAGAAATAGACAAGCTCCGTGAGATCGACTCTAAATCCACCTTAAATATTTTAAATTTAACTTCAAGTATGACTATGATAACATTATAGATTGAGAAGCTAACATCCGACATGTAGATATTATTGGGTCTACCACAATAGTTACAGCTCCTGACTGCTACCCAAATGTGGGTCATGGAAGATCTGGAAGGCATGAACAAAGAGGTCACCTTGCTATGACGTGAGACAGATGACCTATGATAGGAGAGTGAGCGGCTATGAGCTGAAGATAGGAAGAGGAAGGAGGAACCAACAACATTGCCTTCCCATAAAGAGGCATCACCAAAAAGATTAAAGATTGCCAACGAGGAGGCCTCCTCAACTGCAGACAAAATGGACGTGCAGTTGACGGTGGATCTGTTGTTTGCCAAATTAAACATCAACAAGGCTGCACCAACCCCAGAATAAGAATCCATAGCTAAACTATCTACTGGATAGGGGGAGGAAAACTCTTTAAGGAACACATAAGTGCTCATTGGAGAGAACAATAATGTCAAATCCCTAGCCTTGTTAGGGCATTCCACCAACAAACACCAAAAATAAAATAATAACAAGTTAGATAAGGGTTTCAAAAAAATATTAGAACAAGCATTCCCTACCACAGATTTTGAAGTAACTGGCGAGAATGATGTCATCCTGATATCACCAGATCTAAAGGAGGAAGCACCTAATATGACTAAGGACGTAATGAATGGGTTAAATCCTATTTTTGAGTACAACGCTCCTCCACCTCCAATCAACTAAGAAGATTTAATTTGTCAACTTGTTTTTGGATGAATGAATCAAAGGAGTTCATCCAAACCCTTTGAGGTGGAAATAGAGGAACAAATTGCTATAAAGGATGAGAGAAATATGAATTGGATGTTCAATAATGCTCAAAGGAAACTAAACAATCCATTGTTTCCCCGAACCACCACCGATAGATAATATGAACTTGACAACACTGACACCACTACTGCGTAAAATGAAGGATGCGGATATGACATCAGTGTTAGGAATTTTTCTTTGTGACATGCATGTCCTAGAAGATATTCTTGATGATGATAAATTTGGGGAAGATGTTGTCTTCAACAACAAAAGATACTATCTTGCAAGGGATGACATGTGATCAACCTTCAGACATAAGGCGACCAACAAAAGAGTATTTTTCAAAGTCCTTTGTGGAACTATGATTGAGGAATATATGTACATGGACAAAAAAGGCCCCATTTTCAATGCCACATCATCTCTTACTACCCAGCTGTATGTGGAAAATAAAAAGTTCCCTTGGTTGAAGACTTGCAAGATACTCTGCATAAAACAAAGAAGTTATAGTTCATAACTCTCCCTTTCAAGGCCTTCAACCATTGGCTTTTGACCGTGGTGGATATATCCAATAGGTAACCATTACCTACAATTACAATGTAAAAGACCTACCATGTTGAAGGATGGTCTTTGAGAAGCTAGAACATAGGATGATTCAACATATACTCACATTCCAGAAACTCCTTATACAGGGGGTACACTATTGGTATCGTCCCAACTAGAGGGAGATATACATTGATTACAACAGACCCCAACAATTACCTAATTTAGGGGACAATGCATTCATTGTGCTTAGGACAATTGAAGCACTAGATAGGGGAATTCTCCTCGAGCAAATAGATAATGAGGATTTTCATGCATTAAGAGGAAAGTATGTCATCGAAATTATCAATGACAGACAATTTTTCTAAGATGCACGCATGGAAGACATCTCGAGGAGAATGTACATGCCCATTCCCATCCCTAAACAAACTCCATGGAGGGAACAAATTAAAGATTAGAGAAGGAAACAAATGCCTCTCCCCTACTTGAAAGCACAACTAGTGCAGTGGCTCCTCCCTCCCAATCAAAGCCGCCAACATTTTCTCACATAGAAATAAACATTACACCCAACTGACCCATAGAGGAATTGGAAGCCAAACAAGTGGAACCTGAAGCTAACTTTGTACCTACAACTTCTTATGAGAATGTAAGAGCTACTTCCCCCCCTCAAGATGATATCAAAAAACCAGAGGAAGAAGAGGAAGTAGGAAACTATGAAGAAGTTGATGCCCCAATCCCCTCCAATCAAGAGACAGAAGAAGAAGAAGCTGACATATAAATATGATGCAACCAATGAACCAGAGGATAACACTATAGATGAACTGGAACCAACTGATCTGATACAACCCACATCCAAGAATTTCAATAAAAACACTTTCTATGGGTTCTCATTAGAAGTTTTGAATTTCATCATGGATGAAGTAAGTCTGCAAAATGATGAAATTATTACCATTTTTAATGGGACAATGTTCAAGTCCTATAGTTAGACTATGTGAGATACTTATTTTTTGATGTGATATGACAATCAACGTCATGTCAGACTACCGGTTACTTTTAAAGGATAATGACAACCTTTACAGGCTGCCCCCACATCCTTTGCCCAGCCATAGCCTGGATAGCTGGCGGGTGGTAAATACAACACTTAACAGGGGGCTCAAACCCAGGATCCCCCCGGAGGGGGACACCGTGACTACCACCTGCGTTACGCTTAGCTAATGAGCTCAATGATGTGTAAATGGCCTTGTACAATATCATAGGGGACATGACCCAGAAGAAGGATTTGGGAGATCTCTAGCGATTAAAAGATCACTAAAAGTACAATGTCCCACTCTTTATATTTGTACCTATTCTATATGATGGACACTAGACACTTCTATTAGTTGGTATAGCACCACAAAATACAATCTTGTACAATATCTGAGGCGCTCCATTTAACTTGAAAAGAACAACATATCAAAAAACAACTAAAAGTGATTACTGAACAAAAAGCCACATAGGTGGCTACATAGAGTGTCTATCTAATATGTATGTTTGAAAGAGGCCTCCCAGATGAAGGTTTGAAGTTCAAGAAACCATAGTTCTGTCACAAGAGCCCTCGAAGGGCACCAGGTTCCAACACTTGTGGTTTCTACATATTATTCTAGATGCAAATGTTGGCCACATCAGATGAGAAGGTGGAATATTATCAAGAATATTATTACCACCATCTTTTCGGGATGTACACAATACATATCTTGACATTAGATTGAGTATTGGCAAGCTCAAAGCATTAACTCACATGTTCTCACTCAACCTCACTCTTTGACCTTCTGAGAATAAGGTGCTTGATAAGATCATGGAGGGGTTCGAATAGGCAAGCTAGGAACGTTTACTTGCCCAACATCTCAATTTTTTGTGTTGCTCATTTTACTTCTTCCCTACCACTTTCATGCAAAAATTTTGCTAAAATATTAACAAGTCAGATGAAATTTTTTCAATGCATGTATTTTAGTTTTTTAAACCTTAGAAGGAAACATTCTGTTAAATAGGAAGTTTTGAAGGCAAATTTTGAATCCAATTTTCATGCATGTTGTCATCACTTTGACGTTAGACCTTCTTGTCTTCAAGATACTTCTTAGTGTAATCATCCCAAGCGTGATGTTTTGAGCTATTAATTCACCTAATAAGAATCTATTTGACTATGTCTTTATATCATTCTTACCTAAAGCTACTACAAACAACAAAGGAACTCTACTACCCCAAGAAAAACTCTCTAAAATAAGGAGGACCCCATCCAGTGCACTCTCGATCGATCTCCTAGCCTCCCAGTACATGTTGAAAAATCTGAACACAAGCAATAGAGGAAACAACTACCCCTTCTCATGCTAATTCTAAGCTATGGGAATAAAAGAGGCTGGAAGCCCACTTCCCTAAAAATCCCATTACCTAAAGCCTTGTGATAAAAAAATAAAAGCCAACCATGAATAAAAACATGAGAGTTATGCCTAGCAAGATGTCAAAAGTCTCCACATGGCTGGTGTATAGTTCCACACTAGAATTCAAATATGTTGTGCCCGTAAGTGGAACTTGGAAGCCAAACAAAATTAAAAAAAACACCTATCTTTCGACGACTACCTCACATAACCACCTAAAAATACACTAGGACTGACAGTTGAGTGACAATGTTTTACAAAAGTACTCATGGTGGAGTGAACCCTAGAAAGACAAGAAAAACTAGAAACCTTAGCCTACCCTTACACTGTTAGTTAGTACTACCAAAAAAAATAAAAGTTGGGTGTTAAAGGTACCTCTACTGGTGTTTTGCACAAGTAGGACTTGGAAAAGAGGTTAAGTACACACTATGAAGGAGATTCTCCTCTAGATAAGAAGATGTGCCAGACAAAAGAGGTCATGTAACTATAAATTTAAGAAAATGAAACATGGGAGTATAGTTAGTAGTTTGAGCTATTATGTAAAGGTCTTGAATTAAGGACAGTATGAGGATATAGTCAACAGTTGAAATACACTAAACAATTAAAGACCTTAACATTTACTTGATGCCTTGATTCTATTTACTAGCTTGAGGACAAGATAGATTCCATGTTTGGGGGAGTTGATAGCATCCAATTTTGTTGATGTAACTTGCCTAATTTTGTCCTTAATTTTCTCACATTTCATGATTTTGCCTAAATTTTCTCAGATTTGCTAACGTTTACCATTTATGCCTTGATTCAAAGTGAACTTCTCATTTCCATTCATATAAATCACTAAATGATGGTGTTAACACTTGTTTAGACTTACTAATGATGACCATCTGCCCTTAGAAATTGTCAATTGGGCTAACCTTCCATCGACTCTCAAGACTGGTGTCCTCCAGTAGTACCTGCTGCCCAGCCATCAGCAGATGGACAGAACAACCATCTATTTTTAAACTTATGTCCATCCTAAAGAGACCTATGGGTAGACTAGGGAGTCATCAACTGATGGTTCACCTATGCATGTCCCGCCCGATGACTTAACAAATGCCTCTACTGGTGGCATATTTGTTGATATGCCTACTATTGGTTGGACTAGGAGCTTATCAACCGATGACCAAGAATATTTCATGGCTAGATGAGAGAGATCTATACTGATGGCCACCTCGAGCTTCTATGGAAGGACTGGGAAACACCAAATAATGGTAAGGCAGAATTGATGGCTCGTCTGTATGAACTACCCACTGATGGCATCACTACGTGCATCAGTCATTTAGGTCATTACACATGTTCCCTAAGGCATGTGCTCAAAGGACTTGCAGTGCAAAAAAAATCACCCCAATGAAAGCCTCAAGCCCAACATCAATGGCTATAAATAGGAGACCCATGCTACATTACATGAGTCATAATGCAAGAGAGATGATGGAGTGCTATCTCCAAGCAATCCGTCCATTAAACTTTGACTTGCACCTTCCACTCACCCGTTTATGTTCTCCAAGGATGAGATTCTGAGGAGTAATGAATCTCCATCTCCACTGAGTAGTTCTAGGTTCCTTCTTTGAAAGAATGAGGGAAACAGATCAACCACCTTTACTATCAATGCCGAATTTAGAGGAGAAGATTTCCATCAATCCCCACTTTTTTGGGGTTGTTGTTTGTGTATCTATCTCCTTCTTCTCCAAATCCATTCATCTACCTTTCATTCCCTTCCATCTCCATGTCGCACCTTACTTGTAATTTTGCCATTCTATTCACCACCATTAGTGGCTAGTCATGTAACTTTGGTCAAGAGTACTCACTAAGGCTCTTACAATGGGTAAATGCTTACTTCTATTGAATATATGCTCTTTGCACTGTTTATCTCGATACTCTTATTCTTAGTGCTTCCCTTGCATGAGTAGATACCATATTGTGTTGTTTGATTGTTAATACCTCAAAAGAGTGGTACTAACCCATATCTAAGTGTTATGGAGTTGCATGAATGCATGACAATTTTGGAATGCTTAAGCTAGTGATCATATGGATTTACTTTGATTGTTTGTTTGTTATCTAGAGATAGACAACCTCATAATCTAGATCTATCCTAAGCTCGAAAAGGTTGGAATAGAGACTTATGATGATTTCTTGTAGATTTGCTATGGGTATACAATATATGTGAGTGTTGCATGTTGATGAGAGATCTTAGATAGTGAAACCCAATCCAAGTTTCCCCATCCATACTTGTTTTTTTATCCTTAAACATTCTTGTTTTTTATTTTACATTTATTTTATTTTACTTGTTCTTCACTTGCTTTTTGATGAATCATTGTTCCATAGGGAACATAAACTTCACGTTAATTTTATTGGTGTAACTAAGCTAAGGCTTGAAGGATCTTAACACTTACCACCCTTGTCCCTGAGTTTGACCCAATCTACTACATCAGACCCTTTTATAATTGTTGTGGGGCCCTAAATGTCAGGTTATAAATTTAAAAGTCTGATTACTCTAGATCTACTCCTTTTGGACATGTGATTTAGGCTGATCAAATGTGTTAAATGTTGTGTTCTTGTAGAATTAAGCCAATATTTGTTAGCATCATGGTTGGGTGAGTTGTCCCATTGTGAATCCCCCTCAGTGCTTCCAATCTGGTCATGCACTGTTTCTAGATACATAACTTGGGAGCTTTCCTCTTCCAAATAGGGGTCAAACTTTCATTAAATTAGGCACCACATTATATCATAGATTACATTCAAATGATCTTAAAAATATGAATTCTCACACATCCATTTACATGCAAAAATGAAGTCAAGGTATACAAAACTTGTCAAAATATACTGAAAGAGAGAAGTTGTGGGTTTCCTCCCACAAGTGCTAAGGTTTATTGTGCCTTCGTCAAAGATTGTCACAATTTTCAACTTGGTTGAAATGGAATATATGTATCATCATGGTTGTCATGTGAATCACCCTCTTCTCCTCCCACATCCAACTCATGTATCGAAGAATCTTGGTCGGGAGGTTTCATAGAGAAGGTGATTTTCTTTTTTACAAATATCAACATGCCACTCGCTTTTGTACAATCACATCCTCAACAATCTCTAGGAATGGACATCCTAAGATGATGTATTCAGGTACACACCCTTTTTCTTCCATTATCAAGAAATCAACCATCACAAAATAAACATCAATCTTAATCTACACATTCTATACCATAGCAGCAGAGCTTGATATTGAGTGATTAACCATCTAAAATTTATCTTGGATTTCTTGGGTGCATTAGAAACCAACCTTGTATATAGAGGAATAACTTTTAGGTTAGATCCTTAATCACATAACATAGTAGGAAAATGCATATTTAATATGTGCTCAAGCTATGAAATGCTCTCAAATCGAGTTGTTTAGTAGGAAGGTTTGAGATAGTTGAGGTTCTTACAGCGGGTGCAAGCACCGTGCTTTTATATTCATCCTTCTCTCCATCATCAACATGAAATGGAATTTTTGGAGTGAGTTATTCTTTCATCTCGATAGATTTAATGGTGGTTTTAGGATAATGAATATGCATCTGCATTAGTTTGTTTTCAAATGAGGTGGCACATATGGAGCTGAAGTATTTTCTTTTAGTTCAACTTACTATGCTTTTCTTTTCTAGTTGTAAATTTGCTTTGGAACAAGCTTGTCAAAAAAATAGGTGGGATTCAATCACATTGGCTGCTTCTTTATCTCTTCCTCCTTGCCAACTTGGTTGAGATAGTTGACTCTTATGGAATTAACATGCCCATATCCTTTAATGTTTCTTAAAATTTCTCCCACATCACTTTTGAGTCTGTTAATTCTTATTCTAGTTGATCCATTTGGTGCTCAAGTACCTAGATTGAGGATGCTTGATTTTTTATGTGTATGCCATCAATACAATAATTATTGCTAATTTGATATTGGTAAATGTGTAAGAATTGTTGGCGGTGGTGTTGTTGATCATTGTACTTCCAATTGAAGTTGAGATATTTATCCATACTATAATGTAGGAATTAAAAAAAACAATTACGTCTTGGATGTTTCCCCAAAAAAATTACCTTCACTTCACTACATCTGGTTGGTGGGGTGCTTCAATAAACATTATGGTGAGGGCCATTACAAAAATTGCACACCACGACTTGTACTCAGTTTACACCTATAGTATTGAATTATTTTGCAAGGTTGTCAAGCTTTGATTTGAGGGGTAAAATGGCATATGCACATGATTGTTGCTTTTAAATTCCATGCCCCTAGAATATCAATTCATGGACATTATATCAATCAATTTCCTACCTTCACTTGCATTCTTTGTCAAGAAGCATATTCTAGAGATTGTATGAATAGTGGAGAACATATCATGGGATAAACCACCATAGAAGGTTCTCACATGCTTCCTCTTTGGTAGATTGTGGCATAAACACCTCCAGAGTAGTTCTTTATACCTCTCCCAAGAATCATCTAGTGCCTCTATAGATTTTGTCTCAAATATAGAGATTCTTCAATCTTTTTCCTCTTGGTTAGAGGAAATCAATTTTACAAGTTGGTTGTCAATAAGGCAATCTAGGTTTGGATTGACCCCTTTTCCATATCAGGTATCCATTTCTTGGCTCATATTTGTTGATTGTATGGTAAAAGATGAACACACATGACACAATTCGCCATCCCAGTGATTTTCATGGTACCACATAGCTTGAGGAAATTCTCCATTTAAAGTAAGAGGCATCTAGAGTAAGATAAATTTTGAACTTGAACCTCTTTAGGGTGAGGGGAGGTGTAGTCAAGCAGTGCTCTTTCGAATGTCATTGTTGCAATTGAATTGGTAGGGGTTGTCTCTTTTTTTTTCTTTTTTTTTCTTGATGGTAGTTTCCTTTTGTAAAAGAGAGGGACCGATGGGGGACCCACATAAATGGTAGGATATATAAAGCCATAAATTGATAAAATAGAAGAAAACATAACTATTTTTATTTATGATAAATATCTTACAGACATTGCGTCGTACCTTAATAGGTGGTATTACAAAGTAAAAGTTACAACTAATTACACATAAGACTAGTTGTAGAGGGAAAGTTGTCCATTCCAAGAAATCCTCATGTTCACATTCATGTACATGATCTTTCAAAATCCTCTAATGTACCTACACCTAGGTGGGAAGGTAACATCACCTAGAAGATAGGAAATAAAGGTATGCATCAATAAACACTAAGTATGTGCATATAACAACATTTAGGGCATTAAAAAGAGGGGTCTATCAACATTTTGGTGAGTTCAATATGAATTTTATCAAATGAATGAATAACAAAGGGATAAGAAATAAAATTTGAGTCATTGTCAACTAGATAAACAATCTCATGAGATAAAGATTTTCCCTTATTTGGATAAGGTACAATATTAATAAGCTTCCAAAAAGAGTATATGGTCTAACAATATACCATACAATGGGGAATCTAATACTAAAACCCAATGTCAAATCTCCAACTACTCTAGACCTTTATCAGTCCTAGGCTTGACCTTGCACACTCCATGGAATCTATGTACAAGTAACTCAAAGATCTCAAAATAACCTTTCTCCCTTCCTCCATGAAGCCTACTATATCTCTCTTGGCACACCAAGATACAAATAGCTGCAAAGAAAAGGCCACCAAAGCAGTGCATGGCATAGTTCTTACCAATCATGTTAAGAATCCAAAATAAATAATCATCCAAATAATTGGGGAATTTCCACCACAACTACATTTCAACGAGCCCCTACACTAAATGTATCTTGTAGAAGGGAATTAGAAGAACATATGACATTGTGTCTCCTATGTAGTTTTGCAAAGTAAGTATACATGATTGGGATTCAGCCCCCAAGACCTTAGTTTGTTCATATTCGACAGCCTCCCCATGATACACCTGTAAAAATAGTAGCTCCATTTTGTGTATGAGCTTTGTTCCAAACAATTTGGTCCTATTGGTAATGGGGACCCACGTATTGTATGATACACAACTTCTTCACCACTCTATGCCAGTCAGAGTCACCCACCTGACAATATTTACCCCTAACCATCTACCATATACTGACCATGTCTCTCCACACCTTAGAGAAGCCATCTGGAGAAGATAGAGGTTCTAGGAAACTATAGTATCTATGCGTCATCTAGATACTACATGGAGAATGCGACTCAATGATAAACACGTCAATTCTTTTCATGGAGGTGTGATCCATAAGCATTTGTAAATAAAGAATATTGAGGCTGCCATGTCTCAAAGGCCTTACCATACACTCCCATGTGATCCCATGTAGTTTTCATACCCACAACAAGAACTGATGACGTTGTGCATTTTATCTAGAATGAAGCACAACAGCTACATTTGATGGCACTATAACGTAATCTTATTGATGAGTATAGTCATGATGTGCACTAATCTCCCCACCAACGAGATAAAGATCCCAACCCTTATGTCCTAGGTGCCCCTACATTTGTCAATCAAGCTAGCAACCTAACCCAAACCCCTTCCACTAGAGTGTGGGATGTCCAAGTATTTGGTAGGTAGAAAACCCTCTACAATCCCATCAACCTCTTTTAGTCTTCCCATATTATGCCATGAGGTCTAGAGAGGAAAATCCTCAACTTGATATCATTGATATACAAGTTGGTAAATCTTCCAAACATGACCATAATATGTTTGAGTTTATACACATGTTCTACATGACCAGCCACAAAGAATAATACGTTATCCACAATATCATGTGAGACATCACCATGATACCTTTGATAATAAATGGTCTGATCTCCTATCTATGGTTAGTATCCCTCATCAAGAAATTTATCACCACCATGGTTAGAGTGAAAGGTAGAGGTTAAAGGGGGTCCCATGTTTGTGCCCATTAAAAGCAAAGAAGAGGCCACGAGGGACACCATTAATGAGCATAGAGAAAGACGACGTCTCCACACAATGCTTCATCAAGATAATCCACCTGTTAGAAAAACCCAAAACCTCCATGGTTTCCCACATAGCCTTCCAATTAATGTGATCATAAGCTTTTATAATGTCAACCTTGATGCACACCTTCCTATTTTTTTTGGTGACCGAGAGAACCCACCCTGAGCGATCCTGACATGGTAAACTATCGAGGCACGAGAGGGCGTGGTCCAGTCACCCCCCTCACGTACCTAATCAGTGTGGATTGACATTCGCAAAGTGCCTTCGGTGAGGTTCGAACCCGGGTCCTTCATTGGGACTTATCGAGCTCTTACCACCCAGGCTACTATGGCCGGACTGCACACCTTCCTATTATTTAACTTTCTATTAAAACCACCTAGAAACTCAGTAATTTATAGAGGATTATACGCCATCAATCTATCCTAAATAAAGGCAGACTGGTTGGGCGACACCACTTCTGAGATCACACTCTTGCGTCTTCTAGCTAGAAGCTTTGTCAACATTTTATACATGACATAATAAAACACGATTGATCAATAGTTAGTGATGGAGGCAAGTGTATTTTTCTTGGGGAAAATCCACATGAAGGCATGATTCACCTATGATTGGCCTGAAAAAATATCCCATTGAAATTATTAGGGCCATATGCTTTAGAGGCTCCTATAGAGAAGACCACATCTCTGATCTTAAAATCTGAGGTGAGTCCATAAACAACTCTAATTGTAGCATTAATTACTAGCCTATGAAGGAGGGGACATGACACGAAAAAATGGCTTTTATTATAGAAGTCATTATAGGAAGAAATATCTTCGCAAGACACACCATTTGGACCTTTATTACATGACCCATAATGTCTCACCGGAGTGTGAATTCAATCTCTCATATTTGTTTTCTTCATAGATTGATGTTAGATCTTCATATTCATATCCCCATCCTTGATTCACCCTAACATGTTTCTCTACTAGAAATATACCTCATCCTAGTCACATCAGCTGATCCCCTCTCAGTCTTCTTCTTGACAAGAGGGAAAGCACATGCATCCTTATACGATAAGTAAAATTCCTCAAATTCTAGATGAACCAAATTAGGGAGAGTCATTAGTCCACTAGACCATTGCTTAAGGGCAATCTTTGTACTTTTGAGATTCTCCACTAGAACATGAATCAATGTTCAACTACCCTTGCATTCTAAGACTCAATCACCACCTCTTTGATGTAGGGACACTCCACCCAGAAGTTTAAGAAATGAAAAGGTCTATTAATCCTCAGGTTATCAATCAAAATCAGCACCATCTAGGCATGGTCACTATTAGGGTGACCCCCAAAGAGACAACTTCATCAGGGAACATAAACAACCTAGCCATGTTAAACAAACCACAGTCTAGGTTGCTTATGATCCTATGTTTAGGTCTCCTTCTATTCTTCCACATTATGATGCCTCCTTTCATGTTGAGTTCCATCAGTTGACCAACATCCACCATTTCATTGAACCTATAGAGAATTGAATCCAGGATAGGCTTGCCACCATGCTTCTCAGACAATCTGTGAAGATGGTTGAAATCTCCAATAACCAACCATATCAATTCTTGTTGAGTAGAATTCTTATTGATCTCTCATACAATCCTTCCATGGTACTCATAACTAAGCTCACAAATAGTTGTAACTACGCAATGGAAGCTTACATTGTTGATGAAACTAACCACCATAGAATGTTTAGTGGTGTGTAGGACATGTGAATTACATACCCCATGACATAACCCCACTACAATCCTACTGAAACAACCATGATCAAACTAACAAACAAATCATTACTAATAATGCAGAATAATTATAAGAAGCGGATTAACAAAAATCACTAAAAATTAAAATCATTTTTTGCAAAGAGATCCATTTCTAGTAAAACTCTTTAAGGAAGAACCAAAAACTGATATTCACATTAATCATATATTGTACATACACTGTACCATTTCTTCTCGAGGACAACATATAACAATTGCTTTCTCAAAACATATACTTAAAGCAACATCAAACCTCAAGGCATACAAGACAAAATCTCATATTGTTCATAAAACCAACACGTACTAAATCCAAGGACCTGAGAGTACAGATACGACACATAGGACTTATATCTACAAGACATAACAGACAGTACACTCAACCTGAGCTGTCACTGCTGTCCTTGTTGTTGTTGTTCTTTCTCTACAGTATGTCTCAATCCCCCTCATGCACGTCCACCTAAAAAAATGTGGATCCCACGGGGTGAGACAATTGTCCCAATGAGAGATATAACTCTCCACCAACAATGTTATTATCATAGTTAAATAGTATTAAACTGAGTAGAGGATAAGCAATTTAGAACATTCTCATCTTTTAAAGCATTGCAACTATATATGATAGAGCAGTAAATCATCTATTCACTTTATAAGAAATATGAAGAACATATATATCATTTACCCATTATACTATATCAACATCTCAAGCTTATCCTGTGATACTAATTATCATGGTATGTCATCCATGAATCATTCTCATTTCTATCTATTGACCTTAGCCAATCTGTTAGCCAGATATTGAATTGTACCATTCATGTGAGTATACATCATCATATTCTGTCCAGGTATTGGACTATGCCAATCATGTGCAACTATTCTAGGTATGGGGTTATTACCAATCATGTGCAACTATTCCAGGTATTGGACTATGCCAATCCTGTGCAACTATTCCAGGTTTTGAACTATGCCAATCCTATGCAATTATTCCAGGCATTGGGTTATTACCAATCCTGTGTAATTATTCCAGGTATTGGGTTATGACCAATCATGTGAAATTATTCTAGGTATTGGGTTATGACCAATCTTGTGCAATTATTCCAGGTATTGGGCTATGACCAATCCTGTGCAATTATTCCAGGTATTGGGTTATGACCAATCCTATGACATTATTCCAGGCATTGGGTTATAACCAATCATTGCAATTATTCCAGGTATTGTGTTATGACCAATCATGTGCAATTATTCTAGTTATTGGGTTATGACCAATCATGTGCAATTATTCCAGGTATTGGGTTATGACCAATCTTGTGCAATTATTCCAAGTATTGGGTTATGACCAATCATGTGCAAGTATTCCAGGTATTGGGTTATGACCAATCCTGTGACATTATTCCAGGCATTGGGTTATGATCAATCCTATACAATTATTCTAGGTATTGGGTTATGACCAATCCTATGCAATTATTTCAGGTATAAGGTTATGACCAATCCCGTGCAATTATTCTAGGTATTGGGTTATGACCAATCCTGTGCAATTATTCCAGGTATTGGGTTATGACCAATCTTGTGTAATTATTCTAGGTATTGGGTTATGACCAATCCTGTGACATTATTCCAGACATTGGGTTATGACCAATCCTATGCAATTATTCCAGGTATTGGGTTATGACCAATCATGTACAATTATTCCAAGTATTGGGTTATGACCAATCTTGTGCAATTATTCCAGGTATTGGGTTATGACCAATCATGTGCAATTATTCCAGGTATTGGGTTATGACCAATCCAGTGCAATTATTCCAGGTATTGGGTTATGACCAATCATGTGCATCTATTCTTAGTATTGGACTATGCCAATCTTGTGCAACTGTTCCATGTATTGGACTATGCCAATCCTATGCATCTATTCCAGGTATTGGACTATGCCAATCCTATGTATCTCATCACTAAATACCACATCACTTTTACTAGGCATTACCTTGGCCAAGCCATCATACTTATTCACATCCTTTATATAATACAAGTATGCCTCTTATCTCATTTAAGCATATTCAAAACACTATATCCCTTATTTGGCTAGAAGCATAAATCATGTAAGATCAAGATTTCATTATTATTATTGTATCCATTTATTATCATTATTATTATTATGTTACTAAGTTTCCATTTCCTAGTTTATTTTGAACATTATCATTTCTTACATGAGACTTTTATATACATCTTGTTACCTCTCACTAGGCAACAACTATTCTCATGGCTCACAAGGCCCATTAAACATCTTGTTACCTTTCACTAGGCAACAACTAATCACATGACTCACAAGGCCCATTAAACATCTTGTTACCTTTCACTAGGTAACAACTAACCACATGGCTCACAAGGCCCATTAAACATCTTGTTACCTCTCACTAGGTAACAACTAACCACATGGCTCACAAGGCCCATATAATTGGTATTATATGAAACATCATATCTCATACTTAGCTATGCTCATTATCTCATGCCATCATCATGGTTTCAATATGGTTAAGGATTCCCCTTTATTAACTAATTGTAGTTTCAAATCACATCATTACCCTTAATTAGGGTTAAGGTTTCCCTTTTTAAGATAACTAGGATTTTCAAGTACATTCATTAATAATCACAACCCTAATTCAGAATCCACACATAATAGGAGTATCAATGTATACTCATTACATGAGTATTAAACAAGTATAAGTTTCTCTTTCATCCTTACTAGGTTATTGATTACATCCTACTCCATTAGGTTGGCTCAACCCTTCTCTCAAGGTACATTGGCCCATATCTATCAAAATGCATTATACCCTTCATGTCTTAAAGTATCATTTGACATAACATACTACATGTATCACTCAATCAAGTGTATTGGATTGAGGTGCTTCCACCATATCAGGAAAAGAGGTGTGTGCTTGCTCCACATCGGGAATAGATGTGTGTGCGCGCTTCACACCATATCGGGCAAAGAGGTGTGTGCTTGCTTACCATATCACTTTAGAGGTGTGTGTGTGTGTGCTTCACACCATATCGGGTAAAGAGGTGTGTGCTTGCTCCACACCATATCAGGCAGAGAGGTGTGTGTGTGTGCTTCACACCATATCGGGCAAAGAGGTGTGTGCTTGCTTACCATATCAATTTAGAGGTGTGTGTGCTTCACACCATATCGGGCAAAGAGGCGTGTTCTTAACCCAATATTGTTTTTGAGGTGTTTTCTTGACATCATATCGTGCAAGAGGTATATACTACACCACCATATCGTGAAAGAAAGTATAAAATCATATCCATATCGTTTTAGTGAAGTAGGTGCATCACCATATCGGGTTAGAGGTGCCTGCTTGTGTGCTTGAACCCGATATCACTTTATAAGGTGATACCATCTTCTTCAAGCTCTAGACCTTCGTTCTAACTGTTATAGTTCATGGAAACAGGTCTAAGCAACTACTAGAACTCATAATGTCATCAAATATTTCAGAAAATTTTTGAATTAAAAGTAGTTCATTAAGTATAGCAATTTAGGTGATGAATAATAACATGGTTGAGTTCAAGTTATATAACCCACCTTAAGAACAACTTCAAAGCTCCAAGATAAAAATATCCACGTTCCTAAGGTTGAAGATGATTTATCAAAAGTCCAAGTATCGTTCATAACTCCTTCATATACAAGGAATCACCAAGGATAAGAAATTGGTGAAGAAGAAAAGAAAGGAAGATCATAACCCTAAAATCATAATTCAATCCAAGGTTGAAGATGATCATGGCTTCACCTTAGGGTTAAGTATTGAGATCCGTCTTGCTCCTTAGCACCTTTGCACGATACCTCACTACCCTTGAACGATATACCATCACTTGTGGATGATATCCCCCTCACTTGTGATCAAAACACTTCACTATGGCCGATATCACCTCACTAGGCCGATATCACCCTACTTGGTGGATATGATCTTGCTATGGACGTTACCCAAGGCCCTATTCACGATACCACTTCAATCTTGCATGATAAAAGGACCCTATGCACGATATATAAGAGCAAGGAGGTGGTAGGATTCGAAAAAGTTCACTATGGGGTGAAAGAAGGGGTATATATACTTGTTGTTCATGAAGAAGTGTGAAAATGAGGTGTCATCAATTTGAGCTACTAGGTGCCACGTGTCCATGCATGGGTGACAGGTGTACATACATGCATTAACATTTATCTTGACATGAAAAACACTTTAGGATAATCTAGGGATGAATTTTTGTCCATTACTTATCCCTATGAATAAAATATATCAACTAAATCACCACTTTATTCACAACCCGATACAACTTTTCTAAAGAAGTTTTAAACCGATACACTTCACCTCCTTGAGGTGATTTGAACGTCATGGCCTTTTACAAGAGTCTAAAAACCTATATGAGGATCCTCCTTTGGCTCCTTGGCCTATAGGCACTCATATATAAGCTTTTCAACTTGATACAACTCAAGTTAAGGTTTCATATTCAACCCTTTTTTTTGTCATTTCATCTTCAAGATTACCATCACTCATAATTGATTCAAACATGGTGTATCCTTCTTTCTCTCTCCTATAAATGATACATAGAGGAAGTAGGAATATTCTAGAGGTGTTAATTTCCATATCAACCCCACATTTTAGGTAAATTACAATTTGTACCAAAATTGGTGCACAAGGTACTAACATTATTCAAACATGTTCAAACTTGGAATTTAGGCTTTCCACAAGACACCACTTAGCATCATTCTCTCTTATTATGCTAAAACACTTAAGGCATGTTCAACATGTGACAATTTGCAATATAACCCCTCACCTTGGGTAAATTGCACTTTGGTCCAAAACAAAGGAACATTGCTCAGACAACATTCAATTAGGACCAAACTTGGAACATAAGTGTGTCACATGATAACAAAACACCTTAGAGGATTATATTAAATTTCTAAACAACTTACTTAGACAAAACAAATAGGGTTACCTCATAACCCAGGTCAGGGTCATTACACATACCTCATTAAACCTTCTAAAGACTAGATGCATATCCCCATCCCACAGGGAACAAGTTAATAATATAATCTTCATATTACCTCTTAATTATAGTTTCATGATGTATGACAAAGGAGTCACCCATCTCCTAAATCACCTTCCTGAGTCTCCTTTGGTGCTCTGTCCTGGAAGCACCCCTCAGGTCCATGTAAGTATGGTCACCTATGGATTTTGTTTAAGTTGCCCCTTCTAGGGGTAGCTATCCTTAGGGACGTGTGCCTTGCCTTGTTCATCACCTCATTTCCTTTGTGAAGTGAACCCTTTGATCCTCCCGATCCTTCTAGGAGTTCATCAAGATTGTGATTCTCCAGTAGGGAGAATTGGTTGCTCATACTTGGAATCACGACATCCAACGAATCCCCTTCATTCATTAGTAAGCCAGGTTCCAATGAGGTAGTAGGATCTGGTGCCAAACCTTTCCCACAATAAGTGGACACCACAAGGTCTTGATTACAACATATTCTAGGCCCATTAGAAGGAGGCATCCTGCCTATCATCTCTTCTTGGTTTTGGTCCACAAAATGATTAGGTTGAGGACAATCAGGTTCTTCCTGTCGGCTGCTAACCCACATCTCTACCATTAGAACATGACTATACCTTTTCTTACTATGTTGTCTCATGTCTGGTCTTCTTCTAGGATCTCTACCATGAGTAACCAAAGGTTTAAAGTGAGAAACACAAGCTCCCAGACACTGGCTAGGCAGGTTTCCAAACACCTTGCATACTTTACATCTGTCTGATAGAGCATCGTAGAGTACCTTGATGTCAAACTCATTTCCATCAAACACCTTGAATGTTGTTTGAGCAATGTTCCTTTGCTTTGAATGTCGTTCTTTCCTTATAGTGCAGTGGTATGGGATGTTGCACTATTTGTAAATGATGTGCATCAAGGGAAGAGAAACCCTAAACATTTGGCGCTCATTGTCTAGAGTAGCTACACTGGTCTACACCATGTTCTCACCATTTTCACTAGTTTTCATGGCACTGTACTCTCTACTATGTGTGGGACACTCGTTTTCAGGATTTGATTTTTGATTCCAAATGGATCGAACCTCAATAGTTTTATCTGACACTTGTTTTATCAGAGAAAAACTATATAATATTTTATTATGTATATGTATTACAAAAATGTGTCCCCACACATGTACGAGTAGAAGGTGGTCATGCAACCTAAGTGAAAGTGTATGACATCAGTCTAGAAGATAGAGTAGTTCTAGATTAGATGTCTAGAGCCTTATTTGGTATATGTGATAGATGGAATAGATAGAATAAGTTTTGACGATATGATGTAAGTCTTATATAAATGACCTAAGATAGTTTATGATGTTGAGTGTACGAAATTATGTAATTTGCTTAACATGGCTAATTAGGGCTAATAACCCTAAATAAAATGCAATAAATACTTATGTGTTCAATAAATGATGAGATTAATAGAAAACCCTCATGTCAGTAACTGGAAGATAATATGTAGATCTGAGATCAGTTTTATACATAAATTCATGTTATATGAAGATCACCCTAAATATAAGTGATGTAACCCTAATATGGTTAATAAAAGTGACATAATGTTAAATATGTTCACATAATAATGTGACACAAGAGTATATCCAGTTAATGAACTATAATCTAGAATATGACATCAGTAAGATAATTCGAAGACAAGAATACAAGTAAAAGTGGGAATATCCTACTAAGTTAAGTAAACCCTAAAATGGATATAATTAGGGTTAAGATGATGAGTACCTAATGATAGTATGTCCATTACCTCTTGTTGCCTTACTATATTTAATGCTTGAGATCTATGAGTAGTAGAACACTTGGCATAAGATATTGAATGAAATGAATGTAACTTGTATGATGCTTGAATAAATTGCTATATGTATGGTTTTGATGCTTTGTCTAAATTGCAATATGTATACCTTGAACACCTGCAAACATAATATAGATGTTCCATCATAAGATAGCTCATAAACCACTCGGTGGTAGAGCGCATGCATAATGATCACAAACCACTTGGTGGTAGATCATATGATGTTTGTATAATGATAACAAACTCCTTGGGAGTAGATCATAAGGCCTGAAGACGTCAAAGCATTGGTGGCAGACGCACAAGATGTATGATGGAAAATATGTGTAAAAGATACACGTTCACGTTTGTTAATAAACTATTGCTTAGTATTGATATATTGTTGTAATTGCTTATTACTGCCAAGTTTACTTTTATCCTTATTACCAAGTATGAAAAGAGGTAAATTAAATGACACGTAGGCGTACTCAGTACAATATTCTTGAATATTGTGCTGACATGTACCACATGTAATCTTTTGTTTAGGTTGTGGTTACGCTCTTGAAGAACCATGATAGTTGAGAGTTGTGTGGCGAGCTAATGTACAGGTGGACCTGTTGTCTTAAGATCCTATAGTTTAGTTGTAGTACATGTATAGTATAAGTTTGCTTTTCAATATGTAACATCAAATGATGTAACAATTCATGTTGTAATTATATGTTGAATGGTGAACATGTGTTGTATGGTTTTATTATTATTCATGTGCATGTGCTATTGATTATTTCCTTTTGACTTCCTTTGATTGTCTCTTTCTTAGCCTAGTGTGTGATGTTTAAATTGGGGTTCTCACTGAGGTGAGGGTTTCAATTTGGACGTCACACATTAGATTAAGTTTTAGAAAATCCAGGGACGTCACAGAAGCATACCAAAGACCCATCTATGCATGGAGATCAAGTCTGATAGGAAACCACCCCTTGTGGTAATGATGGAGATACCTGATGGAAATGAGTTTGACATCAAGGTACTCTACGATGCTCTATCAGACAGATGTAAAGTATGCAAGGTGTTTGGAAACCTGCCTAGCCAGTGTCTGGGAGCTTGTGTTGCTCACTTTAAACCTTTGGTTACTCATGGTAGAGATCCTAGAAGAAGACCAGACATGAGACAACATAGTAAGAAAAGGGATAGTCATGCTCTAATGGTAGAGATGCGGGTTAGCAGCCGACAGGAAGAACCTGATTGTCCTCAACCTAATCGTTTTGTGGACCAAAACCAAGAAGAGATGATAGGCAAGATGCCTCCTTCTGATGGGCCTAGAATATGTTGTAATCAAGACCTTGTGGTGTCCACTTATTGTGGGAAAAGTTTGGCACCAGATCCTACTACCTCATTGGAACCCGGCTTACTAATGAATGAAGGGGATTCGTTGGATGTCGTGATTCCAAGTATGAGCAACCAATTCTCCCTACTGGAGAATCACAATCTTGATGAACTCCTAGAAGGATCGAGAGGATCAAAGGGTTCACTTCACAAAGGAAATGAGGTGATGAACAAGGCAAGGCATACGTCCCTAAGGATAGCTACCCCTAGAAGGGGCAACTTAAACAAAATCCATAGGTGACCATACTTACATGGACCCGAGGGGTGCTTCCAGGCCAGAGCACCAAAGGAGACTCAGGAAGGTTATTTAGGAGATGGGTGACTCCTTTGTCATATGTTATGAAACTAGAATTAAGAGGTAATATGAAGATTATATTATTAACTTGTTCCCTGTGGGATGGGGATATGAATCTAATATTTAGAAGGTTTAATGAGGTAGATGTAATGACCCTGACCTGGGTTATGAGGTAACCCTATTTGTTTTGTCTAAGTAAGTTGTTTAGAAATTTAATATAATCCTCTAAGGTGTTTTGTTATCATGTGACACGCTTATGTTCCAAGTTTGGTCCTAATTGAATGTTGTTTGAGCAATGTTCCTTTATTTTGGACCAAAGTGCAATTTACCCAAGGTGAGGGGTTATATTGCAAATTGTCACATGTTGAACATGCCTTAAGTGTTTTAGCATAATAAGAGAGAGAATTATGCTAAGTAGTGGCTTGTGGAAAGCCTAAATTCCAAGTTTGAACATGTTTGAATAATGCTAGTACCTTGTGCACCAATTTTGGTACAAATTGTAATTTACCTAAAATGTGGGGTTGATATGCAAATTACCACCTCTAGAATATTCCTACTTCCTCTATGTATCATTTATAGGAGAGAGAAAGAAGGATACACAAGGAAAGAATGACATCTAAGGACTTGGTATTCAACAAGCACCAGTCTAGACCTAGTTCTCAGACATCTAGGTGCTAACCTAGAGTCTAGGTCAGATCTAGTCTCTAAAAGACGACTAAACTAACCCTAAATATTTTTAATGTTCAAGGTTCTTTAGTTTTGCAATGAATAATGAGCAAATGTCAAGCTTTGCTATTATTCATGCTCTGATACCACCTGTGACGTCCCCAAATTTTCTAAAACTTAATCTAATGTGTGATGTCCAAATTGAAACCCTCACCTCAGTGAGAACCCCAAATGGAACATTTGTATTATGTTTATAGGTGTTCAAGGTATACATATAGCAATTCAGACAAAGCATCAAAACCATACATATAGCAATTTATTCAAGCATCATACAAGTTACATTCATTTCATTCAATATCTTATGCCAAGTGTTCTACTACTCATAGTGCTCAAGCATTAAATATAGTAAGCCAACAAGAGGTAATGTTTAGGGTTAAGATGATGAGAACCTGATGATAGTATGTGATCTTGTCTTAACCAGGGGTTTGACCAATATATAGTTGACATCAGGAATATGAGGATATGATGATTAGGTTTGTTCTTGATCAAGGTACGCCATTACCTCTTGTTGTCTTACTATATTTAATACTTAAGAACTATGAGTAGTAGAACACTTGGCATAAGACATTGAATGAAATGAATGTAACTTGTATGATGCTTGAATAAATTGCTATATGTATGGTTTGGATGCTTTGTCTGAATTACTATATGTGTACCTTGAACATCTGCAAACATAATATAGATGTTCCATCATAAGATAGCTCATAAACCACTCGGTGGTAGAGCGCATGCATAATGATCACAAACCACTTGGTGGTAGATCATATGATGTTTGTATAATGATCACAAACTCCTTGGGAGTAGATCATAAGGCCTGAAGATGTCAAAGCCTTGGTGGCAGACGCACGAGATGTATGATGGAAAATATGCTTAAAAGATACATGTTCACGTTTGTTAATAAACTCTTGCTTAGTATTGATATATTGTTGTAATTGCTTATTACTGCCAAGTTTACTTTTATCCTTATTGCCAAGTATGAAAAGAGGTAAATTAAATGACACGTAGGTGTATTTAGTACAATATTCTTGAATATTGTGCTGACGTGTACCACATGTAATCTTTTGTTTAGGTTTTGGTTACGCTCTTGAAGAACCAGGATAGTTGAGAGTTGTGTGGCAAGCTGATGTATTGGTGGACCTGTTGTCTTAAGATCCTGTAGTTTAGTTGTAGTACATTTATATGTATAAGTTTGCTTTTCAATATGTAATATCAAATGATGTAACAATTCATGTTGTAATTATATGTTGAATGGTAAACATGTGTTGTATGGTTTTATTATTGTTCATGTGCATGTGCTATTGATTATTTCTTTCTGACTTCCTCTGATTTTCTCTTTCTTAGCCTAGTGTGTGATGTTTAAATTGGGGTTCGAGCTGAGGTGAGGGTTTCAATTTGGACGTCACACATTACATTAAGTTTTAGAAAATCTGGGGATGTCACAGCGTCACTCAAGCTAGGAAGTCAATGACTTTAGGTGTGTTGATCCCATGTCTGATGATGGTGTTGGCCCTCCCTATCCAGTGTTGCTCCACCTCCAAAAGTGTCACCCAAATAGGCACAGAGGTCAGTGAAGCCTTTAGGATGCCTGTGTATGGAATCCATTTCCTTGTGATCACAAGATGGTAGCAAAATAACTAGGGTCCATGCTCCAAATAACGTTCATATCCTCCATAGAAGAAAACCTAGTGAGGAAAATCCACCCATGAGAGGGAAAAGTTGTAAATCACATTTAGGTATCAAAGTATGTATCATCCAACACCTGGACAATGATAGAAAATCTATGGAACTCATCCATTGTTGCCATGACTAGGTTGGAGTAGCGCATCTAGGGTCTCTCATAACTGGTCATAAATGTCGATTCCTTCAAGTTTTTGGGGAGCATCATCAGCTTGAAGATCCTATGCACCTCCATAGGCTTCAAGAGGGTAGCCACCCAAGACCTCCCAATGGTGACATTTGGTGCAAAGTCCGACCAGGCGTAGGGGCACAACTAGAGGGAGGGTCATGGTTTGCTGAAGAAGGACTGGGGTGATAGGTGGAGGTTTCAACATAGGAGCCCTCCTCTGGTGCAACCTAACCGCCTAGCAGAAGAGATAGAAGGATCCCTCCTATAGAGAGAGTCTATTTTTCTACACCACTTATATCTATTAATCTGATTGATATTTTTTCCTTTTAATAACAATTAGCAATATACAAAAAGTGCATGTAGATTAAACAAGACTAGAATAATATAAAGTAGGTCTAATAAATCATACACCACTATCCATGACAGGAGGGTTAAAACTTTAGTGCCCAACATATAAACATCAATAGAGGGAATAAAACCCCAACGCCTGTAAGGAGGAATAAAACCTCAGTACCTATAGATATATCATGTGGTACGAGAATAAAACCTAGCATCTAGTAGGAGGAACAAAACCTTAGTGCCTAAAACATGGTTAACCTAGTATTAGATATTATTTGTCCAAATGTCACATGCAAATAGAGTAGGTAAGATCATAGTGTAGTCCAATTTAATAATCAAGTACAAAAATGAATGAAGGCATCCAACATATAGAAATTGAGATCAAGGGACCCATATACATGAGAAGTAGGATTCCAATAATCATCAAAGAAATATGTTAATGATATTTATATTCCAAAAAGATATTCAAAAGATTCAAAAAAGGAGTGAAAAATGAAATCTACCTCAGTGTGACCAATTTAGGATTCCAACTTAGGATTTATTCATTATATGTCCAGATAAATTGAGAAGAATCACATACATGTGTGTCTGGATCTAGAGGTTTTGAAACTAAATCCTATGTCAAAATACCAAAATCTTAAGCCACCTAAAAGCAATTTGCATAAGAAATACGGTAAAATTCTATTAATTGAATCAACCCCAGGTTAATTTCTGACCCCAATCAAACTAGGTTTAGGACACCACCCCAAATGATGCAGATCATTTTTCTAATTTTATATCATATTTTACTTATTTTTTATATGTGTATAATTAATATTGATTTCTAAATTTAAATATTTTACTCTTGTTTTATGAAACAAACCTAGTGAAAGTAATTCATTACCCTTGCATCACACACTAGGATACATGACAAATGAGTAATCTCATCACCGTAGGAGAATCCACATAGTGTTAAAGTTAGCATAAATGACCAAAACATCCCTTTGGTGGTACAAATAGATCTTTGAAACTCATATATATATATATATACATATACATACATACATACATATATATATATATATATATATATATATATATATATATAGAGAGAGAGAGAGAGAGAGAGAGAGTGAGAGAGAGAGTCAGGCTAGAACCACTCGAGTGTACAGATCACGTCGTACACCCCAATGGTGTTTGCCTATCTAGACCATGTTTTTCCAAAATCTAATCTATTGATCTTCATGTTTACAATAATAATAGGTCACATACAAAATTTGAACTCATTTGGATGAGTGTAAGTCACTCATCCAAGGACAACAAAATCGACGCACAAAACTAATTTGAAATATATGATTTTTGCCTCCTTTAGATGCATGACCTATAAGTGTCCAAATGAGCTAAAATTTATTATATAGTATGTTCTTATGATAATTAAGAAGATCAATGGATTAGATTTTTCAAAAATTTATTGCATCTCCAAAAATGACTAAGGTGTACAGTGCCTCCAGTACACTCGAGTATACACTAGCTTGACTATATATATATATATATATATATATATATACATAATACAGGAAAAGATGCTCCCAAACACTCAAATGAATCCAATTAGCTTCTCATATATTCCCCAATCCTAGAGTTCTCTTATTTGGTCCTAAGGTGGCCGAAGATGGAAACAATCCCTCCCGTCGAGCAAACAACAAGGTGAAGAAGGCAAGCTCCTCAGGGATGATCAATGTGAGTCTCAAACACTAGTATAAAACTTCAAAAAGGTCAATGGAGTTGAAATGAAGGGAGTAAGTAGAAAGTACCACTAACAAAGAATGAATCCATCTATTACTTGGGTGACGGTGAACTAGAATAGATAGTTGGGGTTTAAGTCGTTACCTAATGTTGAGGAAAGTTGAGAAAATGTGAGACTTTGAGGCCTCCTAGGAACTCATCAGAGGATTCCTTCATCTCTGTTGACACCCGAAGGCCTTGATAGAGGATCTTTTGGAAGCCCAGCAAAGTGAGGTTTTCTAGAGAGAGTAACATTTGGAAGAGAAATGGTAACTATATAGAAACCTTCATATGCCACCCAATATTTCTCCACTCCAAGGAGTGTGTTTGAAGTATCCTTTGGAGCCACCTGTAGTAGTGAGAGATGAAGGAGGCAAACGAAGTAAATATGGGGGGAAGAGGATAGTTTATTACAAACTAATGGATGGGTATTGTAGAGTATAAGGTGGTAGAAGTAGGGGTGAGTAATCAAAGGCAAACGTGATACATGAAGGCCTAGAGCCTTCTCACTGACCAATTATCAGCCTTGGCCATGACGTCTTGTGATCAGGGTTGTGTGATGCAAGGTGAGGAAATAGATGGGCGTAAGGATTAGTACCAATGTAGGAGTTGTGTAAAATCATTAAATTTGGAAGAGGAAAGATGTACAAAATATGGGATTTTTTGTTTATTAGGTAACAATAATCAAATTGAGAAATAACACCAATGATATGTGCTACATAAGGTATAAATTAAAAGCTTTGGTTTTATGTATTAAAATATGTAATTACAATGTATAATTTATTTATATAATATTTTGATGGTCAAAGGAGGTCTAAATGAGATGAAATTTCGTGTAAAGATAGATTATAAACAAGAGTATCTAAATAAAAATCTAATTTAATATTTTGTACACATTTTCTATCACATTTAATTACTTGTATATGAAGCATTTGATTAATGTATCAATTCCTCTATTTGGTAAATTTTGACCCCATTTAACAGATTAACTATATTTCTGCCATCTTTTTCTCCTAAAAATCTGGTAGTGTGTCAAGTTAGAGTCAATCTTGTATGCAATATATTTGTACATTAAGTCACATTATTGAATGCATTTTGGTAAAAAAAAATTTCAAATTTTTATCTCTAATGGGTATTTATGAATTCATGATTCTATATCTCTCCAAAAATTCTTAACACAATCTAAATAAGGGGAAAGGGGGATTAACTCCTTCACTAAGTGTAAAGATATAAGAAAGGAAAAGCGTTATATTATACCTAGATTTGGGTATGTTACAACTTTCGGTTAGCACACAACATTGGGGTTGTCAAGGATCTCTATAAAATATTTTGAACTAGATCGAGTGTAAACCATGCATGATTAAGAAAAAGGTAGAGTTCTCAAAAGATTCGTCTTGAACGTAATAACAGAACAAGTCAAGGAAATAAATCTTATGTAATCATAGAATATACTAAAGATATTATGTTTGGATTTGCCTAAAATGGAATTGGATCCTCAACAATAAAATAAAAAAATGCCTCATAGAGAAGTGATGCAAATCCCAACAAAACCTAAAAGTAGTAGAGGTCAGTAATAGGATACTTTAGTTGTATAGATTAAGGTTGTCCCCAAAGGAAGCTAACACATATCAAACAACTAACCAGTTCATTAAGTGAATCAAGAAGAAAAGTGATGATTTGATTTAATATAAAATGAGCTAAAGGTAGTCACAAATATTCTACATAGAAAGTTGAACAAATGTATATGGTGACAAGACATCCATTAAATACATTATGGACATTCTAAAAAAGGACTAAATTCTATTGTTTTTTGTCTCAGAGATGGGTACTATTAATTACTTTTACATATTAATCGGCTAGGTAACAAGGTTTATGTCTTCCGAATGATCTTGCATATAGTAATAATTTACTTAAATTACTATAAAGAATAATGATAAAAAAAATTACTATAAAGAAAACAATCACTAAGATGGTGATCTTAAGGTTAGTGATGACCAAGCTGAGATGAACCTTTGTGCCTTGCACGATACACCTTTATGGTGATGTTTCCCGACACCCCTCACCTTGGGTTTAGCTTTGGCCGATATGGTCATTTTGAGTTTGGTTGGCTTTGTGCCCGATATGACCATCTTGATCTTGTTGGTGACCTTGGGCGATATGCCTTGACAGGGATGACCCTTTCTCCTAGTAGGTGGTATCCCCTTAGCCGATATGGTGCTTAGTTGTTATCTCTGTAGGTGCCTTTGTTTTGTGCCTTGGCGACACCGGTTGGTAAGGTTGCTGCTCGATATGTGTTGAGTGGTGAAACCCTAGTGCTTGCCTTAGTGGTGGTCGATATGGTGTGCTTGATCTTGTTGGACGATAGGCTTCCTTGTGGTACCCTTCTATCATTTGGTGATGTGTACATGGTGGGCATTATAGCGTTGTCTTGGGCGCCACGATCTTGGTCGTTGTAGTGGTGAGATGGTTGCCCGATAAAACCCTAACCCTATCTAGCCGATAGGGTCTTAGAGGATATAGTTAGATGCCCGATACACATCTAGATTGGGTGCATGATATGTCCTCTTGACCTAGCTGCACGTTACACTCCTTGATCTCAGTTGCACGACACACCCTAAATCTGGTTTCCCGATGTTCTCTTGTGTTTGAGTTTATCGATAGTGTGGCTAAGTGCCTTGGCCGACATGCCTTTAGTGAGGGTTGTTCCCCTGCCCGATACCACCTGTGGTAAGGGGCAGGCTACCCGTCACACTTTTAGCGAGGGTAACTAGTACCTTTAGTGAGGGTTATGCTTAACCTGGAAACCCTAGCTAGTGATGTGTTGTCTTGTAATCACACCTATGTTGTTGATATTCTATGGATGATGGGTTGTGAACCAGTGCTATGCCTGATGCTTAAAGATAATGCTATATCAGATAACAAGATACTTGTTTGTGTTTATAAGATAAATGGCAGAAGTGGATGGTTATGATTCGATAACCATAATGTAATTGATACAGTTGTATACCTCATATGATTATAATCATGACATGCACATCTGCAACCCTTATGACATGATAATCATTAAGATCTACGTCTGGTGATTTTGAGTTATCTCTCTTGATGTGCATTCTAACTATGTAGGTGTATCAGGTGAATTCATAGCCAGGTAAGAGCTATGAGGTATATGTGTTTGAATAACGCTGCATGATGACAATTCTTGTTGATGAGATAACATGCATCACCAATATGATGAGATAGGTCTAAGGACCTGATGAGGGCTGAGTGCCCAGTGAGGTGTTATCCTCTTGATGATGAGATGAGGGATTGTTATCCCAGGTGATGATGTAAAATGATGATGCCTTGAGAGGCAGTGGCTTTCTGTGATGAGGGATTGAGATCCCATGATAATGTGATAATGACAACATTAATGTAACTCAATACCATTTATGTTTTACAACTTGGTTGCCTCACCAATCCACTTAAAATATACTAATTAATTACAGTGGAACATATCATGTAGTTTTCCATGGCCATAGATCCATCATCGTCAATAGCAGGTGATGCTGAAATAGGTTTTCCTGCGGGTTAACCTGAAAGCGCATATTGTTGAATATGTGTGGTTTCTCCTAACCGAAAATGAGGAGGATTAGAATGCAACTTCAGTTGTAGACTCCAGAGCACAATTTCAGGCCTGTGGCTCAATATGTTAGAGCATGGTGAACAAGCCCATGGCTCGGGATGTGTGATAAGAGAGCATGATTGTGTTCATGGCTCTAAGCACAGTGATCATGCCTGTGGCTCAGTTTCACTAGCGCCGATACCTGTACCGAGGTGGGCTAGGCAGAGGGTACCCTGACCCTATGACTGAGGCCACTTAAGCATGAGACTACAATCCTACTTGTTTTGCACTCGTGTACTGACCACGAGGTGGTGAGGTCGTGGAGTCCGACTCTTCCATTGACCTTTTATGGCACTGACTTGGGTTTCACAATCGAAGGTTGGATTTGAGCGGTACAACTCACTTACTCAGGGCATAATAATACATAATCTAGTTGAATAATATTTATTGCTTAAGGCAAAACACGGAACATTGGTTGAGGCCTTGCTTGTGTAGTTGATCTTGTTATACTTTGCAGTTACTTATACGTTCCTTATGTTATGTGGTAAGATCTTATAAATCTTATCTTGTCAATCATGTTTCATAAAGAAAATCAGGTTATATGCCTCCCGAATATCTTGGTAAGAATTGATGGTAATAATAGTCTTGCTCAGTATGCTGCTCTTATTATATGTCTTTACCAGCTATCTGCTTTATCTGCTTTAAACCTTCTGAGGTTTTATAGTTTCGGCGGGGAGTTATGTTTCTCACTGGGACTGTATTTCTCACCCCGTTGGTTTACACGCTAGACGTGGTGGTGGTCGCGAGATTGCGGCCGAGTAGTAAGAAGAAGAGCAGTAGAAGGCAAGAGATGGACATCACTACTACAGAAGTGCCTTTTAGTGTCGGTTGTTTAACCCCCTTTGGTGTCGGTTTCTGAACGACGCCTATGTGGGCGCCGCTAAAAGGTTGGACACTTCAGCGTCGGTTAAAAAACTGACGCCTATTTAACATAAAGGCGTCGGTTTATTATAAAACACCGACGCTAAAAGGGTTCGCGCCACAGAAAACAGCGTCATCTAGGACGCTTTCTGCGTCGGTTATATACTAAACAACCGACGCAGAAAAGTGTCCTAGATGACTCCCATTTCCTGTAGCGCGAACACTTTTGGCGTCGGTGTTCAACAAAAAACCGACGCTGTAAGTCTGTGCTGACGGTTATCGGTAAATAACCGACGCCTATATCTATTTTTTTTTTATAAATCTGTTTGCAGGCCTGCTGTGGCTGGTCAGCAGGATGTGAACCTGCAGTTCAGTTTTCTGAACTGCAGGTTTACGACATCCATTGATATCAGCCTACAAACAGGCCACAAACCTGCAAAATTAACATAAAAAGATTCACACAAGTAGATACATTCAGACATCAATTCAATTGTCACGTTCACACATATAGAATCATTCAAATACATGTTTTAACATTCAGAAACATTCATTTACAAAGTATCATTCATCATCACTATCAACATCCCAATTATATCTTACAGTTGCCACTGTTTGTACAGCTATTGCCCATTCTTCTCTTACTTCATTTAATGCTTCCCTCGTATATGGAGCATGTACATTTTTTAAGCATTTGCTTATAGTGTGGTCAGTTTTAAACACCTGCAAAGAGAATGATGTATATATATAAGTAATAATATAAAAATAAGATTGATATATTTCATACTAACTAATGAGACTATATATAATACCTCATGTATGGTATCGATGTCCAATGCGGCATGTTTGATAATCATCTGCATAAATCGCATCACTATATATAATACCTCATGTATGCGCATGCCCAGCGATTGTCTTGTGTAGCGCACTATAAATTGAAACATACAAAATAATACAACTAAGCACAATTCACATCAATAATATATACATTGGAGTCGGGGAGTCGGGAACTTACTTTTACGTTCTCCCAAGACAATGGCTGGTTCTTTTTCCTTGGGACCTTTCCTCCAGCATTTTTGAATGCATCTAAACCCCTACATGTTAATATAACACACTAAGTTGCATAAGTAAATAGTAATGTAATAAAAGATGTTAACGGATATAAAAAATGAAATATTTCTCACCAGAATAATGCCATTCTCATTACGTGTCCAATTTTAGTGTTTAATGTACTTCCTGCGGGATCTAGATAATAAATAGTGAACGTCCCGGGGACAATAACTAGTAACTCCCAATGTCTACCACTAGAGGTAAAAAGTTAACAATTAATAACTCAAAATGCAAAATAATAATGGAATTTTCTTAAGTCCAAATTATAAATAAAGCAAACTTACTTGACATTGAATGGAGCTATTATTATCGTCTTCATTTGATGACCAAAAATTGTAAAAGCATCTATACAGTATTGTTGAACACTATCAGGGTCTTTAGCTACCATACTAATCAATGATGGAATCAAAAATCCCACATGATCATATGCAAATTGTTTGCAATGATCTTCGATTAAGTAGCTGCAAAACATATAGACGTATGCATTAATATATAAGAAACTAGATCACCGGATCTTACACAAGGTATATGGATGTATAAACAAGATCTCACCTTATCCATGTCTCTATCATTGATGTATTCAACCAATCATACATAAACAGCTCAATAATATCTTGTATAAATAAAGAGCTGTCGTATGATTGACCTGCATAATCTGCATCTAAAGAAACAATTATAGGGCAAAGTATATTATGTGCCCGTAGCCAACATGCCATTCCCCTACAAGCAGGACCTAACGGGTATTGTAGGTCAGTTGGAACCCAAGTTGGTAATGCGGGAATTGGAGGTGGAGGCCTAGGTGCTCCTGGTGTCTTCTTTTTAACCTGTATATATAATTTCAGATCAGTTGACATCATATATACACATTAACAGTCTAAATCAATGTACATTTATCTTACAATTTCAGTCGTGTAGAGGACATCTGCTTTGGGCCACAATATGACCCCGCTTTCTGCCTCACCAAGTGTATCAATATCTGGGTGGGCATATGGCAACTCAACTTCCCTCCAATCGGGTAATACATGTATCGGGCTCACACGAATGTAGCCCTGCGGCATTGGAGTCCCATGAAACGTTGCCCCAGGAAGGGACTGGTAAGCTTGCGCCTCTGCAACAACATAGTTTTCCATTCTTAAGCGGCATGGCTTCAATGCCTACAAATTTATGTAAAGAATGTTATACATATATACATATCATCTTGAAAACATATCATCTTGAAAAGACTAGCTACAATGTCATAAATAATACTTACAGCAGACGTGTTAGGCGATGGGTCTCCAGGATTACTTGCAGTCTGTGCACCAGGAGAAGAGTGGGTCGGCATAGGCTGATTGGAAGCCTGAGATGCCTGCCACCGCAGCAATTCTTCCTTGACCTTCTCAGCAACCACATCGTTGAGCTTCTTAGCAACTATATCCTCGACTCTCTTATTCTCCTATACATGGATAAAACAAATATTAGCTTTTTATTAATGAATTTCCTTTTGCAGTAACATTATAAAAATAGAATATGTTACCTCTTCTTGAGAAAGTCCCGCTCTGGGTTTGCGCTGGGATGGCCCAAAGAATGCTTTGATGCCCACACCAGCGCCGGCACCTCTAACACGTCCAGGATGCTCTGGGTTACCCAGAGCAACTGTCAATTCATCCCTTGTGCCCTGAGGGATGAACGTGCCTTGTTTCCTCTGCTCGTGCAGCTCCCGCTAATCACCATAAACAAAAATTGGTAAGTTAACACCACAAATAATCAATATTCAAATGATTGCTCTAAGAGTTGTATTTTACCATTTTTGCAGCCGCCTCAGCAGTTTCGGGCTTCTTTATTTCACCCTTCTTGTTTTTCCTGCCAGCTATCCAGATATCATGGCGAGGGAAGGGTGTGGCCGCAGACTCCTGAGTAGTCACAGACTCCTGAGTAGCCGCAGACTCTGCCTGTAGTCTTTGGCGAACGCTTGCATAGCCTTTTGGACCCATAGTATGGTCATGTACATTCAGTGCACGCCTTGCTTTTTGTGCGTCACTGAGGGCCTAGTTAGTATGCACATTTATAATTAGGTTAGTAGCACTAAATGTTAATCTTGAATAGGTGAATACAATGTATATTAATTAAAATGGGAGTGACGCCTAATACCTTGAATTCTTCAGATTTTCTTGAAGCAACAAAATTGTCCCAATCTTCTTTGTCCAAGAAGTTCCATTGTTCAAGGGCTGACTTCTTCTTCTTATCACCCTGTCTTATGTATTCTCTGTTCAGATTTGTCCTGTAATTCCTAAGCATCTTTCCAGCGCGTTGCATCACACTTTTACGATGCAACATCTCATCCAATGCAAACAGATTCTGTAAAATAGAAATGTTATTAACTAGTACCAAAAATATAATTGCAAATAATAGAATTTGTAATCTACAAAATAGAATTGCAAATAATAATAACTCACGCATAAATCTTTCCATATCAAGTCTTTCTTCGCCTGAGGAACTTTATGCCAATTATCATACTTAACACCACAATGGCTTCGAGTGACAACCCCAAGATAGTTTATAAAATTATTGCGGTTCACTCCAATTGCATTCCCTCCATTATCAAACTCCACAACCAATTTGGATCCACTGCCACTCAGCGCAAGTAACTTTTTCAACAGAGTGATACCCCTTTTCTTGTTAAGTTTTTGTTGCTGCGCATCAAGTTGCTCAATTGCTTCAGTGGGTAGCTGTGCATCATCAACCTAAAATTTGACAAAAATAAACACACTGAATTAAGCTAATATAGAAATACAAGATATATGACATAACTAGAAGATAATGAATTTTATAGAAATACGGGATATGTTTTTAGAACTTACGTTGGTATCCTCGCCATGCTCGTCATGGACAGCATGCTCATCATGGACTTCATGCTCATCATGGACATCATTCTCATCATGGTGAGCCATCTGAAAATTTCATTAAAAAGGAAAACATTTAGCATTTGTATCAACTAGAATAAGGAAAACATTTAGCATTTGTATAAACATACATGTCTCTAAAATTGTGATCTTTTATCAATTAGCAATCCTTCAATGTACAAGTAATATAAAAAACAATGATTGTTCACATTCTAGGCCAAAAAACACATGTGATGTCATTCTTATATATAATAAATGTGTACCACCTATCCCATCCTTGAACACCTAATCTCACTAGTAAGTGTATAATGTGTATTGGGTTTTCAAGAAAATTTCGGCAGCATTTCCCCGCTGTTCTCTAAGTACATATGTACTTAGAGAACAAACGGGGAAATGCTACCAAAATTTTCTCGAAAACTCAATACACATTATACACTTACATCCTAAGTGAGATTAGGTGTTCAAGAACAGTCCCAAACCGGGGACTATCCAAGATTTACTCCTAATGAGTAAATCTTGGACGGGTTTCTAGGCCAACAAATAATGTGTTGTCATTCTTATACCTAAAATCCTAGTTCTTCAAATTAGGGTGATTATTGATGTCTTTAAAAGCATGATTGGCAATTTAGGGAAAAGTTCATCATTTAAATTCCAAGCATTCACATGTGTGCATTACAGTTCATCATTAAGCAAGAAGGGTGATTAGGATTCTCAATATACTCAACATTAAAATAAGTTAAACATGTGTGCATTACAGTTCATCATTTACATTCCAAACATGTCACATGTGTGCATTACAGTTCATCATCAAGATATCTATAACTTACTTAAACATTCAATTATGAAGTAAATATACACTTAATTAAGAATAGCATGACACACAAAGTTGCAGTCAACATCATTATGTTTTGTTCTATCATGGACTATCAGATTGGTATATCACATATGTATCAGTACATTATTAAATAAACACAATCAGTAAATAACTTTTAGCAAAAAATCCACTAGACGTGCAGCCTAGACGTGCCCTGGCGCCGCCCAAGCATCTGCCCAGAGGCCTATCTAGGCAGGGCACCTGGGCTTGGGACCCTAGGCGTGCCCTGGCACCTACTTAGGCGCTGCCTGCGTGAGTTCTAGGTTGGCGGCGGCAGAGAAAAGCAAGGTAGAGGACAAAAAAGGTGGTGAAGGTTTGTGGGTTACCTTGCACGAGGACAGCACGAGTAAAGCTGCTTCTACCGGCGGGGGCAGAGGTGACGACGACAGCACCGTAGCTGCTTCTACTGGCGGCGACGACTACAGGAGAGCAGGGGCGGTGGGCAACGACCGGCGGCGACGAGCGGACAGCAGCAGTAGCAGGGGCGGCGGAGAAGAAGGGCGCCGGAGAAGAAGGACGCCGGAGATGGGGCGCCGGAGAGAAGCGCCGGAGAGCAGCAGCAGCAGAGAAGCGCCGGAAAGTCGCCGCAACAGGGAAAATCGCCGCAATAGGGTAGCAATGAAACAGAAGAAAGGGGAAGAGTCGGGCGATCGCTGGGGGTTATAAGTTCGCAAATAGCGTCGGTTGTTTACAACAACCGACGCCTAAACATCTTTAGCGTCAGTTGGTTGAAACAACCGACGTCCAATTGGACGATATTTTCATGGAAATTTTTGGCGGGAACCACCTTCAGCGTCGGTTAGAGAGGGATAACTGACGCTGAAAATGACACTATTTTTTTTTATCGAAAAATGGATTTCGCGGGCGACTTTAAGCGTCGGTTGTTTATAAAAAACCGACGCTTAATACAAAGCGGTACCCGTGTCTGGCTGGTCTTCGAATATAGACGTCGGTTTTATTAAACAACCGACGCCTTATATGTTAGGCGTCGGTTTTCCTTAATAACCGACGCCCAGAAAAGCGACACTGAATGCTATTTCTGTAGTAGTGCATGTTGATGTTTTGGTGGTTTTGTAGTAGAGTCCTAGAGTCATCCCTGTACTCTCAGGTCCTCAGAGGTGTTTTGACGATGTTTTACGATGTTTACCTGATGTAGCTTTGTATATCCTACTGCTGGCCTGATGTGGCCGTTATGTATAAACATGTGCTGGCAGGACAACTGGTTTCCCTAAGCTGTGGACATATATCAGGCTTGTAATATTTATATAACATGTTTCCTTATAGGATCTGGATGTAATAGTTTTTTTGTTTATTTGCTTTCCGCAATCAGTTTTAATTAACCCATGTGTTCAGTAATATGTGGATCTGCACGTTTTCGTGTGTCACCTTGCTGTCTGTGTGATGGAGGGGTGTCGCGATTGTCTTTGATAAAGATATGCTGACTATATCACAATTAAATTATGAGCAAGGTTGCACTTATAAAATTATAATTTGATAATGTGAATAATGGAAAACAAGGAATCATATTTATTGACGGTTCAAGAAGATCTGGAAACATATTTTTGTATCATGCTATACTTGCACAAGTAAGATCATGTTGCCAAATAGTACTGGAAACTGCATCCTCTAGTGTGGCAACATCTTTACTTCTGTTTGGTCGAACTGCACATTCAAGGATTAAAATACTTTTAAACACAGAAGAGCAAAAAATATGCAACATTTAAAAACAAAGTAGTTTGGGTGATTAGTTCGAAGAACTAAGCTTATAGTTTGGGATGAAGTATCTATTGCTAAAAAGCAAGCAATTGAATCTTTAGATTTGTTACTAAAAAATATGACAAACAATGCAATGTCTTTTTTTGGGGGGGAGTTGTTGTCCTTGGTGGTGATTTCATACAAATTCTCCTAGTTATTCCACAAGGAGGTAAGGAGCAAACAATATCTACAAGCTTTGTCAAATCAAGTTATGGAAACATGTTGACAAATACTCCTAGTTATTTCAACACTAATATATAACTGACGCTGAGATAGCAGTTGGACATAGAAAAAGGACAAAAAATATTCATTCTCAGAATTCCACTAATGCCAAAAGATGATGAAAATATACCATTTTCTTTCAAAAGGCTACAATTTTCAGTACATCCATGTTTTGCAATTATAGTCAAGAAATCACAAGGACAAACTTTATAGAAATTTGGAATTTATTTACAACAACCAGTATTCTCTCATGATCAATTATATGTGGTTTTGTCCAGAGTAAAATCAGATAAAGATGTTAAAGTTCTGATTAGACCAAAATCTATCGACAATACATGTGTCACAATAGCAAGAAATATATTCTACATTGAAGTATTATCTGTGGGAATTATTTGAGAAGGACAACATAATAATAAGTGTCATCATTTTTTATTCAATGTTAACTTATTTTTGTCATATGTATTATGCTCAACTTTATCACTAACAAGTGATGTAATTCTACAACGTTACAATTACATCGACAAGAGGAATTACCAAATCTTGAATGAAAATGATGTCATGATAGTAGTCAAGAGAAGGGAAATATATGTATAGATGAGTATACTTTACAAATGAAAAGTATGTTGATAGTCTTAACAAATATAACCTCTTGGTCCTTCAATATATAATAATATAAATCAATTGATATTTTAGGAACCGATGATACAAGAAGCATCAGAGATGAAGAGAAAAAATGAGTATCTTGTGATCTGGATAATGTATTATGTACATATTAAGAATATACTTCAGGTTTCATTTTGTAGCTTATCATATAAATAATGCTCAAACTGAAAGACACATGTTTAGCATGTGCTCTCGTGCTAGTAGAGAAAAAGTGGCAGAGAAAACACTCAATGGGCTTTATCAAAATCCCACCCTGGGAACGAGCTCTTTGCTCCATTTGGTAAAACGATGCGATTGTCCGGACTGCTATGGAACAAGATTAGACAGTTTGTAATAACTGATAACCGCCGTTACCAAACATAACATCACCTACCATTTTGAATTTATATTGTTTTTAACATTCATTAGAGTTTTCCTATAACTTTTTTTTCCACCTGACAAAAATGTTACCGTAGTATCTCACCGCACCAAAGGGCGCCACACCAATCGCGAACGCTTTTTTCCGAGCCAGCGCATCATGCAAACGGGAAGCGCGTCCCTGGAAGGCGTTTGTTTATCAAATCACTTGCTAAACGCCACGACCCCGACTCATCCCCCAAATACTCCGATATCCTGCTGCTCGACCTGCTGAGTGTAGACGCACTAGTGGCGACAGTTTTTGCCGGAGTTCAAGCCGCAGCAGCCGGGTTTCTTCTTCGGGTCGTCCTAGCTTCTTTGACGGCGGTCCTCTCTCCGGCTGCTGCTTTACTCATCTATCTCCGTCAATGGGTGAACTCCTCCAGCGGCTCTAATAGCAGCTCCTGTATCCGACGGCAGTCTTCTCTTCCAACCACACTACTATTCAGACTCTATCTTTGGTTTTTCTTTCTATTTCGACGGCTCTTCTACACAAGCAGCAGGTCAGGTCTTCTTCCACTATTCCCTTCTTTCTTCTTATCATTTACGCTATTGCGATGCACATTTCAGCTATTGTTCGTATAACTCATTTTGTCACTAGCCTAGTTATTCTTTGTCCCATTCTCTTCCCCCAATTTCTTCTTCTTCTTCTTCCTTCTGTGTACGGATTTTAAAAAATTTATCGTGTATGAATGGTATATAACTAAATGCGTAGTTCTCATTTTTTATCCCTCCTCTTCTTTATTTCTTCTTAATTTTACCAAATCAGTAGTCTTCTTCTTCTAAATCTAATTCCTATTCTTCTCCTTTTATTTCTTCACACTTCCTCTTCTTCCTCTCAACAGTTAACATTAATGCATTGTTAATATTCTCCTTCTCCTACTATTGGCAAGATTTTTCTTTCTGTTTCTCTTTACTTCCTTACAGTCCTCTTCTCGTTCCACTCTTATTTTTGGTCAAATCTTCTTCTTCCACTCTCTATTTTAAATTAATCAGTATAGGGACATGAAAATAGCAATAATACCTGTTAGTCGTTTCTTATTTGAGGATAATGAAAAAACAGACTATTTGAGACATATCTTGATTTCAGGAGGTAAGAGTGAATGAGATCTAAATTTAAGGTCTTTATTGGTAAGATTTCCATTGTTTCCAATGTGTAACTCGAGAGATTTTTATTAACTTACTGATACCATATCTGAAAGAGATGGTTGAAATTTTGTACTCTTGGTGGTGGCCTAGACAGATATTTTACCAAAATATTTATAGATTTTTTTGAGATCTTTTTATAAGCTTTCCATTGTTTCCAATGAGTAACTTGGTGGTTGAGCTTATCTAATTTACCAAAGTATTTCACAAATTTAGTACTCTCGGTGGTGGCCTAGATAAGTATGGAGCCTATGCGTGTATTTGGGTCAAAGCAATACCCAGCTAGAGCGGGTTCTCCTTTATTATATAAGGCGAGAACATTTACATAATAGACCCAACATGAAATGGAAATAGTAAAGAGGTACATAAATAAACAAACTATTTTCTAACACTCCCCCTCAAGCTAGAGCGCACACATCATGCATGCCCAACTTGAAATTCATATATTTGAAAGCTAAAGATGGAAGTGGCTTGGCGAAGACATCTGCCACTTGTTGTCTAGAGAACATGAGGAGTTTGAATCTTCTTAGAGAGCACTAAATCATGAACGAAGTTGCAGTCCACTTCAATATGCTTGGTCTGCTAATGGAATACTGGATTGCTAATGATATGGATGGCTGTATGGTTATCACACATGAGAGAGATTGGTGTCTCAATAGACACTCCCATTTTAGACAATAAAGACATAACCCACTGTAGCTCACAACATGCATGTGCCATAGCTCAATATTCAGCCTCTCTGCTGGACCGTGCTACCACATTTTATTTTTTGCTCCTCCATGTCACCAAGTGTGGCACAACAAACACACAATGGCCAGAAGTAGATTATCTATCTCCAACATCACATGTCCAATCAACATCAGTGAATCTAGTGAGCTTCAAGGATGTATGTGCGAGATTTTTCCCTGTAAACTAAGTAAGGCCCTTCCTTGACAATCCTTTACCATAACATAGAATCTGGGTGACTGCTATCCAGTGTGACATATTCGTCGCACTCATGAACTGACTAACAACTCCCACAATATAAGAGATACCAGGACAAGTAACTGTCAAGTAAATTAGTTTCCCTACAATCCTTCTAAACTTTGCCGGATAAAAAAAGTCATTGTCATCAGATATAGACGTCTTGGTATGATAATCCATAGTCGTGGAGACTGGTTTGCACTGTGCTATGCCTGTCTTTGCAAGAAGGTCTAGAACATATTTCCGCTGAGAGAGGTTTGTGCCCTTCTTGGAATGTAGAACTTCTATTCCAAGGAAATAACAGAGATTATCCAAAACTTTTGTCTGAAAATGTGTTCGCAACCATTTCTTAAGCTGTAAAATGTCAGTAGAGTCATCACCAGTGATTACAGTATCATCTACATAAATAACTAGAATAATGGTGCCACTTGAAGACTTATACACAAATAAAGAATGATCAATAGAGGATCGGGTGAACCTAAAATGTATAAGTGCAACACTGAGTTTATCAAACCATGCCCTAGTGATTGCTAAAGACCATATAAAGATTTTTCCAACTTGCATACCTTCTGATACTCCTCCTGAGCAACATACCCATGAGGTTGCTCCATGTATACCTCCTCAAGTAGATCACCATGAAGAAAAACAATTTTGATGGCTAGCTGAAGAAGAGGCCAGTCAAAATGAGTAGCAACAGAGATAATGATCCACACAGAATTGAGCTGAGCATCTGGGGAGAAAGAATCAAAGAAGTCTACACCACGTGTTCGAGTGTACCCTTTTGCCACCAAACGAGCCTTCAAGCAATCAATAGAACTATCGGGTTTTTGTTTCACAGTATAAATTCAGCGACAACCTACAAAAGACTTGCCTAGAGGAAGATCCACCAAGTTCCAGGTGGAGTTCTCATGAAGAACTGCCTTCTCACTGTGAAAAACAATGAGATTTGGAGAGCTTAGGGTTGCACAATGTGTGCACCCTCATATATATAATACTGAAAGAATTATAGAGAGGTCCATATATAAAAGAGAAATAACAAAACAAATAGCAGACTATGTAAAACAAGAAATATATAGTGTAACACTCCCCCTCAAGTTGGAGCATAGATGTCAATCATGCCCAACTTATCCATCAGTGTGCAAAACTGTTTCTTCGCCAACAGCTTGGTGAAGATATCAGCAACTTGATCTTCTGATCTCGTGAATGGAGTGCATATCTTGCCAGCAAGAATAGATTCTCTGATGAAGTGGCAGTCAACTTCAATGTGTTTGGTGCGCTCATGATAGACAAGATTATTTGCAATGAAGATGGCAACTCTGTTATCACAGTGCATAGAAATGGCTGAAGAAGACTCAATCCCAAACTCTTTCAGGAGAGAACGTACCCACAGTAACTCACAGGCAGTATGGGGCATGGCCCTGTACTCAGCTTCAACACTAGATTTGGCAACGGCATTCTGTTTCTTGCTCCTCCAAGTAACAAGATTGCCTCCTACTAAAGTACAGTAACCGGAGGTAGATTTTCTATCAACTTTGCTGCCTGCATAATCAGAATCAGAATACCCTTCAAGAACACAGTGCCCATTCTTTTTATAATGAAGTCCCTTGCCAGGCGATTTTTTTAAGTATCTCAGGACTTGACATACAACATCCCAATGACACTGTTTGGGTTTGTCAAGGTACCTGCTAAGAAGACCCACTGCAGTAGCAATATCCGGACGAGTAATAGTTAAATAAATAAATTTACCAATCAACCTCCTGAATTTTTTATGATCAGCAAACACATAAGAGGAATCATCATCCCAATTCACATTGGGATCAAGAGGAGTATCCGCAGGTCTTGCTCCAAGCGTACCAGTCTCCTGCAGAATATCAAGAACATACTTTCTCTGAGAAAGCACCAGGGCATTAGAGGTTCTAGAGACCTCTATGCCAAGAAAATACCGGTCTGCCTAAATCTTTTGTAGCAAAGTGCTTGCCCAGATGATCTTTGGTAGCCTGAATACCAAGAGAGTCACTGCTAGAAATAATAATGTCATCAACATATACAATCAGAACAGTAATACCTGCTGAAGTCTTTTTTGTGAACACAGAGTGGTCAACCTGTGACCTCAGAAAACCAAAATCAATCATGATCATGCTCAACTTATCAAACCAGGCACGAGGACTCTGCTTGAGCCCATAGATAGACTTCTTAAGCCTGCATACTTTGTGAGACTCCCCCTGAGCAACAAATCCAGGAGGTTGCTCCATATACACTTCTTCCTGCAAGTCACCATACAGAAAATCATTTTTCACATCAAGCTGCAGAAGAGGCAGTTCAGATTCACATCAACAGATAGGAGAATCCTGACAGAGTTAAGGCGAGCAACAGGAGAAAAAGTCTCAAAGTAATCAATGCCATATGTCTGAGTATAGCCCTTTGCAACTAACTGTGCTTTCAACCTCTCAACCGTACCATCAGGTTGATATTTTACGACATATACCCACCTGCAGAGAGGTCCATATATATAACAATGTGAAAAACAATGAGATTTGGAGAGCTTAGGGTTGCACAATGTGTGCACCCTCATATATATAATACTGAAAGAATTACAGAGAGGTCCATATATAAAAGAGAAATAACAAAACAAATAGCAGACTATGTAAAATAGGAAATATATAATGTAACACTCACTATCCATAGCTTGGATCCATCCATCATGTCCGGCTGATTTTGTATAGGATCGAGGAACAACCGCAGAATCAAGCTGAAGAACAAACATGCGGGTTGCTGGTGACAGATGAGACAACCAACAAACATTCGCCAGTGGATGACGTATAGTACAAGAGCGAACACCTTTACGAGCTATAACTGAAAGGTGTAACTCTAAAACTGAAGCATCAAGAGAACTCTCAGTAGGAACTCAGGAGTGTTTGACGATGAGGAGACAATCTGCTAGACTGGTGACGCTACATCCTCTTGGTGATGCCCTACTGACTTGGTGTAAATCAGTGGAAAAGGTTGAATCGGTGGAGGTTTAAGTGGTGGTGGAGTGTGAGTGGTATATAGAACAATATCATCACATGGCACAGGAAGTGGTAGCTTTCTCTTACGCTCAAAGATGTAGTCGCTCTCAGGATTGTGCTCCCCCTCACGCTGAATAGAGTCACTAAAGAACGGAGTAGACTCATGAAAAGTAACGTCAACCGACACAAAAAGACGACGAAGACAAGGGCAATAACATTTGTATCCCTTTTGTGGGAGAGTATTCCAAAAAGACGATGCAAACTGCACGAGGAGACAACTTGTCAGCACGTGGATCAAACACGAACAAACATAGTGCAACCAAACACACGGAGAGGAACATGAAAAGTTTGCTCATCAGGTCGTAAAACAGATAAAGGGGTAGCCCCATGTAAGACAGAAGATGGCTGAACGGTTCACCAAAAAAATGCAGTGAGAAGAGCATTAGACCAATATTTCTTTGGCACAGACATCTGCAAAAGTAGTGTATGTGCTACATCAATTAAATGGCGGTTTTTGCGTTCAACAAGCCCATTTTGTTGAGGTGTATGAGGACAATTCGTTTGGTGAATCATGCCAACAGAATTACAAAAAGTAGAAACAACCTTTTGGACGTATTCTAGGGCATTATCAGTACGAAGAATCTTTATATGAGCATCAAGCTGGATTTTTATTAACTAATGAGAAGTTTGAATGACAGACAAAACTTCATCCCAAGACTTAAGTATACCAAAGTCATGCGGGAGAAATCATCAATGACAGACAGAAAATATCGAAAGCCATTATAACTTGGCTCTTTAACAAGACCCCAAACATCATTATGAATAAGATCAAAAGGATGCTTTTAGAGTGTTTCACAGTATGACTCGGAAAAGAAATGAGATGATGCTTGCCTAGTTGACATGATTGACACACTAACAATTTTATTGATGCTAAGCCTGGAACAAGCTTTTGAAGACTCTGCAAGGACGGATGCCCATAGCGATAATGCCATTGTAAGGGAGAGTGGCTGGAAACGGTAGAAGGAATCTGGCGAGCTGGGCGACCACCTTCAAAGAAGTAGAGATTACCTTTCCTAGATCCCCCGTCTTCCATCTCTTGGGATCCTTTAACACAAAGAAAGAGGCTTCGAATTTTACCAAGCTTTTCAAAGAATCAACCAGCTTAGCAACATACATTAAGTGAAATGGAAAGTTTGGTACATATTGTAAAGTCAAATCAAATGATGTTTGTAAAGTGCCACACACCTGATAGAACCATTAGCAAGTGTCACAAAAGAATGCGGGATATGCTTGTAGAATATGGATGAGAGGCAACAAGCGAAGTCCCCTGGTTATCTGTATTTGAACCAGATTGACGGAGGAGCCAAGAGAAGCTTGCTGGGTAGCTTGAAGAAGATAGTCATACTCCTCTTTGGAGATTGTAACATCTGATTGCACCTGTTTTAATGCTCTAGAGGCAGATGGTCCCGACGAAGTAGCCGTATAGTGTACAACACCAACAGGGGGTCAACCATGCTTTGTTTAGCATTTTTCTTCTGTATGTCCAAGTTTCCCATATAATGTACATTTGCCTCTAAGATGATTGCCTTGTCCCCGACCAACACCCCGTCCAGTTCCTTTGGCAGCAGCAACAAGAGAGGCATGATTCTCAGAGTGTTGTTCTCCTACAATAGTAGAAACAAACTCAAATGAAGATTGTTAAATTCTCACAAAGGCTTCTTCAAGGCTTGGTAGTTTGTCTGTGGCAAGAATAACACTCCTGGCTGAAGCATAGACAAGATTTAAGCTGGATACAATGCCGTTACTAGATCATCTCGATCTGATCACCAGTCTTCAACGGCTGGTAGAAACTAAGTTCCTGAGAAATGGATTGTATAATACCAAAATAATCCTCTAGAGAGCGACTATTTTGTCATTATGCAAAGAGACGGTCATAAACAGTATAAAGACGGAGAACATTCTTCTCATGAGAGTAAGTGTTTCTTTGCAGCTTCCCATATTTGTTTGGCTGTAGAGTAGAACGTAAATCTGGAAGCAATCTAGCTCCATGCTATTCCATAACAATGACTTCATCAACCTATTGTTTTTCTGCCAAGTAGGGTAGTCTTTGCTACTTTCATCAGGAGGTTCTGACTCAATAATATCCACCTTCTCTAGAGATTCAAGAACACTATAAATAGCATTCATCCAGAGGAGATAATTCTGTGAGTTAAGTTTCACATAAGTTATTTGAGATTGATTGTTGTAGACTATTGTAGCAGAAGCAACTGGTTTTTCGTCTCTCATATTGAGATTGAATCAAGATGGCGACAACATATATGACAAGTAACACGTCGTGTAGAAGACTTGACACGACGTGTATGGCAACAGTACATCGTGTTGAACACTAGACACGTCGTGTCAATTGGCAAAGACAGAAGACATACTTTCTGACTATCTTCGACACAACCTGTTGAACTGTGGACATGCCGTGCTAGTTGGTGATGATAATAGATAAAACTTCTAAATCACTTGCACACGTCATGTAGGCAGAGTACACGGGGTGTACTTCGTTGGAGGTGTAAAATCCTGTGGTCGTCAACACGCCGTGTCACAGATAGGACACTCCGTCAGAGGCGTAAACTCCAGTGGTTATGACATGCCGTGTCACAAAGGGACATGCCGTGTCACACAGGGACACGTCGTGTAACTTGCGATTAGATTGGAGAGATGCGACATTAGAACGAACCCTGGGCAGCAACACACCGTGTTGCTTGAAGAACACGCCGTGTTTGTCGGCAACTGACGTAGATCTTGACGGGAATTGACTCCGTCAAAGAGATAAAGGACTCTGGGAAGACGCGCCGGGGAGGAAGATAACCCCGGGAAGACACACCGGGGGGTGATGGGAATTAGCACCATCACTTGTCAATTGAGGATGCGAATCTGACACATCAACAACCCTAAATGATTTAGGCACTCATCCATGTACAAGGACTATGTGCAGAGGAAAGAAGATGAGAAGGGAGTTGCTCCTCTCTATGAGATTGAACGAGGGTTTTCTCCTCTGCTTCAAGCAACCACCATGCTCGGGTGGAGTCGGGGGAAGATCGACTCTATGAGAACCAAGATCGCAATTGATGGCGGCTGTGTACATCGGTGGTGACGGGCGGTGCTAATGGAGAGGGAGGAGGAAGAGAGAGAAGACAACGACTACGGGTACGGCGGTTAGGGTTACAACAGTTGGATTTGCATTGATGCCATGTGAGGGTATTTGGATCAAAGCAATACCCAACTATAGCGGGCTGTCCTTTATCATATAAGGCGAGAACATTTACATAATAGACCCAACAAGACATGGAAATAGTAAAGAGGTACATAAATAAAGAAACTATTTTCTAACAGAGACATTGATTTCTGAGTTGGATTGAAAGTGGACTTCAACATGACCAATCCATGAAGGTATACTTGCTATAACCTCTTATAGATGCATACTCTTTTTGAGTATGTCAACAAAACCAAATTAACATCAGACTCCCACGTCTATAGAGCTCGTCTTGTAGAAATCTGGCCATGGGAGGGAGTGAGTTCTATGCCGCCATTATCTATATAGAGAGGCATGTGCAGATATCTTGGGAGTTTTGAATCCTCCACATGCTTTCACAGCAGGATTAGGAAGACGTGGAATAACACAGCCTTCTCTACTAGATTCTCAGCAAAAAGGGTACATGAAATCAAGAGAGGCAAGTTTTTAAGCTCGAGCACTGCAAGGAATTACCAAAGGAGGCTCCGCAACACCATTGACAGCTGTGAGTGCTACTTTTGGTATTGGATAAACAAAGATCTTGACTTTTCCAGCCCGGGGAGTCCACAACAAGGGCTGCTTTGCTTCATCATGACGAGAGGCGGGGTAGGCGGAATGCCATCAAGATGTGCAAGCTCCTATCAAATGAGGAGACTAGTGTTTGCTGCTCTTAAGGGCCAGCCATGGTGCGTGCCCAACCCCTAAGATGAAGCATAATATGACAATTAGAAGATCGCTACAGAAATGAAGCACAATAGGAATGAAGGGAGAACCACTATCACAAGAATTACACCACAATGATTATACAAAATAAATCCCTACAATTGCATAGGAATTGCATGGAGAGGAAAAAACATAGAAGAGACATGCCTCCTGAGGGATGATTTGGTGTAGAGAACCAGATTGAAGTGGAGGCCTAGAAAGGCTAGATATTGACATCCTAGCATTAGCGGTGCTTCAACCCTCGACTTCTACTGCACTTGTTTTTGTGCTAGGGGCGGTGGCCACAAAGATTACCCCTAACTTCTATTCCTGACTGCTTGGCGCGATGACATGCCTCTTAACCGCTTGGTGGCGTGCAACAGTTTTGGCAGCTTGCAAACCATAATGGCAATGTGTAACGGATTATTGCTAGCAGCTGAGGGCAAACGGGAGGGAGGGGACAAGGTGGCAGCCGATGATGGGAGGGAGGGAGGAAGGGGATGACAATAGCGGAAGGGAGAGAGTGGATGGGTAGTGGCAAGCGGGTTGGCGATTGGCACAAAATGAGGGGGGAGGTTTGTAGAAGCAAAAAGGTAGGGAAAGGCAACCGATCCTAATCCTAATGCTTTGATATCACGTGAGCAATTAGGATGTGTGTCATTAACTGAAAAGATAAACTTATCTTCTCTTTATATAGGGGAGTGTATGGTATAGTATACCACATGTACATGATATTATACTATAGAATATGGAAAAATATGAGATGGGGATATGGATTAAAATGATAGGGTAATTTTTGAGCTACCTGTTTTCCTCTTTAATCGTGGCTTTCCCCTCTCCTATCTGGTTCGAAAAATTACGATATCTCTGTAGGCTGCTTGCATACTCGCCATACTAGATGGAAAAGAAAGAGACTATCCTTGAGGATCAATGGTTTTTTTGAAAAAAATAGTAGATGCTCTTCCTATGTATGCCACATCCATATCCAATCTTCATGGCGTTTCACAAATTGGATATATATTTCGAATGCAACATTCTTAGAAGATGGTATTACTCGGAGGTTTTGGCATTCAATTGCTTGGGCTATATAGTTTTTCCTTTTTCTTTTGAAACAAGAAAGGTTGTGTTCTCATTTTTTGTAGATTAATTGAACGCGGCCTTGTTGTCCAAATGACTGGTGTTTGGGAGGATGATTGGCTATTGTTGACTAGAGTAATTGTATTCAATAATGATATACAGAAACATGCACGGGAGTCTCTCTTATATATAGAGACAGAACGACAAACAATAACTAATAGACTTAGGACTAATGAATAAGGAAACAAATATAAGGAAACAAGTGAACATATAATAGAAACGATATCTCAAGTCTCAACACTCCCCCTCAAATTGGAGCAATATATTTCATGTAAGCTCACTTGGACCATATCATATGAAGACATTTTCTTGGAAGAGGCTTCGTGAAGACGTCTGGTAGCCGATCATCTGTAAGAATATAAGGTGTAGAGATCTTCGCTGCAAATGCTGTATCTCCAGCACAATCAATCTCATTATATTTAGTGCTCCCTTGAAAGATTGGATACTTGCAATATAAGTAGCGGCCTTGTTATCATAATTCTTGGGCACAAGCAAAAATATAGCAATACCAAAATCCTTTAGTAGAAAGACTACCCATGGAATTTCACACACAATGTGGGACATAGCTATATATTAAAATTCTGCACTGGAACGTGACACAACGTTTTGCTTCTTGCTTCTCTGTGTCTCAAGATTGCTGACAATGTAAATACTAAACCATGTTGTAGTGCGCCTATACTCATGTGTGCCAGCGTAGTTAGCGTCAGAGTACCCCCAAACTTGAAGATGTCCATGATTTTGTAGTGAAGTCCTTTTCCTGAGAGAGGACTTAATATCTCAGAGGACTCGACAAACACCAGCCCAATGGATTTCACATGGTTGTTGCATAAACTAACTTAAGCGTCCTGCAATTTAAGATGTATTTGGACGCGTTACTGTTAAGTATATGAGCTTGCTAACATTAGCTAATGTAAATCTACTGAACTAATAATAAACGTAACTGAAATAACTTAAGGGAACGAGACTCATTTATCAAGTGTATCTAAATAATGACGCAATAGTCTTTATATAGACTTCTAAAGAAAGACTAAGCAGGCGATATACAATGTGGGATTAAACCACTTGACTTTACAAAAACCCAAACAAGAAAAGACGTAACAAAATAACATAAGCAGTAAAGCCTAATTAGCAACACGGTAACGTCTGCACTCATAAGTGCGTAGAGTCGGAGCCTATCCTACATTAATAGTTCTGTACTTTGTGACGTCAACAAATTCGGGACTGTTAGAGTCTCTAAGGGCATGTTTGGTTTGTAGGAAAGGATTAAAATAGGATATGCAAGATGATGGGAAAGGAAGGTACAAGTGGATGATGGGAGATTTTGTATCCTATCCTATGTTTGGATGCAAAACATGATAAGATTAGCAAAAATAATTCCTTAATTGTTTCTTTTACAATATGGAACATGTATAAGGTTTTGAAGATTACTTAGATCAATAGATATTGCAAGAAAAACTAACTTCATGATCACCAATATGTCAAATGCCGCACTAGTTTTTAATTTTGATATCACCTTATACTGATGATTAGAATTATGAGATATATGAACTATGAAAATTGTTTACACAAACGAGCTACATATATCACTATTTTGCTAGAAATTTGTAGTTTAAAGATAGGAATTCATCTAAGTTAGCACGGTGGATTTGCTTTATGAACTCCTATGTATTATAGATATATGATTTTCCGTGGAGGATTTGACTAGATTGTAAGTTCAATCGAAAGAAAATGATATGTAGATTGATTAGAAAAATCAACTATGACGTTTTGGAGTTATCAATGATCAATTGTCAATAATCAAAACTGATGTAGAGAGTTTGTTCTACTCTGTCAATCTGGATGAATGGTATATATTAGAAAATCGAAGCACCTGCTCTAGCGAGTTCGGATGCTATGTGGACAGTAGATTTTTTAATCCAAGAACTTCTATTGCTATCGTAGAGTTCAACAGACGGATGGGTGAAGACGCATCGTAGAAAACGAAATTGGAGCTGTGTGGAAAACTAACGATGTGTTGCTTCCCAGTTCGTGGATGGCTGTGTTGTAGGAAGCAACTGTCGGGAGGCTGGGAGTGCCGCACAAGACTCTGTTCGTTCGTATTGTGCAGCTAAACTTGTTGGTGCTCAGGCGTCGTAAAAAGAATTGGGAGTAGAGGAGCAGATGGGGTTTATACCGCTCAATACCTAGGGGGGTGTAGAACTCAAAAGTCCTACTCGGATGCGATTCTAGTTACAAAAGGATTAGAATCCTTGTGTTGTTTTCGCACAAACAAACATGGGACTGGGATAGCTAATAGGATTCCAGTCCTATCCTACCTATAATACTGCAAACCAAACATGCCGTAAGAGAATTTGATGGATTCATAGGAATACCTGCTGGTTTGCAACTTGTCATTCCTGTGTCTTTAAAAAGATCCAAGACATACTTTCTTTGAGACAACATAAGACCAGTACCAACTTGTGTAACTTCAATACCCAAGAAATAGTCAATGGATCTAAAATCCTTGGTGACAAATTTTTAATGCAAGTACACTTTGGTGTCTTGGATGCAAGTATTATCTCTTCCAGAGATAAGAATAGCATTGACATAGACTATCAAAATCACAGATGCATTTGCCGAGTGTAGAGGGAATACAAAGTGATCTGACAAGTGACGGGGGGAATCCAGATTGTTGAATAGCGTTGTGAAAATTTTCAAACCACGGCCGTAGACTTCGTTTAAGGTCATAAATATACCTGTTCAAGTTCAATCTACAAATTTTAGAACACCCCTCTTGCACAACATACCTAGGAGGTTGCTCCATGTACACTTCCTTCAATAGATATAGGAAGACATTTTTAGTGTCCAACTGATGAATAGACCACCCAGACTTAACAACCACAAAGAGAAGAACCTGAACAGAGTTGAGCCGCACAACTGGAGAATGGTCTCAAAATAGTCCATAGACTCCATACCAAACGTCTGAGTGTACCCGTTTGTCACAACTTACAAGACGGGCTTTGTATTAAGCTATCTTTCCATCAAGTAGATATTTCAATGTGTAAATCCCCAAACAGCCAACCACAAACACATTAGAAGTTAAATCCACCAAGTCCCATTTCTTTCTAGAAACAAGTGCATGCATCTCCTGAACCATAACTAACTTCCAAGATGGACACTGTAATGCTTCAGTGAGGTCCTTTGGTAACTGATGAGAGTCCATAGAAAGAGAAAAAAGCTTTGCTTTGCAGGAGTAATGATCAAGCATCATAAAATTAGACAAAGCATATCTAACATGGTGTTTTGTAGCACGTGTGCCATATTAAGGTCATAAGGAGACTCTTGAGATAGATCTTCATCAGATGAACAAGAATTGGTAGGAAGCTCTTGCGGGGTTAGTATTCAATGGTTCCACGTCATGCTGTGGCAGAGGTGGTGTGGTTGGCACATATGAACTGGGAGGTGTTGGTAGAATAAGTATGTTATGCATTGTGGAATCCACGACCTTGGGGAGAAATATGATAAACTTCAAAGAAGGTGACATCCACATTGATGTAGGAACGCTGGGTAGAGGGGTCAAAACAACGATACACCTTTGGAGTCCTTGAGTAACCAAGAAAAACACACTTGGCAACCCGAGGTGACAACTTGCTTTGTCCAAAGAGATGTACAAAGCATACACAGCCAAAAACTCTTGGTGGTATCGGAAACAAAAACTTTTCCGGACACAGAATACTATAGGAAACAACCCCCTGTAAGATAGAGGATATGAGGACCTCAACAGTTAACACTCCATCAGGCCTATAAGAAGTGGGAGCATTCATTTGAAACAATAAGAAGGTGCATGCAATATCAAGAACACGCATCAATTTTCTTTTGGCAACTCTGTTCTGTGGTAAAGTTCTAACACATGAAGTTTGGTGAATGTTCCCATAGAGTAAAGGTGGCGAACCATTAATCACAAATTCCATGCCATTATCACTATGAAAAATTTTCATTTCAAAAAAGTTCTTAATAACAGACGCAGTTTCAGATGTCTTTAAGCAAAAATAGCCCAGAGACACGAGAAAAGTCATCAACTAGAACAAGAGAATACTTAAAAGTTAAAACTCGTACGATTTTTGACATGGCACGATCCCAAAGATCAGTGTGGACCAGATCAAAAGCTGTATGTGAAAGGTTTCCTTGTCATGAGGGAAATCTGCATCTTTGATGCTTGCCAAGTTGACATGCTTCACACTTGAGAGACTCAAAAGCAGATATGTCCGGATATTGTCAGTGAAGCACAATAATACTAAGATGTCCAAGGCGGCGGTGGTGCTGTATGGATATGCTTGCATAGTAGGCTGTAGGATGAGTAGTGGATGACTGGAGGTAGCAAAGACCCTCCTGCTCAAAGCCTGCACCAATATGATGCATCTTTTAGACCATGTAGAACAAAGAAGTTACCATAAAACATAGCCCGACACTTTCGAGATTCGTGATTAGGCTAATAGACAATAGGCTAAGAGAAAAATTTGGTGCATGGAGAACTTTATCAAGAGACAATGACTTGGTTAGAGATACACCACCGAGACTTGTAATCGGGGAAAGAGAACTATCATCTACCTAAACATGAAAAGGTTTGACTAATGGTCAAAGAATTAAATATTGAAGCATTGCTAATGAAATGTGAAGATGCACCTGAGTCTGCTATCCGATCAGATTGAGTCATAGATTAGAGAGCATGAACGCTCGTATCTGATTGTACCAGGCAGCAGTGTGAGACCCATAATGTCATGAGAAGTTGTCATATTCATCTTGCGTACCAACTTTAGGGTGACCTTTAGTGTCAGGTGACGCAAAGTTGCACTTGGGACGGTCAGACTGGTACCCGTGCTTACTTCAACAACGATCAATAAGATAACCTGGGTGTTGGCAATGTTTGCAGAAGTATTTGCTATGGCCACGAATGTCATATCTGCGTCTTCGACCTCAACCTTGCTCCTGTATGAGTGGTAATTGCATCATGACCTCTTGAGGCAATAAAGGCTGAATTATCGATCACAGGAGAAGGATCTTCAGTGCGAGAGATTTGTGCATAGAGGTCTTCAGCGGAGAAATTGGCTCCTACGTCACGAGTTGGGCTTTAACTTGAATTCAGATCCAAGTCCAGATATATTTTGCACAAAACATATCGCCTCTTGTTGCTTCTCCAGTTCTTCGAGATCATGCTCATTCCACACACTTGTAAGGGAACCGTAATAATCTGTCAGGCCCAAATTGCCCTTCTTGCAGTATTGAATATCGAACCTTGAAAAAAGGTGAGATATTACTTTGTAAGAATAGAACTTCTTCAGTGTTTTCCACATAAGCTTTGCAAGTTTGCAAAACTATACACCATAACTTGCTGAGCCGCACCTTCCTTCATGCTATTCAACATAGAAGATTCTACCTGATCATTGTCTGCGTCCCAGTCTTCAACACACCTTTAATGAGGATGCATTTCTTTCTATGAGAACCCACATAGCGTTCAAATGTTGTTGCCCAGAGAAGTAATTGGTACCATCTAATTTTATGTTGGTACAAACTGGGGTGCTCATGGTAGTGATTTTTGCCACAATCGATTATATCAACCATAGTGAGACTTTGTGAAATTCTTAAAACGAACAAATAGAAACAACTCATGATAATGACAATAAGATTAGGGGCACATTGGTTCCAGATCAGGCATCAACCACAATCCCCACATCCCTAAGTGCATAGAAGAAGAACGAGAGAGAGTGGCTTCCCTACTGCTTCCTGCGCCGCCCCTACATTGGCGGTGGCTATCAAGAGAGGAAGAGGGGTGGTGGCTAGGGAGGGAGAGAGAGCGACGACTAAGGTTGATTGTGCTTAGGGTTTCCCTGGGATCTCCTGCTTTGATGCCATGTTGACTAAACTAATTGTATTCAATAATGATATATGGAAATATTCACAGGAGTCTCTCTTATATAGGAAGAGAGAGAACGACAAACAACTAACTATTATCTGTGGGATTAATGAATAAGGAATCAAAAGATATGGAAACAAGAGAACCAATGGTTGGAAATAATGAATAGACAATATATTCACAATGTGTTTGATACAAGAGAGACCCCTCTCCTTTATATAGGAGAAGGTGGATATGACTCTAGAGATTTCCAGACTTGATTAGACATGACTAGACTCTATATGGGCCTACAGACTCCTGCCCATATATAATGGCTTATACTTCTAACATTTCTTCGCAAGCTGGAGCATGAGAGAATCACATGTCCACCTTGGATGACAAACATAAACAAGACATAGAGAAAAAAGTTACGACTAAAACATGATATCACCTTAACTTAGCACAACATGTACACTCCCCCACACTTTAATATCTTTGGCATCTTTGATTTTGAAGCTTCCCATGAGATTAATAATTTTCAGATGTTTGAGAGAGATTGATAAACACCAATCTTTGAAACATTGGAGCTTTGACTAGGTTGGAGCTTGTATCTTGGAGTATGCTGAAGGAACATGCAAAGATCACCTGAGTCATGAACTCAATTACTATTGTCGTTGAAGTAGATATGTGCCACAGGAAGACTAGGCTATGGCAGAAGGTCAATGTGTTTGACAGGACACAGACAAACATCAACATGCTTGACATGGCATGGACAAACATCAACATGCTACACACAACATGGACGAATATCAACGTGTTTGACAGGGCACAAACAAACATCAATGTGTTTGACAGGACAAATGAACATCAACGTGCTTGATAGGGCACATACGAACATCAACGTGCTTGACAGGGCACAGACGAATAAGGAGGAAACATGGTTGACGTACCCGATTGAATGATCTTTTGCAAAAGACACGTGTGTCGGACCGACACACAACCAAATATGCAAACAATCCAAGATACTCCAATACTAGAAGACTGAAGTGTTGCCAGAGTAGAATGACCAAGACATGGCCGATGAAGAAAAATATTCGCTTGATGTAAGATCGGCGATGACATCTAATTGATCTGAGGAATCATCTTCTTCATCCAACGACTATGCGAGACGATGAATTCTGAATGAAAGATGAATGCTTGGCAACTCGCTGAGGATGGACATTGACCTTGAACAAAATAGTGAGATCTGGACAACACGTTAAGTACACAAAACTCCATATGTAGACAGTGTTCTTCTTCCAGTTTCCTCTTTCTTCTTTCGAGCTCTGAATGCTGCACCTCAGCTCTTCTCCTCATCCTCCTCTTCTCATCTCCTCCATCTATCCCCACATTCCAACCACGAGGAGATGATGGAAGTGGTTGGGGTAGACAAAGATAAAGAGAAACTCCCCTGTGACATTAGGGGACATGGGGTGCAGAGGGAAGAAATGACTAGAGAAGGATTTGCTTGACAGGGCTCGAGCGTTGTGTGTTGGACTGCTCAACGGGCTTGAGAACTTGACCTCACGCTTAAGAAAGCTTGATGTTGTGCTTGAAAGGGATGAATCCTCGCACATGAGAGAGGTTGATCCCGTGCTTGAGAGCGAACCTGGATCACACATGTGAGTGTAGGACTTCATGGTGCTTCAGAGAGGTTGACTTAGTGAGGAATCTGCAGTAGTAGAATCGTTAATCAAATTCAATGTAGTATTTGAACCGATTACAAGATTCAGAGAAGAAAGTAAATGGATCTTTTTCTGACTCGAAAAGGAGTTTTTTTCGGCCCTAGATCCGATAAAGATAATTTTTTTCTTACTGGGGAGCTTCTAATATGATCTCTGAAGATGCTTGGAGAATTGATTTGGAACACGACCTTTGAAGATGACGTCACCGCCGCAAATCCTAATGGTGACATGCTGTGTTGAACAACGACACATGGTGTTTGATTGTCGTAGATGCTTGAACAGACTGCTGGAGACACGTCGTGTTGCTCGATGACACATCATACAACTCTTTTGGTCGAAGATGACATACTTCCGCCGACACGGGGTGTGGAAAGCTGACATGACGTGTAGGCGTGAAACAACCTTCCTTCAACACATTGTGTTTATTTCTGTCATGGTGTGAGACTTTTGTTCTGGACGGAACCCTACGCCGCCAATTGAAGACACACGACGTGTTGATTGTGGTACACGCAATGTCCACTCCGCCGGGGCAAATTTTCAAGTGAAAACGTTAGAAATGTTTCACCCTAACTTCACAGTTGAATCCTCTCATAGAAATAAGCCTCCTAGATGTGGATCTGGAGGAGGAGAAAGAGAGACGACGATACGGATGGTGGAGATGACGATTCAGATGATGAAGATGACTAGATATGATGAAAATGACGATCATGGTGGTGCAAATGACTTCCACCACTATGGACATGATGATTCGGGTGTTGGAGACAACGACCCGAATGGTGGAGATGACTTTTACCACTATGGAGAAGACAATCCAGATGATCCAAGTGATGAGATGACTTCCACCACTATAAGGATGACGAAACATATGGTGGAGATGACTTCCACCATTATGAGGATGACGAACCGGATGGTGGAGATGACTTCCACCATGGAAAAGACCACAGTGGGGTTGCTGATTTTGAAGAGAACTTCTACTTGTCCGTGCGACTGACCTTGATTGATGATGCAAGATGGCTGGAAGGTTGCCTCTAGACTTCGTCTTGATGGAGGGAGTGACTCAACTTTGTGTTGAGGAAGACGAAAGACGCACAGGGATGCTCGATGAAGATGAAGATGATCTGATCTGGATCTAAGATGTAGAGATCTAGAGTCGTAGATGACGATGGAGATAGCCCTTCTTAGAGAGAGGGTAACAGAGATAACACTGAAGAGAGGGTGATGCAGATGGCCCTGGGCAGCCAACCATGACGGCTGCCGTCGCCCGCAGTTTGAGACTAGACTGGTTTCTCTCTAGGGTTTGTGTCCCTTGGAAGTGGGCTCTAATACCATGTTGGAAATAAAGAATAGACGACACATTCACAATGTGTTTGATACAAGAGAGACCCCTCTCGTTTATATAGGAGAAGGTAGATATGATTTTAGAGGCTTCCAGACCTGACTAGACTCTATATGGGCCTACAGACTCTGGCCCATATATGATATGACTTATACTTCTAACACAGGTAATAGAAACATTATCTCAACAGCTATGCTAATTGTAAGTGGAGGATTCAAAGTGGCAAACACCTTTCACCATCTGACCAGATATTTTTCAACCGCTGCAGATCTTTGCAGATGTACTTTATTTCATATGGGAAATGAACCGGGCATCTCCTTTTAATACGGCAACTGGTGTGGTGATCCTTCCCTTGCTAGAATGTTTTTTGAACTTATCTAATCATTCACTTCTAAGGAATTTATCATGTGAAACTGCTAAATAAATAATTAAATATCTTGGATGCTATCTTTCCTAGAGTCCTGAATATGACCTGAACAAGTTGGATAGAGCCACTCCTACTTGGATGCTAAGTATTTTCCTTCGCGCAATGTTTGATTTTCACGGATTCCATGATGGGAAAGGATACTCTTCCTCATGACTCATCGGTATCCTATTTTTTGAGCAAACGAAATACTATGATATGACTTCCTGACCGAGATTTGATTCTTTTTCTGAAGATTGTTCCTTAATAAAATGGTTATATGGAATGTCATTTGCATTAAATTAAGAGTTGAAGTCTCGATGTATATTCTGCGGTTTTCTTACCTGAGAACATTGGCCAAATTTGTAGGTTCTATGGTATTGCTCAAGCCATCTGGATGGCTGTATTACTTTATAATACCATTTCAGAACCTGCTTTAGCTGCATCAAGCATCAAAGAGACTTCATATGAGGATGGTCATACTTTCCTATAACGAGTTATTCCTGGTTCTCCCACTTATTAGATGTTATTCTATGGCAGATTTAAGAGAGGAACTCCAGACTATTTAACCATTCCTTTTCTTCTATACAACTTTTTTTTTTAATAAACGAATTCACTGGGCTGAAGTTCTGTAGGAGTAGGTGAAAGGGGTCTCAGTACTATGAACTATATGTTTGTTATATTCTTATCAATGTTTTAAAAAACGTTAAGCGGTAAGCGTGCGGACAGCACCTTGTAACTGGTTAAGCGGTAAGCGGGCGATTTCTGAAAAAATGGGTTTTATTTTTCTATATTATTTTTTACAAAATTATACATATATGTATATATAATATGCTTTTTGGAACTTTTATACTTATCTAAACACCCTATACCACAATATTAAACACCCATATACTTCATAACAGAACTATAAAACAACGATAATAGCTAATTTAGTAAACAGTAGACGTGTCACAGATAAAACATCCTATACAACTATAAAACAATAAGCATATATATAAATATATTATACAGTAACAATTTTGCATCACATTATAACAGACTTATCATAGACATCTTACTAACTTATTGCTACATTTACATATCAGCATTTAATCATACGTTACAGCAGTACTTTTAATCACAGTATGCATTCTAAAATCTAAATTAGATAATATTTGCATATAATTTACTTGGATATACAACAGTACCATATTACTACGGCTTACATACAAAGTATGCATTCAAAATTAGAACTAAGGCTTATCATAGAACATTTAATTGTATATACGTTTAATATATTATAGTCAATTATACTTGGAGTTTAAAATATACTTAATGTTGCTGACTTACAGCAGTATTCTTAAAAAAAGGGGTCTAAGCGGACGATTAAGTGGGTCATCAAGCGGGTTAAGCGGGCAAAAAGCGGCCTTTTTGGGGTTGGCGCTTAAGGGAAAAATCGAGCGGCTGGTGGATTGGGCCGATTAAGCGGCTGCTCAGACCGTTTTTCATTTCACTGATTCTTATTCAAATAGAGACCCAAGTCTCCTTTACAAGTGGCTTTTACCAGGCTGGCCTATTCAACTGTGCATTGTTCCCTGATCTCTTTCATGTTTTGATGTGTATATATTTCTATTCAGATTAATTTCAGACTAAGAATCTAATTGTATAATTCTGATACAAGTTCTTTGTGCAAATCTGCTTGTGTATTTTTAGATCATTTAGGCACTTCTATTATTGGAATCATGATGGCGGTTAAGATCAGCTGGGTAGGGCAGACATTTGCTATGGCAAGATGCAAAGCCACAAAAGGAAAGAAGATCCATAGGTGGCACATGAAGGAAGAAAGAACAGTTGAATCTTTTGTGAGCAAGTAACTTTTTCTCTTCCTAGTGTTTTTTGATGTCATGGGAGCTCTTACATCCATATTTTTGGAACACTTTTCTTTAAAAGAATGAAATACTGGCTTTTGAACACAAAATTTTAATGCCCTAATCAATACTCATTGGCTTGGTAAACTATACAGCTTTGATGATCATCGTCAAGACTCTCATCACCAACAGTTTGAGCTTTCTTCCTCCTTTATAGTATCTTTTTCACGTGCATTTGACATATGCATACATATAGGCTTTAATCTAGCAATAGGTAGTCATTGTGATGCTGAAACAAAATTGAAAATTTATTTCTTGAAAAATGATGACGCTAAACTGTGTCAAACATGTTATTGTAAATTCATTGATATAGGGAAACTTCCAACATAGATCCCTACAAATAGTGAAAATAAGTATAGACAATTACACAAGATAGTCTAATTCTCTTGATGGGGAACTAATTCCCAAAAAGCAAATGCAATACTCAAGACTCCCTGCTTCGACACATACACTGATGTTGGTATTTATAACAATCAATTGAAAACCCTAGTTGTCATGACGTCTGCGAGAAAACATCTAATCAACAATCAAGCGGATAATTTAATTAAATTAATTAAACGTTAAAACTTATGAACAAGTTCACAAAATAACAACAAAGTCCCTAGAATTAATAGTAAGTTCATGTAATTAACTAAATCACCCTAAGGGACCCTAGTTGGGCTCTCGTAATTGCAGGAGCTTTTGTCTTTCATCATCTATTGGTGGTGTTACCCCAACTTGTTGAACAAAACTTTGATCATGCACCCATCTAACAACTTCATTACAAATCTGCGAGTTAGTTCTCATGGATAATTGGAACAATAGTTATGAATTGCGTGTAAAGCTTCTCTACAACAAATTGACAATTGACCTAAAAAGGTTAAAATACTGTCAGTTCAGTCTTCAATCAATAGGTTAGAATACAAACACTGTGAATGACAAACTTGGCCGTCACATCTGGGACTCAATTGAGGGAGACCAATCTCTATAGCACGTGACAAACACAAATCACCTTTGACACAACATGCATCATGGCTCCATGAACTTAGTGCTACCAAGGAAGATATAACAATCGGTGATAGGTTTCCATTCTATGCACCTAGTCAATAAAAAGTTAATGATCTTGACTTTTCACATAATTGATTTGTCTATGGATACATCTATCTGGTGTTGAAGTATCTCAACATTCCATAAAACAATCGCATGTCATTGTATAGTCAATCCATGAACAAAGTGGTAATATTAAAACTAATTGATATATATGCTTTATGCTTATCTTTGTCTTTTGCCTTTTTTTTTTTGAAGTCACCGCCATTTCATTCATAACTTTAATCAAGGTACAAAGAAGACATCATTCTCAGCTGACAGCCTCCAGCTAACAGGTATGGTATTCCTTCTAACACACTGGCCGACTAAGGCTAAGGCATGTTGAGCAACAAGGTGCGCCAACTGATTCCTAGACCTTTTTACATGGACACACATGAAACCAGCGAGACCGGAGGCCAAGGTACAACTGTCTTCAGCTAGCAGCCCCAGGTAATCTGGACGTTTTGCTGTCTCGTTCAAAGCAGTCACCAGGTTTAGAGAGTCGGAGCAAAGGATCATCTTCTTGTCCGTCGAAACGGACGCCCGCGCCATCAGCAACCCCTCCCTCAACGCCATAGCTTCTGCAATAGTTGAGCTCCACGTTGCATTTACTTGCCGTTGTACTGCCCCCAGGAAAAGACCTCGGCCGTCCCGTAGCACCGCACCCAGGCCGCACTGCCCACTGCTGCAGACTGCCGCATCTGCATGCATCCACAGCCACGACGTGTCGACACCCCTCCCTGCAAGCGCCGTCGAGCGGAGCACCCCGTCCCCCTGCTGGTTCGTGAGCGTCTCCCTCCCTGGCATGGCAGTGAGTCCAGTCCCCCTGCATTGCGCCTTCCTATGGTCAGCGAGCAGGGCTCGGTAGGCGTGGAGGATAGGCCTGGGGAACGGTTCTTCATCCTTGAAGACTTTGTTGTTCCGGCTCGTCCAGATGGTCCACCACATAACAGCTAGCTCATCTTTCTCCGCTTCAGTGCATCTGCCCATCGCGTCAAGCAGCTCCTCGTGGGCGTTCCCATTGCTGTCCCCGGTGATTGGGTTTTGTAACCAGCTCTCCCTCCATACTACCTCCGCTCCCGGGCAGTGGTTTAACATGTGTGAGATAGTTTCCACCTCCACGGCACAGATCGGACAAACCCCCTCCGATGTAACATGTCGGTCACGCAGCCTTCCTCTTGTGGCTAAACTTCCCGTAGCGACCCTCCAAAGGAAATGAGACAGCTTCGGGGGCCATCTCTTGTCCCAAACTAGCTTCCATGTATCATGTGGCATTGCCCTTTCCCTTTCCCGAAGACCTGCTCCACCCAGTTTGCCCAGCCAATAGGCCGAGCGCACTGAAAAGACCCCATTGTTACTCGGCCACCAGTACATGCTGTCCTCCGTGTCCTTGATGGACAATGGTATCGCTTTGATTTGAACCGCAACATCCCTAGGAAACAAACGTAGCAGCTTGTCCACATCCCATTCTCTTCTCCCTTCTAGCAGCAGCTCATGCACCATCTCCACCCGGTCCTCGTCCGTCGGCTTGAAACCACAAAGGTCCGTGTCCACTCCTAATGCCCACCTGTCCGTCCAAATGTTTGTGTCCCGACCATTCCCAATTCTTTTCATGGTACCTTGAAGGAGAAGAGATTTTGCCCCCCACAGACTACGCCAAGTGTAGCTTGGAATGAGCCCCAACCGTGCTTCTAAAATGGAATCATTTGGGAAGTATTTGGCCTTCAAAACCTTGGCAACCAGTGTCTCCGGTCTAGAATGCAGCCTCCACACCTGTCTCGCTAGCATAGCTTGGTTAAAAATATGCATATCTCTAAAACCCATACCTCCCTCCCTTTTAGATTTGCACAATCTATCCCAACACAGCCATGATATCTTCCTTTTCCCATCTTTCGACCCCCACCAAAACCTTGCCACCATAGAGTTCAAGTCTCCAATCAGCCCCAGCGGAAGTTGGAAAACACTCATAATATATGTAGGGATAGCTTGCACCACTGCCTTGATGAGGACTTCTTTACCCGGCTTGGAAAGCAACTTCTCCTTCCACCCCCGTAGTTTGTTCCCCACTCTCCCTCTTATGTAATCAAAGACCTTCTTCTTGGACCGTCCTATGGCTGTAGGAAGACCCAAATAAGAAGCCTGCCTATCCACCTCCTTGACTCCCAACAAACCTCGCAACTCTTCTTATTTGCTTCTCGGCATCTTCTTGCTAAACGCAATTTCGGACTTGGTGAGATTCACTTTTTGACCCGATGCCTGTTCGTACTGGCTGATGATCTCAGCTATTTTCAGGCATTCGTTCCTTGTCCCTCTAGCAAAAAGAATGCTGTCATCTGCAAAAAATAAATGTGAGATCCGGGGTGCCCCACGGAAGATGCTCATACCGTGGATGGTATTCGCATTTACCGCAAGGTTAAGGAGGGTGGAGAAAGCATCTGCACATAGAATAAAAAGATAGGGGGATAAAGGGTCACCCTGGCGAAGTCCACGTGAAGGCTGGAAGGCACTTGATCTTTCCCCGTTGGCGGTAAAAGTGTGAGAGACCGAAGAAACACAGTCTAGAACTCTATTGCACCATTTTGCCTTTTCTTTATCCCATATCTACCAATTCTGTTTTTCCCTTGCTTATCCTATGAAAGAGAGTGCCTTGTAATTGTTTTAGACACATCAAATAAACTTTTTTTTTGTTTACATGGTATCAGACGGTTGGGAACCCCCCCCCCCCCAAAGTCTCCACCCTTCCCCTCCCATCCTAACCTTAACCCTACGCTTCCCTTCTTTCCCTCTGCCACTCTCCCTCCCTCCTTCCTCTCCTCCCTGCTGCCGCCCATCCCCCTCCTTCCCTCGCCCCTACCACCCCCTCCCCTTCCCTGCTTGCCGCCGCCCCGCCCTCTCCTTCCCTCCTCGCTGCTGACACTCCCCTTTCCATTCCCTGCTCGCCACCACCCGCTCCCCCTACCGCTATTGAAGGCTGTATCCCCTATTAGACACAACAAGTAAACTTTTCTTTATTTACAAAACTGATGCTTGACCATGAGCAATGGTTAAATGATGCGTTTTTCTCACTTAATTTCTGTCCATTGAGCATACCATATTTTCTTGAATTATGAGTTAGCTTAAAGACTAGGGTCCATAGGTGCCCATTAGGGGCCAACTCGGTTGGCGGGTGATGTGTTCCCTGAAGGAAAGTATGTAGGTTTAACTCCCTGAGAAAGCTCTTGATGGACCTGCCAGGGTGATATTGTGAATAGACCGTTAGTGCGAATCCCTTGAATTTTTTGTTATTGGAATTTGGGTTAGCCTCCTTACTTAAGGATTTGGGCATCTTGCAAATTGTAGAAGTCCTTGCTCTTGGGTTCGTTCTTTGATTGGTACCACATAGAGTATATGCAGTATGCATTATACATCTGGTAAGGGTACCATAGAATATATGCGGTATGCGAGAGTATAGTGGTTTTGGATTTTCTCTCCCAATAATTATTTTCTCAGGTCAATCTTCAATTGTTTGGAATGACGATACTCTTTCCCCTATTAAACCTTCACGAGGAGTCAAACAGAAGGATCCACTTTCCTCTTATATTTTGCCCTTTGTATGGACCGTTTCAGTCAATTATACAGGTGGAAGTGGACAAGCATCGCTGGAAACCTGCAACATTTACCAACAAGAATTGAGTTTGCACACCTTTGTTTCGCTGATGACCTTGTACTCTTTAGATAAGCTTATATGGTTCAAGCATCATGTATTCTTAAATGTTTGCGAAGATTTGAAAATGCTTTTGGTAAGAAAATTGCACAGGATTAATCGTCAATGTATTTCTCAAGATGTACACCTAATCCTACTTGTACGACAATAAGTTGCAGGCTCAAAATGCCCCAAGTCTGGGATCTTGGAAAACACTTGGGAATTCTAATAATTCATAACAGGAACTTAAAGGAGCTTTACTTGGATCTTAGGTAACAGGTTCCAAGGGAAAGTAAACTCATGAGCGAACAAGAACCTTTCTCCGGCAGGGAGGATAACTCTGGCTAACTCGGCTCTCACTACTACAACATCACGTCATGCAATCCTCAAAAGTGCCGATTTTGATTTGTGATAAGCCAGATCAAATCATCAAAAACTTTATTTGGAGGGGAACAATGTTTCAAAAAACGTTGAGTGGCAAGCGTGCGAACATCACCTTGTAACTGGTTAAGCGGTAAGCGGCTGATTAAGCGGTCGATTTTTGAAAAATGGACTTTAGTTTCCTATATAATTTTATACAAAATTACACATATATGTATATAAATACTATACTCTTTGGAACTTTTATATATATCTAAACACTCTACCCAACAATACAAAACACCCAGATAGTTTATAAGATAGCTATAAGACAATAGCTATATCCATAATATAGTAAACAATAGATTTGACATGGATAAAACACCCTACATACATGATACAAAAGAAAATTTTCATCACATGTTCACTTAGCTAAGCAGTAAACAATAGACTAATTATTGGATACCTTACTAACATAACTGCTATGTGCATATCATCAATTAGTCATACATTACAGCAGTACATTTAATTAAAGTATGCATTCTAAATTAGATAATAGTCATACATTGCAGCAGTACATCAATTAGTTATACCCAGGTTTATCATAGGATATTTAATGTACATAAGTTAATATATTATAGTCAATAATACTTGGGACCATATAGTTTACTTAATGTTTCAGGTGCACAACAGTATTTTAAAAAAGGGACAAAAAGCGGCCAAAAAGGACAAAAAGACGGAAAAAAGGGCAAAAAAAGAAAAAAAGGCGATTTATTACAAACCGGTTAACCGGCGATTTTGGCCATTTTAAACGGCCAGGGTGCTGGGCCGATTAATCGGCCGTTTTTCAATTCACTGGAGGGGAAGTATACAAAGGAGGAGTACGCATCTGGTTGCTTGGGAGAAAATTATAGCACCTCCTCAAAGTGGAGGTCTCGGCATGAGGGCTACAAGAGAACTCAACGAAGCTCTTTTGATGAAGATTACAAGCAAGTTCCTGAGCAGAATAGAACCCATATGGAAGAATCTTCTTTTAGCCAAATACAAAAGATCTAATGGTTTCATGGATACAAGTTCGCTGATATGGGCCTGTATCCATTCTTAAATCCCGCTAGCTCACGATCGGACTGCTATCTCAGTTGGCAATGGGAACGAAACCATTGTCTGGAATGATAAATGGCTCCGAGGAGCATCATCATTCATCACCTATCTGGAAAAGTAACAGTGGTTCTGGAGGAATTAAAATACCTAAGAGTCTCAAGTATGGTAATCTGGGGTGGAATATGGGACGTCGACTTCCTAAAAATTTTCTCTGTGTCAAACTCGATTCTCTCAATGCCACCCCTCTCAACAGCCTCAGCGAGAATGATATCTACTGGACAAATCACCCGCCTGGTTGTTTTTCAGTTAAAGAAATGTACAACATTCTGATCAGTCCCAGGTTGAAGCACTCCCATGGTGAATGGGGCATTATATGGCAACAAAATGTTCCACCACGTATTATAACCTTTCTATGGCTGCTCAATCATGATAGACTTCTCACTAATTCCTTGAGGAAAAGCCGACATATGACTGATGAGGTCATGTGTGAAATCTGCAATTCGGCAGCTGAAACAAGTCTTCATGCCATTATGGATTGTTCCAGGATTAAACACATATGGTTATTACTCAACCCGGATCTGAATGCTATTTCTTTTAACACTCTTAATGTTAAGGAATGGATTTAAGCTAACCTACAGGAAGGTACGTCCATCATCAACTAGAATATCACTTTTATGATAGCATGTTGGAAAGCTTGGAATCAAGAAATATGATTTTTTTTTTTCGTCCTTTCTCATAAGGGATATGATCCTGGATATTAGAACCACCGAGAGAAACATTTTTGCTGCATGGAACCCTAAATCTGTATCCCCATGCTTGAGGGTAATCTCGCAGGAGGTCAGGTGGACACCACCCTCCAACCTGATCGTATTCAGCTAAGCGTTGACGCTGCCTTATGTGCCTCAAAATTGTATGCAAAGCACGAGTTTTATCATAAGATCTGCAAATGGTGATTGGATCGTTGGAGGTTCTTGCAAGGATGCCGGGAACGATTCTCCGGAAGTGGAACTTCTTGCTATCTTGGGGGGTCCACTAGCAGTAAAGCAGGCTTTGTACATCAATTGTGAGGTGATTTCAGATTCTCAGCTATCAATCGGTTATCTCGAGAATACCCAACAGTGTCCCTCCAAATACTCGCCTCTTGTTCAAAGAATTAATATTTCTAGACAATCTTTTAACGTTACAACTGTCACCAAAGTGAGAAGAGAGGCTAATCATCTAGCAGATAAATTAGCAAAGTGATTTCTGAAAATTCCCAAGAAAAACTTCCATTCGCAGACCCGTCTGGATGAGCTGAAGGCATTACTAAATCAAGACAAGGAGCAAGCTAGATACTGATTTATATGTATTGTTCTCCCAAAAAAATGTAAACATATTAGCACACACGCATGCGCGCGGAAAGAGATAGATATTGGCAACAACACTTCCTATATCCACTTCATTTACCCTTTTCTTGCAGGGGATGTTTTGTAAATGATATGTACAGCGACTCAAGTTTTTGGCAGTGTGTGTGAGCGCGCACGCACACGCACGCACGCGCGCGCGCGCCCACGCGCACACGCACACACACAACCCGTTTTTTAACCACTCGAGTACTCCTCGCCAATTATGTTTATACATCATACATTGGAAATATGTGTAATTATGTACAAATGTTTAAAGTTGTACATATAAATTTACAATTGTATGTGTTGAATGTGTGTATGCATGTAAATAAATCTAAATGTATACATAAATGTACAAATATGTGTGCAAATGTGCTATACAATATATTATATGCATAGGTATATTATATATACATATGCCATGAATATATCAAAAGCTATACACTTTAATTAAATTATATATATATTAAAATGTTACATATAAAAATACAACTACATATAAATTGTGAAAGTATTGATCCAAAACGATGCCCTGCAGTAGCAGGTTAACCTTTATTATATAGGAAGAGAGCATTTACATAATAGACCCAATAAAGAAAGGAAATAAGAAAAGACTACATGAATAGCTTCTATTTTCTAACACTCCCCCTCAAGCTGGGGCGTACACATTGGGCATGCCTAGCTTGGAACTCATATGGCTAAAAGATGAAGGTAAAGGGACTTGGTGAAGAAATCTGCAACTTGTTATCTAGTGCGAACATGAGTCTGAATCTTCTTGGAGAGTACTAGATCACTAACAAAATGGCAGTCCCCCTCAATGTGCTTGGTTTGCTCATGGAATATAGGATTGCTAGCAATGTGAATGGCTGCCTGATGTCACACATGAGAGAGATTGGAGTTTCACAAACACTCCCATTCAGACAATATGGACATAACCCACTATAGCTCACAACAAGCATGTGCCATTGCTCGATATTCGACCTCCGTGTTGGACCGTGCTATCCCATTTTGTTTCTTGGTACTCCATGTCACTAAATGTGACCCATGGAACACACAATATCCTAAGGTAGATCGTCTATCTCCAATTTCACCTGCCCAATCAACATCAATATATTCAGTAAGCTTCAAGGAGTGGACGAGGGATCCCTCGTGAAATAAGCATGGTTGTATAGGCAGCTACGTGGCCAGGCGTTCTTTATGGATGTCCATGCAGTCTAGGTGTCCAGGCAGAGGCCTAGGCGTTTCCAGACGTTTATATATATATTATTTTGATGGATATATGTAAAATTTATGAAAAATACCATCCCTACATATGTAAATATACATAATAAATATGCAATCAACTTGCTAGCATTGTATGAAGAAAATAACCAAATCATTATATATGGACATAATTGTCGAAGTAATAAGTAAACAAAATTCATATAGAAATTAAATTACTAAACATCTATAATGTTTCTAGCCAAAAAAGATTGTGGATGAGCATCAATAATCTCAATCAACATGAAGAGAAACAAAATGACTTATAGCCAACATAAGCTCATGACAAATAAGAGACATGACTAAATCACTCATCATCGCTGAGATCTGCCTCATCATCATTATCATCCTTTGTTTCAAAATCTTCCTCTTCTTTTTCCTCCTCAGTTTCATCATCATCATCAAACTGATCTGATTCATCAAGTGAAACTTCAGTAGGAACTTTTTTCTCTTTGATTACAATACCCTTTGTTATCATTGCATGTGGCGCTTTGGTCTTAGTGATTTTTGTAGATTTTCTCTTTTGAGTATAAACAACTTTCCTTTTCCCTTGTCATCAACCTTGGGTTATAAGATGCACTTACACCTGTAGTTGCTCCCTCTAAGACCTAGCAACTTCTTCAGATGCTCCCATGGCTTCGTCTACAAGTCTCCGAGTGAGGCCATCATGATCTGGCACTGTAGCATCATCAGGGATCCCTGTCATCCATTCACTGTCCACTGCACCTCGTCCAGTGTAATGGCATCAAAAGCACTTTCATCATCCTTGTCCCTCATCTTTTGTGAGCGCTCCTCCAATCTACGGTTGTATTGAATGTAGACAAGTTTATCCAACATCTTGCACTCTTGCTCAACAACCGATTTCTTCGCTTTGTGTGTATCTACATGACAAAAGATTATGAATTATAATTTATTACAAAAGTCATCAAATTTATTTAATATCCAAAAAACACTTACAAACTCAAATGAGCTTCGGTTTTGCTCACAACTAGAGGAGGTGCAGAAAAGGCTTAAGAATCGCAGAGTCAACTTCTTTAGGATAGAATTGTCTACATATAGCTCTCACCAAGCACTATAAAATATGAAAAATATTGTAATCAATTATAGTAATGCTATAATTTATATCTATTATATATCATCAACTATATTATATGTAAATTTTATAGTGGCTTACATGGTGACATGGTGCTCCTATGGCAAAGAGTAGCTGGGTTCTCGAACAACCCACGACTGTTTTTGTAAGCATCTACATCAAAAGCTACTTTATCAATCAAGGATAAACCATCAACTGTATTCATGAAGCAATTCATGAAAGTTGCTGGAGCTATGTGAATGAGATCTTGTCCTAATTGGCCTTCTTCCACAACACAAAACCACCTTTCGGGGTTGACGAAGTAAGCTGCATCGTGCAATACAGTAAACACCTGATCTTTGTAGCGTTTCTTAATAATGGACACAACATGACCATACTTTCTCTCATCACGACCTAAATTCAACTCAATGTTATGAACAACGATATTCTATGCTTTAGATATGTATCCCATGCATGGCTTAGAATTAGAATCAACTAGCCTCAATAGTTATACAAGTGGCGTAGTGGCCCTCTGATAATTATCCACTGCCTCGTAGAGCTTATGTGATAACGCAATCCTAGTAACCTTGTCTCCAACATTTGTTTTATCCCATTTACTTGTTGTCTACAATTCAAATAGAAACAATGTGCCTAAGGCGTTCCTGGCATTATGCAAGCTTTGAAGAGTCAGAAAAGCTGTGACAAATTGAGTGATTGAGAATCTAGCCAACTCCTTCCCATCTGAAAGTTGCAGATAAGCATTGTGAAGAAGTGTGTGAAGGTAAATGTAAGATGTCAACTTTATTGCTTTCTTATTACTCCTGCATACTGAGGCAACGCTGCAAATGTCCTCCAACATCATATCTTATACGATGTGCAGCGCACGGTGTCCATAATAGATGTGGCCACTTTTCCTCCCAACATCTTGCCAGCTAGGACAAAATTTGAGGCGTTGTCAGTTACAACCTGAATAACATAAGTATATCCAATCTTCTCTATGGCCTCTTCCAAAAGTTTGTAAAGAAATTCACCTGTATGGTTATGTGCGGATACATCAACAGAGTACATGAAAAAAGTTCCTTGAGGTGAATTAACCAGGAAATTTATTAGACTTCTTGCTCGCCGGTCTGATGGTTCATCTGACATCAGTGTGCAACCATAATTCTTCCACGCCTCTAGATGCCCATCCTGCAAGTTTTTCATCTTCTCGTATTGGGCATCTAACAAATGTGTCCTGAGAGCTTGGTACTTTAGAGGTTTGAAACCTCTCCTAACCTGAACAACTGCCTCAAATGCAATCTTATGGTTGGAGTTTGGTAGTTGGCAACATTGAAAGGAAGACCAACCTGGTAGAACCACAATGCTATCTCCTCATCAGGTCTAGCTTGTGCTTCTTTCTTGTACACAGAGTCAACATAGTTTTGCTCTTTTCCTGCCTTCCTCAGAGCAATCACCTCTCGAGGAAGATGTGACACATATGCATCCATGAGACCCCGATCAGTAACCCTTGACGTCTTATCAAACATTGTAGGCCTAACACTAGTCTTGGGTGTAGTAGTATCTGCTTTTTGTGAAGCAATGCCAACATTTTCCTGTTCACCATCATGCTCCCCACGAGGAAACAAGTGTAGTAGGTTGGCATCTAGGGGTTGAGACTTCTTCCTAGTCGTGTCCATGTAGTCCAATATATCTTTTTTGATAGCAGCTGTAGTGTTGTTGCACTTGACTACATTTGAACCATTCCCTGTAAGATGATCCTTCACCCTCTTGATCCCTCCATTGCACATATGGCCACACAGACCATATTGCACCCTGTTCTTATCACTCAAATCAGGCTAAAAGGAGTATTGCCACCCAGGATCATTGGACTTTGCCTTCCGTTTTGGATCCTTTACCATAACAGAATAGTGATTGGGGCCTACACCGCTGCTCCCAGTCGGAATGCAACTTCCTCCCGCATTTCCTGTGACCAACTCCTTCGACATCCTAAAACAGAAAAAGGTAAAGGACTTTGTTTGTAATCACTAAAATTAAATTTGTATTTGTAATCTTGGATTTGTGATATTGTAATCAATTAGAGTAATGCTACAATCTTGGATTTGTGATCAATTCCGTAAATTTAAAATTTGAATTTATAATCTTGGATTTGAGACCGATTTACTAAAATTAAATTGGACGCTAGGTTAAGTGTATTAAAGGTACATAAAAGCATAATCACAAATCAAATATGTATTTGTATTTATGGAATGTATCACAAATCAGTCAAATTAAATTGGACGTTAGGTGTATTACATTTACTTAAATCAGTAAAATCAAAGTGTATTACTGTTACATATAAAAGAATCATTAATCACAATTACTAAAATTATATTTGAATTTTTAATCTTGGATTTGTGATCAAATCTGTAAAATTAAATTGGACGTTAGATTAGGTGTATTAAAGGTACATAAAAGCATAATCAAAAATCAAATTTAGATTTGTATTCTTAGATTGCATCACAAATTAGTCAATTTAAATTGGACGTTAGGTGTATTACATTTACATAAATAAGTAAAATAAAAATGTATTACTGTTACATAATAAAAGAATCGTTAATCACAATTATTAAAGTTAAATTTGAATTTTTAATGTTGGATTTGTGATCGAATCAGTAAAATTAAATTGGATGCTAGATGAGGTGTATTAAAGGTACATGAAAGCATAATCAAAAATCAATTTTGTATTTGTATTCTTGGGTCGCATCACAAATCAGTCAAATTAAATTGGACGTTAGAATACACCTATTACATTTACATAAAGGGAAGAATAACAAGACATGAATACATTAGGATTAGATAACAACTACAGTATAGAAACATATACCATTCAGTCATCCAAATTCCAAACGTAAATTTATTTGGTAATAAAAGTGTACATTTTTCTAGGAGGAACTATGCCATTCAGTCATCTTCTTGCATGCTTTTATATGGAAGATGGTTAAGTATGCATCTTCTAGGAGGAAACAGTAGCTTCTAACATTGCTGCAAAAAGATAAAATAAAATAAAAAACAGAGACAAAGCAGAGAATACATGTAAAGGATGACAAGGAAGAGGAAGGAGGGAGAAGAGTACCTTTGGTTTCTCGATGGCTGCTGTTGCTGGGTTTCTTATAAACCGTTTATAACTTTATATGCTATTGCTGGTTGGTGGCTGCTACTGCAAAGAAAACAAGCAGAGGAAAGAGGAGACTGGAGGTCAGGAAGACGAGAAGAGGGAGGATGAAGGCTTCTGTGAAAAAAAAAATAGACACAGTGAAACACCTGCCGGCGCTGCTGTGAGGTGAGACTGCTTCTGACGCCTTTGCTGATTGATGGTCGTAATAACGGTTGCTGCTGGTTGATCAGTTGACAAGATGAAAGAGAATGTAAGGGAGACAAGAAGAGGAAGGAAGAGCGGGGGAAGAGGAGGATGAGGGAGAGGAGTACCCACTGACTGTTTCTCCGCTTGTGCCGAAAGCCAGGCGCCGGTTGCGGTTGATGTTTCTCTGCTTGCGCCAAAAGCAAGGCGCCGGTTGTTGTTTGCTCGGGAGTTGACAAGAGGAAGGAAGAAGACGGGAGGAAGAGGAGGCCAGGGATACGAGATGCCAAAGAACGGCATATGGGAGCCGGGCAGTCGTGCGCGGTAGAGAACTACTTTAGCGGCAGTATTTTTTTTAAGTGTTGAGGGTGGGTTAGATTAGGGGTTATTATATAGAGGTTTTGGAGTAGGATTTAAGGTGATATAATAGTAATAGGAATTATATTTAGGAGCTATATATAATATAGGAATCAATCAAAATGTCTTAATGGGCCTATTTATATGGGCCGCCGCCTGGGCGGACGTCTAGGCTGCCTGGTTCGCCTAGCCCGCCCGGACACAACTATTGATAATGGGCGCCTATTTATGGAAGACCCCCGGGCCGCCCGGTCCGCCTGGGCAGCCGCCCGTACAACATAGGAAATAAGCGAGACCTTTCCCTGGCGATCCTTTAATATAACGTAAGCATGTTAACATTAATTAAATTGTATGGCCCAAGAAGTATTGGCTATAGTATATTAAACTTATATACATTAAATGTTCTATGATAGACCTAGTTCTAATTTAATGCATTCTTTGTATGTAAGTTGTAATAATTGGGCACTGCCGTAATGTATCCAAGTAAATTATATGTACCAGTAAATTTATATGTAACTATCATCTAATTAAGAATGCATACTTTAATTTACTTTGATTAAACGTACTGCTGTAATGTATGACTAATTGATGATATGCAAATGTAAGAATATGTTTATAAGGTATCTACGATAAGTCTATTGTTTACTGTTCAGCTATGTAAACACGTGATACAAAATTGTTGTTGTATCATGTATATACACTTATTATTTTATAGCTGTGTAGGGTGCTTTATCTATGACGAGTATATTGTTTATTATATTATATAGCTATAATCATTGTTTTATAGCTGTGTTATGAACTATTTGGGTGTTTATATTATTGTTTACAATTTTTAGACAACTATAAAGTTCCAAAATATAGCGCGCACACACACACACACACACACACACACACACACACACACACACACACACACACACACACACATATATATATATATATATATATATATATATATATATATATATATATGGAGTCAGGCTAGAATACACTCGAGTGTATTTGGATAAAAATACACTCAAGTAGTATTTCATGATGCAATATTTTTTTTGAAAAATCTAATCTGTTGATCTTCTTAAACATCTTGTGAATAGCTCATACGCAAAATTTGAGCACATTTGAACATTTATAGGCCATGTTATAAAGAACGCAAAAATTATGCATTTCAAATTAGTTTCACGCGTCGATTTTGTTGCCCTTGGATGAGTGACTTAAACTCATCCAAATGGGCTCAAAATTTGTATGTAGTCTAGTTATAGTATGGCGGTGAAGATCAATGGTTTACATTTTGCAAAAAATAGTCTTGATATGCAAACACACTTGAGTGTATTCGTGCGATCTGTACACTCGAGTGTATTCTAGCCTGACTCTCTCTCTCTCTCTCTCTATATATATATATATATATATATATATATATATAGTTTTGCATAAAAGTTTATAAGAAATTAAAATTCGCTTTTTCAAAATTTGCCTGCTTAAGCAGTTACAAGGTGCTGTCCGAACACTTACCGCTTTACACTTTTTAAAATATTGATATCACTTGATTGTTGTACTTTTGGCCCAACTACTTTCTGAACAAAAGCACGCGTAATAAGCGCCTAAGGGTCCGCTTAAGAGACCCAAAGCGGTCCACAACGCCTGCTTCACTGCAATCCCTCAGCAGGCCACTTCAACATTGATTTCTATGGAGGCTAACCACTTAAGTGCCCATTCAAGCGCTGGGCGCACCAGGTTTTTAATCAATGGTAAAGTACATGTGTGTTTATGAAATTATGAGAGAAAGATTCCCCCCCCCCCCCTCTCCCGCAATCCACGGCGGAGGACGGATGCCCGACAGGTGTGGTAAATCGAGGAATGCTTTTCCGTGTGGTTGAACCCGAATCCCTTTATTGATGACGATCAAATTTCGCCAACCGCACTATCTCTCGCCGGCAACATGTCTGTGTATGTGTGTATGTTAATTTGAGATATCCCCCTTGGTATATTAGGCATGGGCCTCACCTCACTGATTCAAAATGGCTCTATACATGCCACACACTCGAAAGCATTGCTTCCAACCAAGATTTATCTTAATACCAATCCAAATAAATTTATTGACTATGAAGTTCACAATCAAGGTTGCTATGCTTCGTTGAGCATCAATAGTTCTCTTAAAGTCCCAAGCTCAATTGATCTGATAATCACTAGTTGAACTTTTTTTTCTTCCATTTATTTGGGTTAGGAGTCCCAAAAATCTTTTCCATCAGAATGCAAGTGCTATATGCAAATGAACACATTTAAAAGAAATCATGTATCACCTACCGTCAGTGAAGGACATGGAAATCTTATTTTAAATTCCATTGTTAACTATAAATACTATTTGTTTTCCCTTATTTCCCCCTCAAATTGCAGTGCTTGTTCTTGCAGGAAAGTAATGGGATATGTGACTATGCAGAAAAGGGTTAGAAACTCTCATATTTCCCAAGTTATCTGCTCAAGCGGTTCACAGGAAGGAATATCTGATAGCAACTTAACTGGAAAGGATAAACTTTTGATTGATTGTGGACCAGAACAGGAGTGTGTAGTTGGTAATTTACATATCATCTTATCCTCTTTTTTTTTTTTGTAATGGCTCATTGTTAGTTCCCGTTATTCTGTGATCTTCCAAGTCACAGGTTTTGCCTTTTTGGCTTTGTTAGGAGGCATAGTTGCTTTGGGAAAGTTTGATGCTCTGCACATTGGGCACCGTGAACTTGCAATACAGGCATCCAAAGCTGGTGTTCCTTTTCTCCTTTCATTCGTAGGAATGGCTGAAGTGCTTGGCTGGGAATATAGGTATTTCAGCTGTGGCTTACTGTTTTCCAGTAATACAAAATCAAATAATGTTATGCATATATAATAATGCTGTCAGGAAGCACGACAAAGGTCATTGATGTATTGCAACCAGTTAAAGCTCTTGCATCTAGAGAAGTATATATATATATATATATATATATATATATATATATATATATATATTACATTATAAAATACTGAGAAATTTTAGCTATTAAGGTGTCGCCTTGGCACTCTAGGGTGCTGAGACATGCTGGTCTAGTCCTTACATCATTAAGTTCTGATGTCTTGTTGCCTTTGCCAGGGTTGTAGCTTCGATCTGTTAGAAAACCAAATAGCTGATTTTTTCTTGATATACCGGTTCAACGAGCAAAGGTTCACAGTTTCTACACACACGCATAGCGGAACATAGTATTTTCTTTTTGACCCCTTTTTGCGGTGCTCCAATGCGTTTTAAACCATGTTGGGGTCGGCTGCATGGATCCTTCTTTTCGGATCACATAGTACATGATGATGATGATGACTTTTTGTATAATATTATGTTATGTACTAATATAATACTATTGAATTATATGACTATGTGCACATTTATTATGTAACTAGTTAGTATGTGATACTACACTGATGTTACTGCTACTATATAATACTAACTACTATGTACCATCATACAAAATAATACTACATATATATATATATATATATATATATATATACTATATACTATATTACCATGCACATGTAATATGATAACATGCAATTATGTCGTAAATCAGTAATGTTGTACTCTCCATATAGAATTAACTACTAGGTATGAAACATTAATCTTCTAAATAACATTAAGTTTGTAAATATATTATAATAGAACACTGTGTCGTAGACTCGTAGTATCATGGAACTATACATTACTAAGTATGGTATAAGATGGTATGATGCTGGTATATGACGGTATGTATTGTATAACAGTATATGTTATTTAACTATTAAGTATGTTATATAATTGTATCATACTGGTATACTGCTGTATGTAATGCATCTAACAAAATCTACTTTTACAAAGTATAAAACGTTTATATTGATGCGTAGGCTGTATTTTGTACTATTAGATGGATTTAGATACATACAAAAATTCATGAATATATCTTTATTAAATATTCATATGCATACCAGACTATATAGTGAGTAATCCACTTTTCATAAAAGCATCCGCCTGACGCTTAAGCAGCTACAGCATCTCCTGCTTCACACATTGTATTATCTTGGAGGAGACTGGGAGAAATTGTAGAAGGGAGGAGAGAGAAAGGTGGGGGGATATTTCAATGGAGTTTCTGTATGAGATGCCATTGCCATGGACTGTGCTGCTGCATTGCTATCATCATCATCATCAACTAAGCCTCAATCCCAACTATGTTGGGGTCGGCTACATGGATCCTTCTTTTCCGTTCAGCTCTATCATGGGTCATATTCTGGTTGAGATGTAGAGATTCAAAATCTCTCTTTATAAGCTCTTCCCGTGTTAATTTAGGCCTTCATCTTCTTCTATTAATTGTGCTTGCCTCAATAGTATTACTTCGTATAGGCGCATTAGTCGGTCTGCGTTACACATGTCCATACCATCTCAGTCGGCCCTCGCGCTGCTGCTGCATTGCTATCATGGAATAAAATTTCACTCAAAATTTTTGGTTTATTTGCAATCGGACATCGAAACTTACAATGGGACACACGCAACGCACAAATGCTGGGAATGAGACGTAATTTCATGAAAATTTCAACCCTAGGTGCGACATTTCGCCAAACAAGGTGAAATTTTGCAATGAGAAGCCCAATTTTTTTTTTAAATTTGTGATTTATTCATCCCATCACCGGGGTTAGAACCTTTGACCTCTCAGTCTTACAACCTCAACTTTACCAACTCGGATGCCACATCTTTGGCGAAATGGTACAACAACACAATTTAAATTTTGAGAAATTTGTTCCTAAAACTGCTAATACTACATCTTGGGCATTTTGGCATTTTTTTTGAATTTCTTGCTTCGAAAGACTATTTTTCTTAATTCTAAGGTATGTTTTCCCTATCCCTAGACCATCTATACATTACCTTCATCAATTTCTACACTCTTCTATAGAGATATGGAAAAATACTTTGAAAATAATGTTTCTTGGATATATGTATAAATGTCCCATGTAACCTAGTTAAATGCTAACACTAGACTTGTACAAGCTGTAGTTCGTAAGTTTGTAACTTGATACTGAAAGTTTTAAATTCTAAGCTGTAACTTGGAAGTTTTTAACAGTCTCACTGTCTAGCAGACTTGATATTTTTGTTCATTTGTGCACTCACTCATCAAGACGTGGATCTCACCCTAATCTCTAAACATATAAATTTATTATATAACCTAGTGTGTTTATGTCTAGACATTATGTTTGCAGAATTTCATAACTTAATTCCTTCATTTTGCCGTCAAAATTGCCATCGAAATTCTGTTGAAATTGTTCAACTTCCTTCGCTTACAAATGTGGGAGAACCCCTCCCCCCACGTATCCAATATGAAATATTATTGCATATGTGAGTAGATCTTGACGTTTAGATTGTCCTGGTAAATTTTCATGATTTGATTCACTTATTTGGTCGTCAAAATCGTTAGGGCCGTAAATATCGAAATTTCGGACGAAATTTTTGAAAAATTTGTTTCCGGGCCGACACGACATCAAAATCGGACATTTAATTCCTTGATTGTTATGAAGCACCACTTGCTTAGCCATGTCATCAGGCTGTCATGCCAATGGAGCACCATTCCACTACATTGTCCATGCCATCATTAGTGCACGCAGTGCCATGGAACTAAATGTCGTCGACATGGGGCGAAATTTCGCCGATATTGTCGATGTCGACGACCGGCGACGTCGAATGCATGTAAACATCCTCATTCCACAATATCCTCGACATTTCGTCGAAGTTGTCGACATTTCCCCATATGTCGACAAAGTTGACCCAAGTCTATACAAAAATTCCACAATGTCCTCGACATCTGTCGAAGTCGTCGAAGTTGGCGACATTCTTCTGGTATTTTGTGGAGTTTGCTGTGTGAGGGGAAAAAGTGTTGGAGCTTGAGGTAAGATGATTTTAATGTTATTTTTTACTATTCTAAGCTAATAGTAATAGACTGATCCCCTCTCTGCTAAATCTACCACATATTTACACCATTTTTATGTAGTTTGTTTATTGTCACAAACTTTATATATCGAAGAACTTCGTACTTCAGATACGACTACATGTAATCATGTATTTATCTACATATGTAAACCTATATGAATGGCTATATGTAAACGTATATTGTGTTTTTTAGCTAGATTTGATGAAATCTGTCGATTTTCATCACAAAATGACTATTTTTTAGCTTAATTTTTGTCGAAGTTGCATCGAAGTTTGGTTGTAAAAATCCTCGACATTTCCTCGACATTTCCACAAACTTCCATGTCTACACCTGGCGAAGTGGGCTCGAAGTCGAAGTTGTGTTCCATGGTCCGAACATGAGTCTGAATCTTCTTGGAGAGCAAGAAATCACGAACAAAGTGGCAGTCCACTTCTATGTGCTCGGTCCTCTCATGAAACACCAGATTGCTAGCAATATGAATGGCTGCCTGTGCCTGGTTATCAGACATGAGAGAAATAGGGGTCTCAACAGACACTCCCATTTCTGACAGAACATACACAACCCACTGTAACTCACAACAAGCATGTGCCTTGGCTCGATATTGGGCTTTTTTGCTGGATTGTGCTACCACATTCTGTTTCTTGCTCATCCAAGTCACCAAATGTGACCCAAGAAACACGCAATATCAGAAGTAGAACGTCTATCTCCAACATCACCAGCCCAATCAACATCAATGTGAGTTTCAATGATGTATGTGTGAGGTTCTGCCCCGTAAAGTAAGTAAGGCCCTTCCCTGGAGATCCTTTAATATTACTGAAGAATCCGAGTGACTGCCATCCAATGTGACATCTTAGGTGCACTCATGAATTGACTAACAACTTCAACAACATAAGAAATATCAGGTTGAGTAACTATCAAGTAGATCAGTTTTCCTACAATCCTTCTATACTTTACTGGATCAGTAAACTCATTGTCATCAGAAATAGAAGTCTTGGTATGATAATTCATAGGCGTGGAGAGAGGTTTGCACTGTGCCATGCCCGTCTCTGCAAGCAAATCAAGGACATACTTCCGCTGATATAGATTTGTACCTTTCTTGGAGCCTAGGACTTCTATGCCAAGGAAATAGTGAAGATTATCCAGATTTTTCGTCTGAAATTGTGTTTGCAGCCATGTCTTGAGTTGTAGAATGCCAGTAGAGTTATCACCGGTGATGAATGACAATATCATCTACATAAAAAACTAGAATTATGGTGCCACTTGAAAACTTATGCACAAGAGTGAGTGATAAGTAGAAGACCAGGTGAACACAAACTGTATAAGTGCAACACTGAATTTATCAAACCATGCCCGAGGTGACTGCATCAGATCATACATGGATTTCTTTAGCTTGCACACCTTTTGACACTCCCCCTGAGCAACATACCCATGAGGTTGCTCCATGTACACCTCCTCAAGTAGATCATCATGAAGAAAAGCATTCTTGACATCCAACTGAAGAAGAGGCCAGTGACAATGAGTAGCAACAGAAATAAGAATCCGTACAGAATTGAGCCGAGCCACTGGAGAAAAGGTCTCAAAGAAGTCGACACCATGTGTCTGAGTGTACCCCTTTGCCACCAAACGCGCCTTCAAGCGATCAATAGACCCATCGGGTTTCTGTTTCACAGTATAAACCCATAGGCAGCCCACAAAAGACTTGCCAGGAGGAAGATCCACCAAGTCCTAGGTAGAGTTTTCATGAAGTGCAACCATCTCACTATCCATAGCATGGACCCAACCATCATGTTGGATCGCTTCCTGATAAGAACGGGCAATCGCCGTAGAGTCCAGTTGAAGAACAAACATGCAGACTGTAGTTGACAAATGAGACAAGCAACACACATTCGCCAAAGGATGACAGATAGTGCAGGACCAGACACCTTTTCGAGCTGCACCTGAAAGGTGTAAATCTGAAACCGAAGCATCAAAGAACTCTCAGTAGAAACATGTATCTCAGGAGTACCAGACGATGAGGAAGCATGTTGCCGGACTGGTGACGCTACATCCTCTTGGCGACGCCCTGCTGACCTGGTGTAAACTAGAGGAAAGGATGGGGGTGGTGGTGGAGGTGGTGGTAGCGGTAGCGGTGGTGATGGTGGGGTGATATAAAAAACACTCTCATCACACAACACAGGAAGTGGTGGCTCTCTCTCACGCTCAAAGATGTATTCACTCTCAGGATTGTGCCCCCCTCACTTTGAACAGAGTCACTAAAGAACGGGGTAGACTCATGAAACGTAACGTCAGTCGACACAAAAAGACGACAAAGACAAGGACAATAACACATGTATCCCTTATGTGTGGGAGAATATCCCAGAAACACAGTGCGAACTACACGAGGAGACAACTTGTCAGCGCGTGGATCAAACACGTGAACAAACGCAGTGCATCCAAACCAAGGAATAAGGTTTTGCCGAAACTGGCGAAATTTCGCCCCAAAATACCGATTTCGGTGGCATCTGGTACGAAACCATGCAATCATACCGCTATGTTGAAATCATCGAAATTTTTTGCCCAAAATTTGAAATTTTCTCAGGGAGTAGGAAAATCTCCTTTCCTCCCACATGAAGGACCCCCACCTATCCCCTTATCAAATTTTATTGCATAAATCGATGCATTTAGGTGTAAAGATCATGCCTGTAAAATTTCATGGCTTAATTCATTGATTTTGGCGTCGAAACAGGCACTGTTGCATTTATCGAAATTTTTGTCGAAATTTCAGTAAATTTCGGTTTCCATGTTGTCGAAACGGCATCGAAATCGGATACCTTATTCCTTGATCCAAACATACAAAGAAGAACATGAAAAGGTTGCTCGTCAGGTCGTAAAACAAAGAAGGGAGTAGCCCCTTGTAAGACGGAAGACGGTTAATAAAAAATAGGCAGTGAGAAGAGCATTAGACCAATATTTCTTGGGCACAGCCATTTGAAACAATAGAGTACGAGCTACATCAAGTGACGGTTTTTGCGTTCAACTACCCCATTTTGTTGGGGTGTATGAGGACAAGTCGTCTGGTGAACCATGCCAACAAAATTACAGAACGTAGAAACCACCTTTTGAACATATTCAAGAGCTTTATTAGTATGAAGAATCATAATGGGCATTAAACTGATTTTTTATTAACTGATGAAAAGCTTGAATAATAGACAAGACTTCATCGCGAGACTTCAGTAAATAAACCCAAGTCATGTGGGAGAAATCATCAATGAAAGACATGAAATATCAGAAGCCATTATAACTTCTCTTTAACAGGACCCCGGACATCACTATGAATAAGATCAAAAGGATGCTTAGAGCCTTTCACAATGCGACTCGGAAAAGAAATGCGATGATGTTTGCCTAACTGGCATGACTGACACTCTAACGACTTAATTGAGGCTTAGCCTGGGACAAGCTTCTGAAGACTTTGTAAGGATGGATGTCCATAGCGACAATGCCATTGCAAGGGAGAGCAGTTGAAAACGGTGGATGAGGTGGATGGAATCTGGCGAGCTGGGTGACCACCTTCGAAGAAGTAGAGATCACCTTTCCTAGATCCCCCACCAATCGTCTTGCAACTCCTGGGATCCTGTAACACAAAGAGTCTCTTGATTACCAAGCATTTCAAAGAATCAACCAGCTTAGTAATATACATTAAGTTAAATGGAAAGTCTGGAACATAATGGACTGATTATAAAGTCAAATTGGATGATGCTTGTACGGTGCCACACACCTGGACACTTCTGACAGAACCATCAGCCAGTGTCACAGAAGAATGTGGGATATATGAGTCAAGAGGAAAGAAGCATAGTTCATATACCCGCCATATGCTGGGAGGCCCCGAAATCCACAACCCATGTAGAGGATGGATGAGAGGCGATAAATGAAGTCCCTTGGTTACCTGCATCTAAAGCTAAATTGACGGAAGCACCAAGGGAGGCCTGGTGGGTAGCCTGTAGAAGACGGTCATACACCTCCTTGGAGAATGTGACATCTGATTGCACCTGCTTAGAACCTCCAAATGCAGATGCTCCAGATGAATTTTGCAGTATAATGCACAACCCCAGTTGGAGGCCGACCATGTTTAGAATATCATTTTTCCTCTACATGTCCAAGTTTCCCACATAAAGTACATTTTGGACGATTTCCTCCAGCACCTCGTCCTCGGCCAACACCTCGTCCCATTCCTTTGGCAACAACAACAAGAGGAGCTTGAGTCTCAGTGTGAAGGTCTCCTGGAGTGGCAAAAAAGGACTCAAATGATGAATGTTGAATTCGGACAAAGGCTTCTTCAAGACTTGGTAGTTTGTTCGTAGCCAGAATAACACTCCTAGCTGAGGCATACACATGATTTAAGCCGGATAAAACCCTTGCTATCACTAGATCATCTCGGTCCTTTATCTGATCATCAGTCTTTAATGGCTGGTAAAAGCTGAGTTCTTGAGAAATAGACTGGATAATACCAAAATAATCCTCAATAGAGTGACTATTTTGTTTCTCTGCAAAGAGGCGATCATAAACAGTATAAAGTAGAAGAGCATTCTTCTCATGAAAAAAAATGTTTCTTAGCAGCTTCCCAGATATGTTTGGTTGTAGAATAGAACATGAATCTAGACGCCATCTGAGGCTCCATGCTATTCCATAGCCATGACTTCACCAGCCCGTTGTTTTTACGCCAAGTGGGGCAATCCTTGCTACTTTCATTAGGAGGCTCCGACTCAATGATGTCCACCTTCTCACGAGATTCAAGCACAATGTAGATAACATTCATCCAAAGGAGACAGTTCTATGAGTTGAGATTGGTCATTGTAGACGACTGTAGTGGAAGCAGGCTTGGCATCTCCTATATTGAGGAATCAAGAAAATAATAGCAAACAGAGTGAATAACACGCCGTGTCGAGGACTTAACACGCTGTGTCTGGGTAGTGCATGACGTGTCTGTTTTTCTGCACGTCATGTGAGTGGACAGAAAAATACTCCCATTGCTCAACACGCCATGTCTGATTTTTCACACATCATGTGAGTTGCCAGAGACTCCTTCCAAAATTCTCACACGCCGTGTTGCTTAGGGCCACGCATGTCCAGTTTTGGAGGCGTAACTTTCACCAGCTAGGACACGCCAAGTCAAGAATTAGATACGTCGTGTCTTCTACGAATAGTGCCGTCAGAACAAAAGTATTCAGCAGCAACACATCGTATCACCTGGGATACACGCCATGTGCAGCGGCGGCAGACGTATACGTCGAAGAAAATTGGCTCTGTCAATCGGTGAAAATAGACTTCGGGAAGACACGCCGGAGAGAGGATAGACCCGGGAAGACGTGCCGGGGAAAAGGTGACATGAATTAGCGTCATCACAAGTCACTTGATGATGCGAAACTAACACATCAGCAGCCTCGAGAGATGTGGGCGCTCATCCATTCCACGTACAGGGACTACGTGGAGAGGAAAGGGGATGAAAAGGAAGGTGCTCCTCCTCTCTTTGGAATAGAAAGACGGGTTCTCCTCTCCTTCAAGCCAAGGAAGAAAATGTCCGATTTCGATGCTGTTTCGGTGGCCACAGAAATAGAAATTTTGACAAATTTCGACAGAAATTTCGATCAATGCATTTTTGACGTTTCGATGGCAAAATAAACGAATTAATTTATGAAATTTACCAGAATGATCTACTAGTGTAGATCTACCCAAATATGTAAATGTAATAATATTTCATATTAGATACGTGGGGGTGGGGTCTCGTCATTTTTGAGTGAATGACCCTGAACTGTTTTGATGGGCATTTCGATGGGGATTTTTTATGTCAATTTTCAATGGTGAAATCAACGAATTAAGTTATTATAGTTTGCAACCATAATATATAGACCTAAAGACACAAAACTGTGCAAAAAAATGCTCTAGGTAGTACATAGTATATGAAAAAGTTGAAAAAAAATCGATGATCTACCTGTTTCGAGAGTTTCGTCAATCAATTTCGATGTCCGATTGCCATGGAAACAGAAATTTTGGTCAAAATTTCGACCATTTCGTCGAAATTTTGAACATTGCTTCAAGCAGCCATCGTGCCTTGACGGATCAGAGGAGGACCGGCTGCCTGGAGAGAACTACCGATGGTTGTCCTGTTGCGCCGGCGACGGAGGATACAACCGGAGGAGAGAAGGAGAACGGTCGGAGGGGAGGAAGAGGCGGCGGCTAGGGTTGCAGCAGTCGGATACACTCTGATACCATGTGAAAGGATTTGGGTCAAAGCAGTACCCAATTAGGGTGTTCTCTCCTTTATTATATAGACAAATACTATTTACATAGTAGACCCAACAGGAAAAGGAAATAGTAAAGAGATACATAAATATAAAAACTATTTTCTAACATATATATATATATATATATATATATATATATATATATATATATATATATATATATATATATATATATATCGGGAACAAGGGTACATTACATTACAGAGATGAGATGGAAATAGATAGAGGGCTTCGGTTGGGATTCCTAGTTGATACACATAGGAGCAACTTTTCGACAGAATCCCTCAATCTTAATCATCATCCATTTACCCCCAACAACCCATACATAAACTGGAACAACATACCCCCAAGTGAACACCATACATCCTTCTCGGTTAACAGTCTGGCATCGATAAACATTCCACCAATCTATAAGCAAAAAATGATGTCAAGAAAAAACCCCGATATCGAACTCAGATCTAGGCGCCCATAACCCGTTGGCCTCCACAATGGAGGGAACCATCATCAATGATGGGGAAAGACGCCGCTTACCTGCTAGCGAAACACTAAACTAACTAAGAAAGGAAACATCAACCGGAGGGCAGAAAGAAAACAAGAGAACATGGAAACGGGGGAAAAAGACCCGATCTGACAGGGTGAATGCAGGAAGGGGGTTGGTGAGTTCCCGTCTCACAGGGAGGCAAGAAATAAACACAATCCACAACAAGTCACCCGCCCAACTCCCAAGGTCGTCGCCACAGGTAGCCTCGACCCCAGCAGAAGAGCAAGGGTGGAGGGCGGCCAGTAGATCAGAGCTTGCTGCCGAAGAAGCTAGCTGCAGTAGGCCACGACCCGCCTCACAGACACTCACCCCGAATAGGATCAAGCGAGCAATGCCTAGGGGGAGACGGGAAGGCCACCACCGACTGCCGGTCGCCTCCCCCCAACGGCCCCAAGTGGGAAGAGTGCTCGATCCCTAGCGTGATCTCACGATCGCTGGAGTAGAGCAGCTGTAAGAGCTCGATTATTGAAGACGATCTGTATTATGTTCCTGTTCTATATTATTCTACATGCATGAGGTTTTTCTAGATCTAGAAACATTACACTCCATTTGAATACCATGTTAGTGCGACTTATTTATTTTTTAGCTCTATTTTGTGTTATGTTTGAGCTATTATGTAGTATAACTTGTTATTAATGATAAGCTACTTTTCTATTATAACTTGTCTAACAATATTTGGTGGCTTATTGGTCAAATTACTTGAGATACATTTGGAATATATGTAGCAGTCCAACGCGAATGTTATTCTTCAATTGATTCCAATGTACATCAATGTTTGCAACTGCTGTTGCATTGAGTTGTGGATGAGTCAAGTCGGGCCCAAACTTGGAGATTAAACTTTGGGTTCAGGTCCACATTGCTACAAGATTGGATGAATATAGATCATGCTCATATACAAGATATGCTACATGGATTTCTTGCTATCTAATATATTGGTTGGTTACAGAACACATAAAATCAGTAAATGACAATACAAAAACATGTAATCAGTGATATCCAACATACAAGCGAGCAAGGTTTTCATATTGAACAGACCTTAAATTAGTTCATTGGTCTAATTGGTGTGACTGGTTCAACTAGCCAATTGACAAGAAGAGGAAAAGAACACCAAAGAGGTCGCAAAGAAAAAGGAGAAAACGAGGAGAGCATGGAAGGCTGGAGGAGGAAGGCAAAAGGACACATAAGAGAGAGGATATGGAAATCTGGAGTAAGAAGACGAGGAGTTGAAGAGGTCATTGCAGAAGAGGTGGAAGAAGAGGAAGCTGAAGATGAGGGTGATGTGTAAGAGGGGGAAGCAAAAAAGGGAGAGAAAGAGGAAGAAGCTAGGTCGGGTTGGGGGGGTATAGGGAGGTCATAGGCGATAACAAAGATACATGGGGAAGAGTTGCATCCTAACATTGGTTGATCAGCTGGTTGGCCCAAATATTGATCGGTTCATCACTTTATCTATGACCAGTTGGTCCATCGATTCAAGGTAATGAAACTCAATACTAGGTCAACAGCTTGACTAAACTTTGCCGAACAGTGGGTTCAATTTAATTATGATATCGTTGCAACTGCCAAAGTCTACATGCATGCTTATATCTTGTTTTTAACATAAATGATCATTAGCTGATAAGCATGGACATTATCTGGACACAGAGATAGACACAAATGCATATATATGACACGTCAATTTTAAAAAATATAGGATATTGACACAAAGACAAGATCGAAAATGTGTATGTTGGCCCATAGTTTAAAAATGTCAGATTTCCGTTTGGCCCAACTATTGATCAGTTAATCGCTCTCGCTGTAACCAATTGGCCATCGATTCAAGGTAATCAAACTCAATTATAAGGTCTAGAGCTTGACTAAGCTGTGCTGAATAGTGGGCTCAATTCAATTATGATATCGTTGCAAATGCTAATGTCTATGTGCAATTATGCATGTTTATATCTTATTTTCAACATAAATAATCATAAGCTGATAAGCATAGAGTGTTAGAAGAGGTGAGGGGGAGAGGAGATGAAACACCGAGAGATTTGTCGGCTGCAAGGAGCAACTTTCTTGAGAGGGCGATAGCCGTCTCACTTCTTTTTATATATTTGGGTAAGATACATTGTGGTACAAAGGAGAAAATAATAGAAAAACAATAAAACAAATAATATAATGAAAATAGAACCAGGAGACAGATTGCAGATTTCCGCCGCTGTAGCAATCTCGATACCATTGACAGGACTGTCGATGGTATCGACAAAATGATGTTCTGTCGCTGTGATAATCTCGATACCATCGACCTCATGTCGATGGTATCGACGGGGATACATGTTGTTTCACACTCCCCCTCAAGCTGGAGAGTACACATCGTGTATGCCCAACTTGCCACATAATCTTTGAAAAGCTGCTGGACCCAAAGGCTTTGTCAAGATATCCGCCAGTTGATCTTCAGACTTGACGTATGGCGTTACAATAGTGCCATCTTTGATTTGATCACGAATAAAATGGCAATCAACTTCTATGTGCTTTGTACGCTCATGAAAGATAGGGTTCCTGGCAATGTGTATAGCAGACTGATTGTCACACTTGAGCTCCATAGAAGACATGATAGTGATTTTTAACTCAGAAAGAACAGATTTGACCCATTGTAGTTCACAACATGCATGGGCCATAGCACGGTATTCAGCCTCAGTACTGGATCTAGCTACCACATGCTGTTTTTTGCTTTTCCAAGTAATCAAATGATCACCTAGGAAAGTACAATAGCCTGATGTAGACCTTCTATCAATATGATCACCAGCCCAATCTGCATCTGAATACCCTGTGAGAGTCAAAATAGATGGAGTCACCTTGGGTTTAGAATATGTGATCCCCTTACCAGGAGCACTCTTCAGATATCTTAGAATCCGACAAACTGCTGTCCAGTGTGACTGTCGTGGTGAGTGCATATGCTGACTCACAACGCCTACAACAAAAGAAATGTCAGGTCGTGTAACAGTCAAATATATTAGCTTGCCAACTATTCTCCTGTAATATCCTGGATCTGAGTACTCAACATCATCAACCGTCTCCTTGATGTGATAATCCATAGGAGTAGATACCGGTTTAGATTCAGTCATGCCTTTTCCTGTAGTAAGTCAAGCACATATTTCCTCTGAGATAGGTTGACACCTGCATGCATGGTTTAAAATTTCGGTCGAAATTGCGAAATTTTGATCAAAATTTCGGTTTCGACCACTACCAGACATCGAAATGGACCGGTCCAAATAGCCGAAATTTCACTTTTTTATTGCATTATAATTTTTTAAAAAAATCTTAAAAATCCTAAATAAATGTGGGAGACCCCCCTGAGTTAATTCAATCCAAAATATAAGATCTAACATGTTATTACATAAGAATATATGTATGTATACATTGCATCATCGAAATCCTGATCGAAAAAGTTGTGTATTTTCACTCAAAAATGTAGGAGCCCCCTACCCTATACCAACATATGATATTATTGTATAATTAGGTGTATTTATGTATATAGATCATCATGGTAAAAAATTATGACTTAAATCCTTTATTTGGCCATCGAAAACGTCAAAATTTGCATCGAAATCTTGTGTCGAAAAAGCGTAAAATATCGAAATTTCGGTAAATTTTTGTTTCTGGACCAACCGAAACGACATCAAAATCGACATTTTAAACATGGCCTGCATGAGATCTAAGCACCTCAATGCCCAGAAAATATCTCAGTTTACCCAGATCCTTGGTTTGGAAGTGTTTCTGTAACCCTTCCTTCACAGGAGATATGCCTGGAGAATCACTGCTAGTAATCATTATGTCATCAACATATACAACAATAATGATAGAGCCACAAGAAGAGCTAGAGTAGAATAAAGAATGATCAGTCATGGAGCGAGAGAAACCCATCTGGAGTACAACCTCACTGAACTTGTCAAACCAAGCTCGAGGAGACTGTTTCAGCCCATATATGGCTTTCTTCAATTTACACACTTTCTGACACTCCCCCTGAGCAACAAACCCAGGAGGTTGCTCCATATATACTTCTTCCTGTAGATCACCATGTAGAAAGGCATTCTTAACATCAAGCTGAAATAGGGGCCAATCAAAGGTAGTAGCCAGAGAAACAATAATCCGGACAGAGTTTAGACGAGCTACTGGAGAAAAGGTCTCAAAGAAATAAACTCTATAGGTCTGTGTGTAGCCTTTTGCTACCAATCTGGCCTTCAACCTCTCAACAGATCCATATGGATTATGTTTGATGGTGAAAACCCATCTGCAACCCACGACTTTCTTCCCTGCAGGTAAGTCAACAAAATCCCATGTGCCATTATGCAAAAGGGCTGACATCTCAAGCTGCATTGCTTGTTTCCAGCCACTGTCCTTCATAGGATCATAGTGATCCCTTGGTATATCAACATAATCAATCCTAATAGCAAATGCGCGGGCCTACTTAGATAAGCGTGACAGACAACACACATTTGTAATAGGATGTCTAGTAGTACAAGAACGAACACCTTACCGAACAACAATAGGAAGGTCAAGATCTGATGCTTCTGCAGGAATCTCGTGAGTAGAAGACGATGAGGAAGGCTCAGAGACTGGTGTCGCTACCTCTTCTGGATCTTGTCTGCCTCGCCTACTATAAACATATGGGTACTGCTGAATAACAGGCCTGTCAGCTGCCTGCTCGTCCTGAATAAAAGTATAATCAGGAATAATGGGTGGCGCTCCCTCACTCTGAAAATTTGGTGGCACTCCCTCTCTCAACTGCTCCCCCTTACTCATAGCATCGGAGAAATACGGAGTGGTCTCATGGAAGGTAACATCCCTAGACACAAACATGCGACGAAGACTAGGACAATAACACTTGTATCCTTTGCTAGTACTAGAATAACCAAGGAACAAGGTTTTATAGACCTAGGAGAAAGTTTGTCAGCCTTAGGGTCAAAATTATGGACAAAAGAAGTGCAACCAAACACTCTGAGGGGAACAGAGAAGGGCTGATCCATGGGCCGTAACACAGAGAAAGGAGTTTGTCCTTTGAGAACGGAGGATGGTTGTCTATTAATTAAGAAGCAAGCAGTTAACACAGCTTCAAACCAGAATTTCTTAGACACATTGGATTGAAACATGATCGAGCGAGCAATATCAAGAAGATGACGATTTTTTCTCTCAGCCACCCCATTTTGCTGAGGGGTGTGAGGATAAGACGTGCGATATGCCCACAGAACTACAAAAATCAGACATAGCCTTTTGAACATACTCTAAAGCATTATCAGATTGGAGAGTTTTTATATTGCAATCAAATTGAACCTTTATTTCTTTATGAAAATGTTTCACAATAGATATCACAGACTCTCGACTTTTGAGTAGGTAGACCCATGTCATGCGGGAAAAATCATCCACAAAGGAAATAAAATAACGAAAACCATTATAACTCTGGTCTTTAACAGGACCCCATACATCACTGTGGACTAACTCAAAAGGACAAGATGCCCGCTTATTGACACGACTGGGATAAGACAACCTATGATGTTTTCCCAGCTGACATGACTGACATTCTAAAGATGACACTTGGGACAACTCAGGTTCCAACTTCCGCAGGCTTTTTAACGACGGATGTCCATATCTGCAATGGCATAGTAAGGGGGAACCACTCAACAAGATGGATGGAGCTGGAGCAGATACTGGGCGAGGTAGACTGTCACCGTGGAAAAGGTAGAGATCACCTTTCCTAGGCCCCCACCAATCGTCCTCATACTCTTGAGATCCTGTAAAACAAAACAAGAAGGCCCAAATGTTATTGTACATTTTACAGTGTCAACCAACTTTGCAATAGAAAGAAGATTAAAAGGAAACTCAGGCACAAAGTGTACAGATTTCAGATCAATCTTGGGTGTTAGAGAGGCAGATCCACTAGCTAGCATTCTCCTCACTGAACCATCTGCCAGTGTGACAGATTGGTGAGGAATATATGAGTCAATAGATTGGAGCAATCTCTTCATACCAGTCATGTTGTGACGCGCCAGAGTCAACTACCCAAGATGTAGTAGAGCCAGAATTTATGAGAGATGTAGCCTGATTACCCACAGTAGATGCCAGGTTTTCTGATGATGAAGACGAAGATCCCACACTCATGTGCTGTGTAGCCTGAATGAACCGATCATACTCCTCCTGAGTAAAAGTGATGCCGGTCCCATAATTGGTGCCCACAGCTGAAGATGGAGAGGTATCTGTAGAAGTGGCACAAAGTGCTGCCCCCACAGGAGGTGCGACAGGTCTCCCATGTTTCTTCCAACACTTTTCCACTGTATGTCCTGGTTTGTCACCATAGGTACACTTCGGACGTGTCCCACGTCCTCTGCCCGTACCAGGTCGTCCACCTCTCACCGCAGCAGCTACGGATGCATGATACTCCCCAAAGGATATAGTAGAGATAGGATTAACAGACTCAAAAATAGACTGTTGAATTCTTGAATATGCTTCTACAAAACTTGGCAATTTATCAGAAGCCAGAATGACGCTCTGGGCAGAACTGCAAATGGAATTAAGCCCGGATAGGAATTTAGCAGTGATCAAGTCGTCTCTATCTTTGATCTGTACAACAACTGTCACAGGATGATAATAGTTCAGCTCTTGAGCAAGAGCCTGAATAGCTCCAAAGTATTCCTCAAGGGACCTATCACCCTACCTCTCAGCAAATAGACGATCATATATCATGAATAGCCGAGAACATTCTTCTCCTGGGAATAGTGCTGCTTCACTGCGTCCCATATCTCTTTAGCTGTAGTATAGAACATAAACCTAGCCGCAATTGCAGGCTCCATACTATTCCATAACCAAGTCTTCACAAGACTGTCATGACGCTTCCATTCAGCGTATCCTTTATCAGTAGGGTCCAGGGGACCCGAGTCAACATGTCTCGCCTTATCGCGAGATTCCAAGACAGTGTGAACTGCGTTCATCCATAGTAGATAGTTTTTCCCGTTGAGTTTAATGGAGGGGATAGGAGACGCCTCACCGTAGGGAATCTTGATGTCCTCCATTGTAGATGGGAACACAGTGACAGATTGATACACGTCACTGAGAAAGCTGAGGTGACGGAGAGATACACGTCACAGAGATAGATGGGGTGACAGAGAGATACACGTCACAACCAAAAAAGGAATGGATAAATGCGTTACTGACGCATTCACAACCTCCAATCGATTTTCCTAGTCACACATGGAGGAGATGTGACTAGGAGTCCAACCGTCGGGTGACGAGTCCTCCGATTTAGATTTTAGACGGCCGTGAAATCACCCGAAGACCCCAAACAACTTGTGGTGGAGTCTACGACAGCGTTGAAGATCTACCAAAGACCCAACGTAGAAGGAGATAACCCTGCAAGCCCGATGCCTCACTCCAGATCGGCGGATGGGCTGCAGCCGGACGGCGGCCCTGCTGCTGCTTGCAGGGTTATCTCCTTCTACGTTGGGTCTTTGGTAGATCTCCAACGCTGTCGTAGACTCCACCACAAGTTGTTTGGGGTCTTCGGGTGATTTCACAGCCGTCTAAAATCTAAATCGGAGGACTCGTCACCCGACGGTTGGACTCCTAGTCACATCTCCTCCATGTGTGACTAGGAAAATCGATTGGAGGCTGTGAATGCGTCAGCGCCGCCAACACAGAGAGAAAGAAAAGGGGAGCGTTGTCGGCAAAGAGAAGGAAGAAGAAAGGGAGAAGCGGTGGCGGAAGGAGAGAGATGCCCTAGATCGAGCTCTGCTCTGATACCATGTTAGAAGAGGTGAGGGGGAGAGGAGACGAAACACCGAGAGATTTGTCGGCTGCAAGGAGCAGCTTTCTTGAGAGGGCAATAGCCGTCTCACTTCTTTTTATATATTAGGGTAAGATACATTGTGGTACAAAGGAGAAAATAATAGAAAAACAATAAAACAAATAATATAATGAAAATAGAACCAGGAGGCATATTGCAAATTTCCGCCGTTGTAGCAATCTCGATACCATCGACAGGACTGTCGATGGTATCGACAGAATGATGTTCTGTCGCTGTGATAATCTCGATACCATCGACCTCCTGTCGATGGTATCGTCGGGGATACAGGTTGTTTCACATAGAGATAACCAACAAGTTTACATCTCACTTGATTAGTTTCGTCTAAGTACCTTCCAAGAAGCTGGGTCACGATCTAGACACAGAGACGGGCACAAAGACATATACATGACACAATATTTCTTTTAAATATAGTATAATATATAGACACAAGGACAAGTTGAGATTGTGTATGTTGGCCCATAGGTTAAAGTGCCCGATTTCAAAGCTGTTTCTAATGGTTCAGAGACATAATTGTGCGTATATTTTAACAGGTGTGTTCTTGTCGACACAAGATTTTGATGACCAAATAAAGAAATTAAGTCATGAATTTTTGCGAAGATAAGCTATATACATATAAATACTCATTTATGCAATAAAATTATGTATGGATATTGGCAAAGGCTCGTACATGTGTAAGTGAAAAGAAACTGAACTGTTATGATGGGGGATTTTGTTGACAATTTCAACAACATAATGAAGAAATTAGTGTATAGAACTTTCAAGCACAGTGCATTTCAACTTAGTTTATAGAACACCCTTTCCTTACCAACTCAAGAAGCTCCACCATAACTATCACCTAAAAATGCTATCTCTTGATTTTTTTTTAAACCAGCAACAATGATCCCCCAGTCAATAATCAATTTCAATTGATACTTGATAGCGTGTGTCAGTCTTATAGATCATCAAAAGAGTGAATATACTAAAATTGTTCTCAATTTAGGACTGTAATCATTGGTAAAATAGATTACAATTACTGAAATTAGTTGATACTAAAATTCTAAATTTCTAATATATTTGAATTTATCAATTGAATGCATTTAGCTATATATTGTTCCTGCCACTTGTTAAAATTTGATTTTTTTAAAAATCCTACATAACAATTCTAGTTTTTCCCCTAATCTCTTAAGGTCTCAAATTATATATTAATTAGTTTAAATGAATTGCATATATTCCATAGATTGATTTTACTGAAATCATCTCATATAAAATATTGAAGTATACTTATAAAATTGTTAAGCGATCCAAATGTATATCAACACAACTAATAAAAGTATAAAAAGCTCAATTTTGTAACTTTGTATTCACATTGTTTAGAAATATGATATATATCAAGTTAGATTTGTATATAATTGTAGACCTATGTAGTTTATGGCATAATTTCATTAATCTACAATTCTAGGTTGTAGAAACAGCTTTGAGGTTTGAAATTGAAGAAATAGACGTGGATGGGAAGGAGAGAGAGTAAACGTACCTTAGATCTGAATAAGAAAGCCTCAGAGAGCAAGATAATGCCAAGAAAATGTCAAAGAAGAAACCCTTCAAGTGCAGGAAGTGTTGGGTATGAAACATTGAACCAATTTCGGGTGTGGTTCACGAAATGGTATGTTTCACAAATGAAGGCCGAAACTGCATTTTTTACTAAAATTGACGTGTTTAGTCAGAACCCCCCTCCCAAAAATATCATTTTTTAAAATTTAATTTACCAAACCCTGGGAAGGGCATTTCTCTGTCTGATTCCGGTCAAAATCAAGATTTTGACCAAAGTTTTGAACCATGTGTTGGTGTTGAGAAATCATACTTGGATATGTGGAATCCATATTCCATTTTTGTAGTTTTCTCGATATACAACTATAGAAGATCTCTTTTAAATCTATTGTTTATGTGTTTATCATGTTATTTTGTCCTATTATGTTTCTAGCTAAATTCATCATCATCATTATCTAAGCCTCAGTCCCAACTATGTTGGGGTCGGCTACATGGATCCTTCGTTTCCGTTCAGCTCTATCATGGGCCATATTCTGGTTGAGATGTAGAGATTCAAAATCTCTCTTTATAAGCTCATCCCATGTTAATTTATGCCTTCCTCTTCTTCTATTTATTGTGTTTGACTCAATAGCATTGCTTCATATAGGCGCATTAGTCGGTCTGCGTTGCACATGCCCGTACCATCTGAGTCGGCCCTCGCACAACTTGTCCTCAATGCTCGCCACCCCCACTTTATTCCTGATATAATAATTTCTTAAGCGATCTTTTCTTGTCTTCCCACACATCCATCTCAGCATACGCATTTCAACCACGTTCATCTTGTTGAGACTTTGTTTCTTCATTGCCCAACATTCACTCCCATAGAGCATGGCTGGCTGTATAGCTGTTCTATAAAACTTACTTTTTAACCTGAGAGGGATCTTCCGATCACATAATACTCCAGTGGCACTCCTCCATTTCAACCATCCCGCAGTTATCCTGTGACGAATGTCACTTTGGACATCCCCATCTATTTGAATAATAGAACCCAAGTAACGAAATTTATCACATTTTGGTATATCGACTCCTTCCAACTTGGCTCCATCATTCACACTGCGGGATTGGCTGAATTTGCAATGCATATATTCAATTTTACTCCTGCTAATCATCAATCCGTTTGATTCCAGTGCTTCTCTCCACCGTTCAACTTTATCATTTAATCCATCTTTAGATTCGTCAATCAAAACAATATCATCAGCAAATAACATACACCAAGGAATATCATCTTGAACATTCTTTGTTAGTTCATCCATAACAAGAACAAACATATATGGGTTGAGTGTGGATCCCTGGTGTACCCCAACTGTGATAGGAAAAGTTGGTGTCTCTCCTCCAGGAGTCTTCACACTTGCAGTAGAGCTATCATACATGTCTTTGATCAAGTCAATGTATTGGATTGGCACACCCTCTTTGTTCAAAACTATCCACAACACTTCTCTGGGTACTCGATCATAAGCCTTTTTCAAATCAATGAACACCATATGAAGATCTCTTTTGCTTTCTCTATACTTCTCCATAAGCCTCCTTATCAGGAAAATAGCATCTGTTGTTGATCTTCCAGGCATGAAACCAATTTGGTTGTTTGATATCTGTGTTATAGATCTTAGCCTCTAATCAATAATCCTCTCCCAAAGCTTTATTGTGTGACCCATCAACTTGATACCTCTGTAGTTTGTGCAGCTCTGTACATCACCTTTGTTCTTGTAGATGGGGACTATAGTACTATTTCTCCACTCATCCGACATCTTCTTGGTCTTCATGATCTTGTTAAAGAGCTTTGTTAACCACAAAACTCCTTCATCCCCCATACTCTTCTATACATCAATGGGAATACCGTCTGGTCCACATGCCTTTCTCATTTTCATCTTCTTTAAAGCATTCTTGACCTCAAATGGTGAAACTCGTCGTGTGTAAATGATATCTCTTGTATTCATGTCACACGAGTCTCTTAACATTATTTGCAGTATCTCCATTGAAAAGCTTATGGAAGTAATTTCTCCATTGGTTCTTGATATCATCGTCCTTCACAAACACACTGCCATCTTCATTCTTGATGCATTTTACTTAACTCAAGTCTCTTCCTTTCCTTTCTCTCATATTAGCCATTTATATATATCTTTTTCCCCTTCTCTTGTATCCAACTTCTTATAAATATCATCAAAGTATCTTACACCTTGCCTCCTGATCAACCTTTTTAGCTTCTTTCTTTGCTTGCTTGTATCTTTGGAACGTTGCATCATCTCGAGATTTCGACAGACTCCTATAGATCTCCCTTTTCAGTTTAATAGCCTTCTGTACTTCATCATTCCACCACAAAGTCTCTTTCTGTGGAGGCCCACAACCTTTGGACTCCCCCAAAACCTCTTTGGAAATTTTTGTTATGCAGGAGCTCATGTTATGCCACATAGTGTTAACATCAGACTCCAAGTTCCAAGTTCCCTCCTTGTTGAGTTTATCATGAAAAGTCTCTTGACTGGACTGTAAGGGTTAGGGTACACAACATGTGTACCCCATATATTTATAAAGAGAACAATTACAGAGAGGTCCTTGTAGAATAGGAAAATAACAAAAGGAAAATAAAGAGCTTAAATAAAACACTAGTTAACACTCCCCCTCAAGTTGAAGCATAGATATCAATCATGCCCAACTTGTCCACAAGAGAGTAGAAATGTTTCTTGGCCAGCAACTTTGTGAAGATATCAACAACCTGATCTTCTGAGCAAGTGAAAGGAGTGCAGATACGTCCAGTCAGAATAGATTCTTTGATGAAGTGGTAATCAACTTCAATGTGCTTGGTCCGCTCATGAAAAAAAGATTCTTTGCAATAAAGATAGCTGCTTTATTATCACAATGCATAGGAATAGGAGCAGAAGATCCCACATCAAGTTTTTTAGAAGAGATTGCACCCACAGTAGCTCACAAGCAGTATGAGCCATAGCACGATATTCTGCCTCAACACTAGATCTGGCAATCACATTTTGCTTTTTGCTCCGCCAAATAACCAGATTACCACCAACAAAAGTGCAATAACCAAAAGTAGATTTTCTGTCTATCTTGCTACCAACATAGTCAGAATTAGAATAGCCTTCAAGAGAGCAATGACTATGTTTTCTATAAAACAGGCCTTTACCAGGAGAGTTCTTCATATATCTCAGAATATGACACAGTGCTTCCCAATGACACTGTTTAGGCTTGCCAAGATACTTGCTAACAAGACCAACGACAGTAGAAATATCAGCTCTAGTAACAGTCAAATAAATCAGTTTGCCCACCAGTCTTTTATATCTTTTACTGTCAGGATACAAAGGAGATTCATCATCATCCCAATTCACATTTGGATCTAGAGGTGTATCAGTCGGACGAGCTCCAAGCATGCCAGTCTCCTGTAGAAGATCAAGAACATACTTGCGTTGTGATAGAACAAGAGCATTAGCAGTCTTGGAAACTTCAATCCCTAGAAAATATCTCAATTTTCCCAAATCTTTAGTGACAAAATGTTTGCATAAATAAGCTTTAGTAGCATAAATTTCAGGGAGATCACTCTCAGATAAAATAATGTCGTCAACGTACACAATAAGAACTATAATACCAGTGGACGTCTTTTTGATAAAAACAGAATGATCAACATGAGATCTGATTAAACCATAAGTAGACAGAGTCTTGCTCAGTTTGTCGAACCAGGCACGCAGACTCTGAGTCCATAAATAGACTTCTTGAGGCGGCAAACTTTGTGTGACTCCCCTTGAGTAACAAACCCAGGTGGTTGCTCCATATATACCTCCTCCTGAAGATCTCCATAAAGAAAAGCATTTTTGACTCCAGCTGGATGAGGGGCCGATCCAGATTAATTGCCACAGAAAGAAGAACCCGCACACACGTGAGTGTACGATTAGGCATTGAGTTGAGTTGAACCTTTTTCGCTTAAAGTCGAAAAAGTTCAACGCAACGCCGCTTCCCCTTCGACAAAATTCTACCTGGCAACATGAGAAAAAGTTTCAAAATAATCATCAGTGTTTAGAAAATCGGTCTAATCGGCCGAATAATCGGTTTTGGAGGTCTAGCGCTCCGCATATGAATAATCAGCCTATAATCGGTCCAGGATCGATTAATCGGCCGTTCGGGGGTATAATCGGCCGATTAATTGGCGATTTTCAAAATCAAATACTAGTAATAATTTTTTAGTTTTCCTGGATGAGGGGCCGATCCAGATTAATTGCCACAGAAAGAAGAACCCGCACAAAATTCAACCTAGCAACAGGAGAAAAAGTTTCAAAATAATCATCAGTGTTCAGAAAATCGGTCTAATCGGCCGAATAATCGGTTTTGGAGGTCTAGCGCTCCGCATATGAATAATCGGCCTATAATCGGTCCAGGACCGATTAATCGGCCGTTCGGGGGTATAATCGGTCGATTAATCGGCGATTTTCAAAATCAAATGCTAGTAATAATTTTTTTTTACATTAATTATTTCTAATACTACTATTGGTCATTACAATTACATTCTCTTCTTCTAATTTACATATTTGGTCTTCTCCCCATGTTTTCTCAATAAGTTTATAGTTAATGTTTATTGAACTGATCCTTATTGTTGATGTTTTCTTCTCTAATTTCATCAATGTTTCTAATTACTTATTAATGCAATATTAGTCTATGATTTATCAATGTTTCTAATTACTTATCAATGTTTCTTCTCTAATTTCATTAATGTTTCTAGTTACTTATAAATGCAATATTAGTTTTTTACTTATCAATGTTTCTAATTACTTATTAATGCGATATTAGTCTATGACTTATCAATGTTTCTAATTACTTATTAATGCAATATTAGTCTATTACTTATCAATGTTTCTAATTACTTATTAATGTGATATTAGTCTATGACTTATCAATGTTTGTAATTACTTATCAAGTTTCTTCTCTAATTTCATCAATGTTTCTAACTAATGAATGCAATATTAGTCTAGTACTTATAAATGTTTCTAATTACTTATCATTGGTATTATTATATGGTCAATATATAATTTACATATCTTTATGATTAATATTTTATAAAAAATCAAAACCGATTAAAACCGAATATTCTCCCGCTTATACTCCCGCATACCGTATATACTCTACTCGGTACCCTCTCCGCCTGTACACCGATTACCGCTTTTCAAAACACTGATAATCATAACCATAGGTCTGAGTGTACCCTTTCGCCACGAGGCGAGCTTTCAAGCGTTCAATTGTTCCATCAGGATGATACTTAACAGTGTAGACCCAACGACAGCCAACATGTTTGCAATCAGAAGAAGGATCAACAAGATCCCAAGTACCCATGTCAGTGAGAGCATCCATCTCCTCTGTCATGGCTTGAGTCCAAGCCTGATTCTGTAATGCGTCATGCACATTCTTGGGTACATAAATATCAGACAGTGCAGCAACAAAATTACTAACATGAACACTCAGATGGGCAGTGGAGACATGATTAGCAATATTATGAGATGTACATGATCTAGTACCTTTCCTGAGAGCAATAGGCAAATCTAGATCAAAAATTACCTCAGTAGGGGAAGGACCTTCCAAAGGAGAAGATTGGTTGTCAGTGAGGGGTCTTGAGCAGGAGTAGGATGTGGTGGTTGATTTCTGCTTTGATAAACAATCAGAGGTGGAGTTGTAGCCGTATCCGGTTGCACAGTAGAGGTGGAATCACAAGTAATAGGCAGAGGTGCTGCAATCAAATCAGAGCTCAACGTAGTCCCTTTAGTAGAGTAGTACGGAGTATCCTAAAAAAAATGACATCACTACTCGTGAACCACTTTTTATTAACCGGACTATAGCAGCGGTACCCTTTCTGAGTTCGTGAGTACCCCAGAATAATGCATTTTTCTGCTCTAGGGGACAACTTGCCTTGAGTAGGACCAACCAAACGAACAAAGCAAGTCGACCAAGGTTGAAAAAAGCGTGAGGCCTTTTTGCCTCGGCGAGGCGAGGCGTAAGCCTCAGAATGTACCGAGGCGTATGAATAAATAAATAAAATATATATATGTATCATATATGTATATCTAATATGTCTATATATACAAGTTATATATATATATATAACTAAATAATCAAATCACAAAACAATATAGCATTGACGTGTAGCAGCAGCAACTTGGCTAGCAGCAGCTGGATTAGCCACCACGGCCACCAGCAAGGGCTGGAGCAGCCTAAAGATTGATGTTTCCTGGTTGCCTGGAGGTGGAGATCTTCTATTTGAATAAATACCACTTGGGCTGGGCCCAATAGCAGTCCAAATAGTACAACAAACCATCAGTTTTAGGTGGCAGACAGAGGCTTACGCCTCAGTTACGCCTCAGCGCCTTTTTACGCCTCTTGAAAAATGAGGCGTCCGCCTCTGCAAAAGTGACTGAGGCTTAAGCCTCGGGGCGTCCCTGAGTGCGCCTCTAGTGCCTCAGGGCACGCTTTTTTTTCCATGAAGTCGACCGAAAAATCCTTAGAGGAACAGAAAACAGAGGCAGATCTGGTTGCAGAACTTGTACATGAATTTTATTCCCAATAATTGAGGAAGGCATACGATTTATCAGAAAACAGGCAGTAAGAACAACTTCCGGCAAAAAATGCTTGAGAACATTAGAGTGTAACATTATAGTACAAGCAACTTCAAGTAAATGCTTATTCTTCCTCTCAGCCACTCCATTCTGTTGGGGTGTATAAGCACAAGACATCTGATGAATTGTCCCCACAGAACGGCAGAATAACTCCACATTTTTTTGAACAAATTCCAATGCATTATCAATATGCAGAATTTTAATAGGCATAGAATCTCGAGTTTTATTTTCAACAAAAAATAATTTAATAGTTGGCAGAACTTGGGATCAATCTTTTAACAGAAATAACCAGGTAGCACGAGAGTAATCATCAATGAACAAAATAAAATATTTATTGCCAGATAAACTTGGAATATGAGGACCCCATACATCAGCATGCACCAAATCAAAAATAGTTTTGCTAGCAATCTGAGTTTTTTTGGGAAATACAGATCTAGACTGTTTGCCTAATTGAAAAGCCTCGCATTGAAAACTATGCGAGCCGACACCAGAAATAACATGTTTTAACTTCTCAGTTGACGGATGCCCAAGTCTGAAATGCCACTGTGATGCAGAAACAAAAGCTGAAAGTGCTGAAGCTAGAGCTGTAGTGCCAATCTGTTTCAACTCGTCCAAGTAGTAGAGTCCATCAGGTCCTTCATGCCCCCCACCAATCTTCATCCTCGTGCGAAGGTCCTGAAAAACACAAGTACCTGGTGCAAATGTCAGACTGCAGTTAAGATTGCGGACAATTTTACTGACAAATAATAGATTCAGTGAAAAATTCGGCACATATAAAGCAGATCGCAGAAGAACTTGTGCAATGATGTTGCCAATTCCAGTTACAACAGATTTAGAACCATCAGCAAGCATAACAGTAGATTTGGAACATGGTTTAGTCAGTTTATAAAACATAGAACAGTTACCAGAAATATGAGATGAGGCTCCAGAGTCAATCACCCATTTGGTATTACCAATACTAGAAGGAGCACTCAAGAATGCAGAATCACAACCAGAGTAAGTGGCCGCGTGAGCTCCAGATGTAGCAACAGATGAAGAGGAAGCACTAGTCCTCTCAAGCAGAAGACGTTCCACTTCGGAGCGGATGAACTCAACAGTGGACTCAGTCGAGGGAGCAACAATGACCCTCTGAGAAGTACCATCAGTCCAACACTTGTCTTCAGTGTGGTTGGTGCGGCACAGAAGTCACAGTACCGCTGAGCAGCGACACCTCCAGAAGCATCAGCAGACGAACCATGACTAAGGGAACCGCGACCAGATGAGCCACATTCCCGTCCAGAAGCAGTAGAACCATTGTCCGGCGGTCGACCACGACCCCTACCACGAGACCACGGCCAGACATAGCAGCAAGAGAAGTGGGGTCAACTGTGTCAGAAGATACATCTGATGAGGAGGCCCACAAGCGTTGGAGACGCTGAAAGGCACTCTCCAAAGTAGGTAACGGATCGCTGGCGAGGATCTGGTCAACCACCCCAGCATGAGTCCGGAAGGCCGCAGAGGAATTGGACAGCCTAGAGTTCCTGTCTTCGTCGTTGCATCGTGGCAAGTCAGTGGATAAGGGATGTAGATTCTCGAGCTCAGCCCATACACCCTTAAAGGTGGAGAAATAGTCAACAATATCAGGTCCAGTAAAGTGTAGACGGGACAACTGTTTGTTCAGATCAAACACCTTTTTGGGATTTTTGCTATGAGAATAGGTGCTGACCAGTTGGTCCCACATCTCCTTTACTGTCGGGAGACGAAGTAGAGTGATGCTGATGCGAGTTTCGCTGCTGTGCAGAATCCACGTCATCACAGTTGAGTCATCCTTGACCCAGTAGTTCTTTTTGTCTTTGGACTCGACAATAGTAGGCGGAGTAGGAGGCAGATCATCTGTCAAATGGGAATGCTTGCCCTGTGATTTGGCAAAGATCTCCATGGACCAAACCCAATGTTGGTAGTTGCGTCCGTCGAGCTTCACAGTGGTCACCTGATGACGAAAGTCTTCATGGGAGGAAGCCGGGTCCACAAGCAGCAGAGAACAGCAGCAGAGGTTAGAACCACCTAGATCCGCCGGCTAGGTGGCAACAGACAGAGAGAAGAACTGGAAGGACCAGCCTACATGTAGACTACGCTGTGGCACATCAGAGAACCCGACGGCTCAAGGGCCGACACGGGCAGACAAAAAGGGAGGATCTGTGAAGACCTTCAACCGAACAACCGGAGATGAACGACAAACAGTCTGAATGCACTAGCAGGCTAACGTCGCACACAGAGAATCACCATGCGGCGCAGCAGAGACAAACAACCACCGACAGCGGCAGCCGGGGCTACGCGCGGCGGCAGGTGGGCGCCGCGCTGAGCAGCAGGCTGCGTGCGGGGGGGGGGGGGAGGGGCGCCGGCGGCGGGAGGGAGAGAGAGAGAAGAGAGGGAGAAGAAGGGGGCGGCGGCTGGGGAGAAGAGAGCGGTTAGCAAACTTGCCCTGATACCATCTTGACTGGGCTGTAAGAGTTAGGGTACACAACGTGTGTACCCCATATATTTATAAAGAGAACAATTACGGAGAGGTCGTTGTAGAATAGAAAAATAACAAAAGGAAAATAAAGAGCTTAAATAAAGCACTAGTTAACAAAGTCAATTTCTTTTCTCCTTTAAGATTCCACCACTTGATCCTGGTTTCTTGTTTTCTGTTATGCTTGCCTTTATTGATCTTCATGTTAATATCTAAAACTAGCAACCTATGCTGGGTCGTGATTTCTTCGCCAGGAATCACTTTACAATCCTCTTGTATATATTACGATCCACCGCCTCATAAGGAGATAATCGATTTGGCTACAATTGTGCCCACTCTTGAAAGTAATCTTATGAGATTCCCTTTTCTTGAAATAGGTGTTTGCCAAAATCATATCATATGCAACAAGAAAATCTAAAATCCTCTCTCCTCCATTTCTATTGCCATATCCAAAACCACCGTGAACTCTCTCTCGTATCCAGCATTGCTACTCCCCACATGGCCATTTAAATCACTCCCAATAATAATCTTCTCTGTCTGTATTCCCTGCATCAATTCATCCATGTCATCCCAAAAATCCTTCTTAGTCGCCTCGCTAAGGCCAACTTGGGGGGCATAAGCGCTAATAATGTTAAAAATATTTCCCCTAAGAACAACCTTGATAGCTATGATTCTATCGCCCATCCTTGTGATCTTTACAACATCATCCTTCAACATCTTATCAACAATAATACTTATGCCATTGCTATGTTTGTTAATACCTGTATACCAGATTTTGTATTCTGTGTCTCCAATCTCTCTACAACTTTTCCCTCTCCACTTGGTTTCCTGCAAGCTATATTGACTTTTCTTCTCATTACGGTATCCACTATCTCCAAAGATTTCCCTGTCAGAGAGTCAATATTCCAAGATCCAACTTTAATCCTTTTTTGTTGAACTTGCTTCCTTGGAAATGTTGCCCTTGTAAATTTTTCACTACATCCGGGCAATGATGCAGCAGGACTAGCTTCTTTACCCACACCCGTCCAAGATGTGGAAACCCTTGCCCATTTTTCGCTTCATGCGGGCACACCCGTCTAAGATGTGGAAACCCTTGTTTGTCCTTCAACACAACCGGGAACCATTGTGTTGAAACCCCTTACATATTTATCACTGCACCTGGGTACCGATGCAGCGCGTCGCTAGGTAGGGATGCTCCAACGAAATTTTTGTAAGGATCCATGTCATAGAAAGAGTGAGTTTTTTATGGCTGTCTGTCAACCTACCACCAACCCTCCTTTACTCGGGCTTGGGACCGGCTATATTTGCACAAAATGTACAAAAACATAGGCGTTGCAAATTCAAAATCTTTTACTATATTTGATAAAACAACCATTAAACAAAAATTGACCCACATGTTATACTCCAAGCAACAAACAATAGATATGAAAGTTGTAACATGGCATTGTCTCTCATGTTAAATGTCCCTTGGATTGTACATCCTAGCCTCCTAGCAATAACACATGTTGAAAAGTGTGAGGGAAACTCACTTGTGTTGTGTTATACTAGAAGGCGCACCCCTGTCCTATATATAGGAGAAAGGGGGGAAACATTTAAGACTTGGGACTCAAGTGAAGCTATACGGGCCAAGACACTTACGACCATATACTAATTAACCTATTAACTAAATAAGCTAATAATACTTTCTAACAACACTAATATCTCTTAAACCTAGTAACTAAGCAAGCTAACATATGTATCACCTTTTGTCATCCTTGAAAGCTCTAGAGGAAGGGTGAATGAAGCTAGCACATTTCGTTAGATGGAGTTATTCACAACATGTTGGAGGTGATAAATAAAACCAAGCACATAAAATGAGAAAAAAATGAGACAAGCATATAGAAGCAATTTAAATTGTTATAATTGACTACTTGTGTGTGTGCGCGCCCTTTGACTGTAGGAGAGGACCTTCTCTTCTTTGTTGATTTTCAGAGAGCAACCAACCCTTTTCTGGCTAAATAACCGATACCACCACCTCTCCTTTGCGACTCCAGCTGCACCAAAGGTTCCTCTTTCTACTTGCAAAGAATGCTGATGACCACAAGCAATAACAAATGGGAAAAAGGGGTGACCACCGCTTCATGAAGATAGCAAGTTGTTGTGGTTTGATGTAGAAACTTCAAGAAGATAGCATGTCAAACTAACTGCTTGATGGAGATACTCGGAATAGACTCACAAGTTGGAAAAGGTCATTTACAATATTAGATATACATAAAATTTGATTCATTTGAACCATGATTATCATCCAAATAACATCCCTCAACTTTTTTTTGGTCCTGAGCATCCTCAACTTGAAATCACTTAGAAACGAACCAACATAGACACATGTTTTCTTACATCAAAACGAAAATCAATCATATCCATTGCGCCAACTATTCTCCATACAAATCAGGCACCTAGACATGCACGGGACATGGATAGGTGATGTAGGACGAGCATAGCTATTTTAATAGTTTTTATATTGTTTATCAGTTACCTTGTGTTTTAGGGGTTATTCAATATTTTTCCAATTTTCTTGTAAAGCCTGTGGTTTAGTCCCACATTGGCTAGTTCTGTAGTGAGTTGGGTTTAAACACCTATATATAGTCTTTGTAAGGCTTTCGTCAAAAGCAGACTTGATGAATGAAATCTTTTGATGATTATTATTCCTTTTGATTAGTTATTTTAGATTAATTTAGATCTAGATAATTAGTTTTAGATTTTATTCATTAGGTTCCACTTTAATAGGCCTCTCTAATATGTTTCCGGGTGTGTTCTAGGTGTGTTTATGATCAATACATGTCCATGTAACTCGAGGGTAGGGTTTATCTTCCTAGAGTAATATAATGTATTTTGGGAAGCTCACTCTACATAGGTCTATAAATGGGTAAATGAAGTGCGATGATCCTATTCATATTCATGAATAAAATTATGCCAAATATAGAAAAATGAGCTCAGATCTCCATTTGTATCTTAAAGTTTGTATGGAAGGTAAATCAGTCAAAATCTCGGATCTGTGTCTTTGATTCATTTTATTAGCTGAATTTCGATTATACACTTATAATAATATATAATCCATTTTTTGTAAAAACATGAAACACCCCCCCATATATATATATATATATATATATATATATATATATATATATATATAGAGAGAGAGAGAGAGAGAGAGAGAGAGAGGTTAGGATACACTCGAGTGTACAGATCGCACAGATACACTCAAGTGTGTTTGCATATCATGACTATTTTTTACAAGATGTAAATAATTGATCTTCATTGTAATACTATACTTAGGCTACATACAAATTTTGAGCCCATTTGGATGAGTGTAAGTCACTCATCCGAGGGCAATGAAATCGACGCACGAAACTAATTTGAAATGCATAATTTTTGCAGTCTTTATAACATGACCTATAAATATATATAGAGTTAGACTAGAATACACTCGAGTGTATAGATCACACAGATACACTCAAGTGTGTTTGCATATCAAGACTATTTTTTGTAAGATGTAAACCATTGATCTTCATTGTAATACTATAATTAGGCTACATATAAATTTTGAGCCCATTTGGATGAGTGTAAGTCACTCATTTGAAACAAAATCGACGCACGAAACTAATTTGAAACACATAGTTTTTGCGGTCTTTCTAACATGACCTATAAATGTCCAAATGTGCTCAAATTTTTTATATGAGTTATTCAGAATATGATAAAGAAGATCAACGGATTATATTTTTTTTCAAAATATTGCATCATGAAAAACTACTTTAGTGAATTCTGCTTCGAATACACTCGAGTGTGAGTCGGGCTAGAATACACTCGAGTGTACAGATCGCATGAATACACTCAAGTGTGTTTGCATATCAAGACTATTTTTTGCAAAATGTAAACCATTGATCTTTACCATCATAGTATAACTAGGTTACATACAAATTTTGAGCCTATTTGGATAAGTGTAAGTCACTCATCCGCGGGCAACAAAATCGATGCACGAAACTAATTTGAAATGCATAATTTTGCGGTCTTTATAACATGACCTATAAATGTCCAAATGTGCTCAAATTTTGCGTATGAGCTATTTACAAGATGTTTAAGAAGATCAACAGATTAGATTTTTGAAAAAAATATTGCATCATGAAAAACTACTTGAGTGTATTCTGCTCCGAATACACTCGAGTGTATTCTAGCCTGACTCCATCTCTCTCTCTCTCTCTCTCTCTCTATATATATATATATATATATATATATATATATATATATATATATATAGGGCTTATCTTTAATACCCGGCGGGTAACTAACGGGTAGCTACCCGGCAACACTTCCTGATATTTTTTTTCATACTTCCTGTTTTTTTTTTTAATTTTTTTTTTCGCAATTGTAGAGGAACATTTTATCTAGCTCTCCAAAAAATTTGATCAAAAAATAATATCATTTGCCCCCCCAAAATCACAAAACACGTCCATATATATTACTGACTGTATATATGTATATATATACAAACACACACACACACATATATATATTTTTCACACTTCCTGATACTTTTTTCTAAATATTTTTTTTCGCAACTGTAGAGGATAGTTTTGTCTCTCTCTCCAAAAAATTTGATCAAAAAATAATATCATTTGCCCCCCCAAAATAAAAAAACCCGTCCATATATATTACTGACTGTATATTTTCTGCGCAGTTACTCTTTTGCACTCAGAGTTACTCCAGCATACCATATAGTTACTCTTGCTATTCATACGGGTTACTCCAGCATACCATATAGTTACTCTTTTGACCCGAGTTACTCCAGCGGGTAGCGAAAATTCTGGCTACCCGCCGGGCAACGAATGATATATATATATGTATATATATTTGGAGGCGGATAATAGTTTGTGTATCGTATTTACTGGTCTCGCTTAGATTAGAATACGTTCAATTTTGGTGTGGATAAAGATCCAAATGTTGATATCATATGATCAGACTCGGATAATTAGTACCAGTAAGATATCAGACAAGTCAATGCACTATCCAACTGCAATTCAATCATATGGACTCCTAAGTCTAGGTTTAAAAAGTTTGGGCTCTGATAAAGGACTGAATGGACTGAGGGGTCAAAATTTTGGCTCAACTGCAAACTGTAATGTTATTGGTTAATAGTACTGGGACTGAGCCATGACACAGGTCTTGGATTACACTAACTATGCTATTACTACTCACAGCAGATATCAATGACCACCTTGTACTAGAGACATATTAGATTGGTCTTCTTATTGCTAATTGACGGGCCAATTATGGTTTAAACTGTACGAATTACACTGTTAGTGTTGGGAACATACTTTAGTTAAGTAGTTTTGATTTTACACTTTCATACATACCATGCAGGTTGTTCATGTTTGTGGAAGTAGGCATGATTGGAAGGAGTAACTTTACTTGAAACACATTTTCATAGAAGCCTGTCAAACTATATTGTTGTCTTTTTTTAGTTTCGGAAAACAGTAGGACCAGCATAAAAAAGCTGCTAACACTGGAAACAGACTACTTCATGACCTGGATGGCTGGTCACTAAAGTTGACTTGATGTTTAAAATTGAGATCCATAGGCCAATTGTGCTGTTAAATCATTAATGACGTTATTATGCGAAATTCTCTTGTGCAACATGATCTGACTTAGAGCATTACATGTTGCATCGTCCCATCCTTTAGCCAGTGTGAGATAGCTTTAATTCTTATAGCTAGAATGTGCTGGTGTCTACTCAAGCATGCTTTGCGAAATCCTGTTTGTACGTTGCAGTTATGTTTCCATATTATATTTAGTTGGCATCTTTATCTAATACTAAATGGCATATATTTTTGGGTCCGGATGCTTAATGTTACAGCAGTGTTTCCTTTTAGGCCTCCAATCGTGGCAAAAAGTGACCGGTCACGTGTTCTTTCGTCTTGGGCTCCTTACTGTAACAATATTACTCCGCAAGAATACCAAGTACAATTTTCAACTGTCAGGTACTTATCTCCTCGTCAGTTTGTTGAGATATTATCAAAGGAGCTCAGAGTAAGTGGTGTGGTTGCAGGTATTGATATTCAATTTCTTTATTTAATGCAGTCAAATTTCGTTTCAAGTCTATAGCACTGAAGCATTTTTCTTGTGCAGGTGAGAACTACAGATTTGGGTACAAAGCATCAGGGGATGCAGCCGAGCTGGCGAGGCTATGTGGGGAATATGGACTTGAATCATACATCGTTAGCCCTGTGATGGACAAATCACATAAGATTTGTAATCATTCAATTACCAACACAAGTGAGACAGAAAAGGTGTCTTCTACTCGTGTTCGGTATGCCCTTTCTTTGGGCGATATGGAATATGTCCAACAGTTACTAGGAAGAAAACACCGTCTCATACTAGCAGTAAACCAAGAATGCCTCCTCTCTGGAAATAGGCTCTCCATACCAAAGTCATTTGTGTTAAATCAACCTCCGAAGGAAGGTTTGTTCAACAATTGCAGCCTGCTGGTAGATGACAGATGTGTTTGCCTATGTACTGTGGTACATGATTCGAGACATGTACATGTTGAGGTTAATGACACTGTCATGTCGTTGCTCGGAGGACTATTGGAACACAAACTCATAAGCATTGAATTTGGTTAAGTAGGCATGGTGTTCAATAGAATGCTTTTATACAATCTCACAGGTCGGGCATTCTTTCGGCCCCGTTTTACTGGATTTCTACATATCAAGAGAGTGGATATCTGTAGTGAATGTTGGATCGTCATTCACTAATCAGGGCCTCACGTCCTAGAAGCACTCGGGCCTATCTTTATTGTTTCAGTAGGGCGAAGTGCCGGTTGTAGTAACATTTTTGTATTCTTTCATACATAAATCATTTCCAAATCTATTTTTTTTGCTGGTGAACTGTTGTAAACACACTAACATTGAGATCATCAAGTATTTAATTATTCTTTGCAACCAACTGAGATAGTAATGCATAGACCATGGTAATTAATGACCTGCATGTGGAGAATTTTTGGTAAGGCAGAAAGGCTGAGATGAACTAGGTTTCGAGTTATTTAGGAATCTCAAATATGTGTACATGTGTGCAGGCGTGTGCATGTGTGAAGTTTTTACCGTAGGATATAGGGTCGATGTGGTAGAAGGGTGGGAAGGTCTTTGACTAAGACATGTCCTCCTAGTACAAGTCCTCAAAGATGACTTGTGGATTAAGACAACAAAAGAACGGATGATGAGGTATTTTGCAAAGGGGCTTGTGTGGGTTGCAATTTGCCTAACTAATGTAGATGTAGAACAAGGTTGGGTGGAGGAAGGAGTTGTTTTCCTTTAAGAACAAAAGGTGTCAACTTTTCTTTTTGTTGGATTTTGTGAATAATTGTGTAGAAGCCAGAAGAACATTCCTGAAGGGCAATGTTGATCTCCATAGTGTATGAAGATATTCTGACTATGCTTTAGCACAATGTCGCAGATCTCAGGTTTATGATATTGCTTATTGAGGTGTACTAAGTTGGTATTTGTCTTAGAGATGGTTTGTTATCATGATTGAGTAACTTATGCCCACTAGTACATATGGGGTCTTAGAACTTTGACTTTGGATTAAGCTGAGGCTTTTGGTAAAAGGTGGGTGTTCAATCTGGCAAACATTACATCAAATCTCCTGTCTGTTGTATGGGGCCTTGCTTTGCAAATGAAAAGGATGCCAAAACTTCTATATGATGCTTCAAAACTTTTGGATAGTGTTAGGACATTGACATTGCAAAGTCACTATTGTAATATATTGAGTGTGTTCATGTTCAATCATCTTGTAAAAACTATATTACATCAAAGACACATTGATTCAATTATAAATATGACAGAGATAAGTGAAAACATTTTGTTAGACTATCAAATGCTCATGGATGAACAATGCTTCTTGTCAAACTATGAGATTGACACTTAAGGGTATTTGAAAGAAAATTGAGACCCACAAAGAGTTCAATAAAGATGATAGGAAGACCACTCCTAAAAAGCACATTTGTGGCAGTGTGAGGACTGTTTGCTCTTAGTTGCAGTTAAAGATAACATTGCTAACTTCTAAGTGGTCAAGTTAAGATACAAAGGAGGATGGTGTCCTTGATATATGATTCACGATGGTTGAATTATCTCTTAAACAACAAAGAATCAAATACAAAAAAATTGTCAACATGGTAAGTCAAATGAGATATATGTGATTTGTGTAATTTCTTTTGATTTGTGAAGGACTTAGTCGTAGGTAAGGCCTCTCATTGACTCAACCTAACAATGTAAACCATTTGGAATGGAGTGTCCTTCCCATCTAGCAACCATTGAAGTTGCACAATTGGTTGTCTTGCATTCCTCAAAGTAGCCATCTTGACCTTATAAGACTATGACTGGATGGGAGAAAATGACTCTACACGCTTGACTGGAAAAATTTGTAGCTCGGGCCCAAAAAGGATTGGCAACCCAATTTGTAGCTCAGATCTTTACAAAGGCTTTTATGTAAACATTTTATGATTATTAATTTTGGAAAATATGATTAACATTTTTCCAGTCCCTCCTTGAGAAAGAAGAAGAGCAGTTAAGCATGAATGAACCTTGTGCTTGTACTAGCCCTGGAAATGGATTCTTCTTTGATTGAAGGAACAAGATAGAAGAAAACCAAAACCATATCCTTCACATGTCCAGTCGAATTGCTCTAAGCAAGGGGTGAACTTGTGACCCATCATTTGGGATTATCGAGTAGCACCAACTCATCTACTCCTTGCTGGAAGATATGTGCATTTCTTAGATCTAAAGTCCATAAAGTTTCCAATTATTTATTTGTACAAATTAATGCTAGGTAGTTAGGAATAACTTTGAGAATTTACTTTCTAGTGGATATGCACAAATTTCTTAGACCCAAAGTCCACATATTTTATGATTTTTCTTTTGTGTAAATTAATGGTAAGTAGTAAGGGATAAATTCCAAACTTTGATTTCTATACCTAAGACAAAGTGATTTCACAACACGTTAATTGCTATTGTTCCTAAGAAGTTGATGTGAGAGATGAATGATTTTACCCCAATTATTAATCAATCATAATACACATCTTTTCAAGGCGAAACATTTCATGTGAGCGCCTTGTAAAGTGCTATTATTCTAAGAGGGCAAATGATCTAATATTTCTTGCAGGTTCTTGAGAAAATGTGTAATATTAAGGTTTTCATAAACATGTGTGTCTCTAGAACTAACTTGCAAAAAGCATGACAAGGTGCTTTGGCACAATCTATGTAAGGTTGTGAAAGAGTCTAGTTTCTTAGACACATGAGTGGATTGGGTCAAAGCATGCATCTTTACAACTAGATTCTACCTTTTTTTAAGGAGGACCCAATGGGACATTTCAAGTCTAGTGAAAGTTGTTTAAAGGTGGATGTCTATCTCCACTATTTATGGCAGGCGAGGTTTCAATAGTGATAATATATCAATACTGCCTCCAAAATGCACACACATACATAATATATTCTCTATTTGAGTATGAAGCTGATTATGTGCTTGACTGCCCAAATTCACTCTTCCATTTGAATGAAATTATGAATGAAAGCCACATATATTGAAAATCAATGTTGTAGGTTATATTGTATATGTACCATATAGTGGGTCTTCACAAATGAATATTTTCTTTGTCTGACACTATTTATATTCATTTCCTACTAGACACATGATCCTAGATTTTATTATTTGTTAATTTCTTCAACTCTTTGTTGGTAAAATGGGTTACTATTTTTTAGAGCATCATGGATTACTTTCAAATGTTTCTTATAAGACACAATTACGTATGTTATAACAATATGAAAGATGACTTGGATGTGATTAATATGCTTGATCCAACAAAAAATATCATAACGATAATATTCATGTCAAAATATCTTAAAGGTTGATGACTAGAGTAAGGAAGTAAGGGGAAGGATGATGGAGTGGATTGTGAAGGATCCGCCACATGCTTTGTGAGGCATAATGACCGTATGCTAGATTGAGAAGACTTTGTTTTGGTCATATCTCAACATGTACTTTCTTTTTAGGATAAAGGAAAAAATAAATGTTTTTCTTGAAGTTTGTGAATCTCAACCTATTGAAGACAAATGAACTTTCCTAGAGAAGTGTGTTTATCTTGATCCTTGAATTGTTGGTATGTATGACCAGAGAGCCAATCATACAATGACTGTAATGGGACATTAGATATATGATTTGATAATGATAAAGGTAATTCCGTCTAGTATGTTTGTTTCAATCATGAGATGATGACACATACATAGTAGATGTCTAAAGAATGATTTTACTCAATGACATATGTCTTCATGTTGAGGACATGAACAATTAGATTGTATGTATGATAAAAGTGCATACATTCTTGTTATGTCCTTAGTCGGGTATTACTGTGGAAGCAAAATACACAATAGTAATTCATAAGACTAGAGTTTGGATCGGTTGATGACAAAATCTCATCATTCATGATATGTGATATCAAACAAAACACAAATGTACATATTAGAGAACAATGTATCAGACAAACCCACCTTGAGAGTGAAACATAGATACCATTGGATGGTAGTCAGAATCAACTCTCATAGTGGTAGTGGTGATTGTGGTTCTTAGACATGAAGTCACTACACTTATCACACGTCGTTCAATCTTCAATGTATTTTGACATCATCCAACATGACCTTGAATAAGGGTTGCCATAAAGGTGATGCTCGAGTACATTGTGACACATGGGGATTGAGTATGATTCATACATATGCGATTTATCCCTCCTATAAGAGATTGATATCTAGGCCACTTGATAAGCGAGACTGAGAAACATATGGCCATACTCATGTGACTCAATATGTGATGTGTGAGTTCACATGCATCTCTTACAGTCTGCTCTAGTTCAAGGAACATGTATTGAACGTTGAAGAGGACGGCGATTGCCTTGAGTTCAATCGGGATATCCGAGACAAAGGAACTATACAATCACGACATCACTGATCACATATTGTAGGTTGAAGTTGTTTTCCAACTTTCCAATTACTTGGATAGCAATGATGTGTTGCTAGATACCGCTCATTGATTGTGATGTCATAAATTGGTTATGGACATTCACTACCAACGTAACTTGGGACCTATAGGGTCACACACATAGGATGCACATGGAAAAGGAGTTTACTCATGAATATGGTTTAACTTGATTACTAAAATGTTTAGATATTTAATTTAAATAACAAAGATTGAAAATTGATTGAAAAGATTATGAACCGACCAGTTCAAGTGTTGAACCAATTGATTCAAGTGTCAGGTCAATTTGAAAAACATTGGCTAATCAGAGATCTAAAACGAGCAATTCAGAAGTGAACTGATCGGTTTACATTTTGAAATGACCGATTCAATGATCAATACGAATCATACTTTCTGACGGGGTTTTTGTCCTTTTTCTTATTATGAACTTTTTGGAATTCGGGCCAACGAGGTCAGAAATAGGAAAAGCGACATGATGAATTTCCGTTAATCATTTCCAAAATCGAATTCATCTTTCTTATTCAGTAATGAACGGATCAAGGATTGATGCTAAAATCGTGTTGTGTATTAATCAAAATTGAAAGCCAATTTGATTTAAAATAGGAAAACAAGTGAACCATCCCGTTCAAGTGTTGAATCGATGGATTCATAGGTGAACTGATCGGTTCAGGTATGAACCAACCGTTTCAAGGTTTGTACCTTCTGGAAAATTAATGAAAATCTGTCTCTTTGACTCTCGATTGAACTGGAAACCCTTACCTGGGACCTCCTATAAATAGAAGGATAGTCGAGGCTTTCAGTAGATACAACAATAAGATCTAACAATTATTTTCCTCTCTAGTTGTGGTAACTAGAGAGCCCAAGACAATCCTACCTGTTAAAGGGAGGGACAACAACTGAGAGACAACATAGGAGAGCGAATCAACCCTAGTAGGTTGACATTTGAAGGGACAACTCCTTCCTATTGGCTCTGGTAGCACAACATGGAGTTCTAGGTGGTCCACATGGGCTGCGTAGAGGTGGGGAGGTTTTTGCCACCCTCTAGGAGGACGTCGTCAACCACCATTTGTGGTGATAGACTAGGAGGCCACCACCAACAGTTGTCCAGGTGCAACTTGAAAAAGAAGCATGCTGCATCAAGGATAGTCGCTGGACTTGATCCATGACATGGTTTATGCCTTGCACCTTCCCTTCCCAATTAATAGTTGTTGACGTGATTTGCTGTTTAAGGAGAATATGGTAGTGATTTTTTTTTCTTTCCGCTGCCATATATGATGCCATATTACCCAATAGTGGTATCAAAGCCACACCAATTTACTCTATTTTGGAATTTAATCGATATAATTGGATTTTTAGTTTTATCATTTATTTATTACATGATATTCAAAATTTTAAATGATTAATGTGCTTTTTTGATGGATTACCACATAGGATCCATATATATATGATATGATATATATATGCAATTTATATGTGTCACCCTAAAATGCACATTGATGGTGGATATTAGCATGGTTATGGCCAATAACCCCCTAGATTTTTGTGCTTGGTTGGATAGTTGTTTATCCTATTTATATCTCGGATTGTATATCAAGCCTCTTTCTCCTTTTCTACATGTAAAAGTATTAATGATTACCTTCCTAACTCAAGGTTTCAGTATTAACATAAAATATATTAAATAAGATTAGGATAGTTTTATTTCTTATTATGACAAAGGAGGCATTCAACATCAGACTAGCTGACTGACTCTGAAGTCGAACCGATCGACTGGAGGACCGAGGAGGCTAGATGATAGGAGGAGCCAAGCGATTGACTAGTGGCCCAACGATCGATTGGAGGAGTCCATACGTCGCTTGAAATTGAGACCATTCGACAATCCAAGAGACCATCTGACCGACTAGGAGGCTAAACGATCAGTTTGAAAGTTGGATCGATTGACCCAGACAGGCTCCATGATATATATTCATCAGCCACATGTTTTCTACATATGATGTGGACCTTAGATGGTAGTAATTTCTTGTTGATCCAAGTAATTATAAAAGTATGGCCATAACCATCACTTGTATTTTATAATTGCAAGTTTCGTTTGTGCATATAGCATGTATATGATACATACTATAAGCATGTGGTAATTGGATATGTATGTTGACTCAAGGTCTAAATTGACTAAACCCTTGTTTTGATGATGACTAAACCATTCCACTTATTTGTGTCTAATGTCTCTACTTGAGTGATTTTAGATTAGGTATAGACACACTCCAAATGCCCTAACTTGCGCATATCAAATTGGAGAAAAGACAAGTCAAAGTCAATACAAGTGCACATTTTTGGAATATTGATGTAAATCCATTAGAATCATGTTGTAAATCACTTGTAATGATTGTATGACTTGTAATTAAGATTAGAAAAAATCAGGAGCACTTAGATCAAATGTTTAAGCACTCAAAAGTAATTTTCCAAAATTTACATTAGGCTGTTCATCGGTCGAGTTGCAAACTTGACCGATGTTGATTGGATCTTGAAAATGACTTTTGATCGGTCGAGTTTGCACTTCACAGAACTCGAACGATCCCTCTACTGACCAAAACTGATTTAAGTGAATCGGTCGAGTTACCCCAGGACAAACTCGACCAATGGCCTAAATTAGTCTTGTCTTTTAGTGCGATCGGTCGAGTTACCTTTATAGAAACTCGACCGATTGCACTGTACGGAAAAGTGCAGAAAAATACTTCTAGTCGTTGTAGAGTTGCAACAATCGAAAATATATCTGTTGCAAGCCACAAAATGACTAGTTTTCGTTCTTAAGTGTTCCCAAAGGTTAAGAGGCATCCCCAACTATAAATAGGACCCCTTGGGATTCATCCCATGGTTAGCGAAGCCCTATGAAGGTCCCTATTCTATAGTTGAGTGATCCTATAGCCTCCTCTCTCTCTCTAAGCTTAATCACTTTCTACATTCATTAGAGTGAGTAGGAGATTTGTAAGAGAGCTCGTCCTACATGTATATCTTGTGAGGCTCTCACTTCCACAACCTCCCTATCTCTCATTTCAACCATGAAGATGAAGGTTCTCTCTCTTGAGTAAGAGAGGTGAAGAAGAACAAGGGAAGTCGTCCCTTGGTGAAGATCAAGGCTGAAGACTTAAAGTAAGAGTGGGTAAGCCCTTGGTGAAGGCAGAAGAATCCTTGCTCAAGTGGGTAAGTCCTTCGTGGAAGCTTCTCCAAGTGAAGGTGAAGACAAAGGCTGAAGATCCAAGAGGAGTGACAAAGTCCTTGAAGGCATAAGACTTACGCTTGAGTGAGTAAGACCTTGGTGAAGGCCGAAGACTCAAGAAAAGTAGGTAAGTCCTTCATAAGGTGGATATCTCCTTGTTCTTGGATGGGTAAGTCCTTTGGTGGTCATGTATTGTAAGTCTTATGAATGATATAAGAGTGCAATGGTTAAGAAATCCTAGAGGTCGACCTCTCTAGGTAGTGGAATGACTTACTTTTAGTTTGAAGTGTGGAACCATTCTAAATAGCTTATAAATTGGTGTATGTTCAATCTCTCTCTCCCTTGCTATGCATGTTTTAGTTGCACTCAAACTTCCTATTTAGCAACCTTATCTTGTGATATATCTTGAATGTCTAATTAATTTTGTTTAAGTGCATTCAACTCTATTCACCCCCCTCTAGAGCATCCAATCACCCATCTAGGATCCAACAATTGGTATCAGAGTGGGTCTTCTCCAAGCATACTTTAACAAGTAGGAGAAGGTGGGTGACTACTAAGGAGGGAGATACTTGATCAACCTTCCAATATTTGATGGGAGCAATTTCCTCTGTTGGAGAAGAAGGCTTCAATTCTACATCCAAGGATCAAGTCTTGAAATGTGGCAAATGCTTAACAATGCATACAAGATTCCTAAGCAAAGATTGAATAATGGGATGAAGCTACCTTGAAGAAAGCAACTTTGAATGCTAGAGCCATGCACATCCTCTATGCCTCCATGACCCTCAGCGAGTTTAATCAGATTTCTTCATGTGAAAAAACCTATGAGGTATGGAGAAAGCTATGCATCACTTATGAGGGGACAACTCAAGTGAAGGAAAGCAAAGTCTACATTCTCAACGAGCTATTTGAGAACTTCAAGATGGGAAAGGAGGAGAAGATAGCTCATATGTACCATAGGCTCAACACCATTGTGAATAGTCTTGTGATTCTAGGCCATCCTATGTCTAGAGGAGAGATCAACTCAAAGATCCTTAGAACTCTTGCCAAGAGGTGGGAACCCAAGGTGACTTTGATTGAAGAAGCAAGGTCTCTTAAGGATATTCCTATTGAAGAGCTCATTGGAAATCTACAAGCACATGAAGCCACACTTGACAAGAGGGAGGAAGTAGAAAGACAAGAAGAGAAAGAACTCAAGAGAATGAAGAAGGCTGAAATCAAAGCTCAAATCAAGGCTATTATTGGTCAAGCTTCTCCATGCTCTCAAGTTAAATAAGATGCCATGTACTCCAAGGGTAAACTCTACAAAGGCAAGTCATCCTCCATCCGGTACCTCAAGTGTGGAAAGAAGGGTCACTTCAAGATAGATTGTCTACAAGGAAAGAAAACCCATCATCACAAGGAAAGAGAAGAGAAGTACATGAAGAAGGAGAAATGACACTCAAGCTCAAGTGACTCCTCCAACTCAAGATCAAGTGAAGATTCAAGTGGAGGATCAAGCTCAATCTCTAGTAATAAAGGATAATGTCATTTTTCTCTTATAGCTTCTACAAGAAAAGACTCAAATTAGGTAAATCTAAACTCCTTAGATAAAGAACCTTTAATTGCTATCATTAATGCTACTTGTGCCTCTCTTAAGTCTTCTAAAAAGAAAAAAGAAAAAGCTTGCTAGAATTGTTGATAATATGCATGTAGAACTAGATGATCTTGAACATGCTAATTCTTGCTTGCTTGATGACAAAAATGCTTGTCTTAGCCAAGTAGACTCTCTTAAACTTGAAAATGCTAGTTTGCTTGATAAGATTAGATTTCTAGAAGCTCAACCTCTCATGCCTAGTTCTAATGAAGAGCATAATTTAATTATTGATTCTCTCATGCATGATACCGATGTTCTTAAATCTGAAAACAAGGACAATGATTTTATTTTGCAAGGATTAGAATATGAAAATGGTGTTTATCTTTCTAAGATTGCTTTGCTTGAAACAGAAAATGCCTTCTTGCTTGGTAAAATCAATGTGCTTCAATCTTGTTCTAGTTCTACTAGTAGAGAGAATAATGTTGCTGCTCTTCATATTGGTAGAAACTCTTATTTAACTAAAGCTCTTTGCTTAGAAAATGATCTTTTGCATGCTAGAGATAATATCAACCATTTTTCTTCTACTATTACTTCTCTTATGCATGATAATGATAGTTTGAGATATTCTTTGCAAAGATTCTTAGTTTTTTAAATGGAATCTTAATGATATCGTACACCATACTACTAAACAAATTGGTAGACATGGTTTGGGGTATGATAGTAGTCAAAGGAACAACAAAGGTAAAGGACCTCCAATCTTCCATGGAGAATCCTCTAGTTCCAAGACTATGGGCGCATGCAACTATTGCAACGATATTGGTCATTATTCTACTTGATGCCCTTTTAGGAAAGCACTCAAGAGAAATATGACTTGGGCTGCTAAGCTAACCCCTCCGGACCCAAAAATATGATTGGGGACCATTTTATCGTTCTTCTTGTAGGTACTTGTATATGGATTGACTTGAGCTATTAAATTGCATATTGACTTCTAAATCCACATGAAAGAAGAAAGGTGAGATGTGTATGAGGTAAAAACAAGTGGAAAAGCAATGGTAAGCACAAAGGTAATGTTTTTCTTACTTATAACCAATTCTAACTTGTTTTTGTCAAAATAGTGTACACTATACATATGGTTTTTGAGTCAAAAGTGGTATTTTGTGTTTCTCTTCACACTCTTGCTCAAAAATTATTTCAAATGCTTTTATAGTGCATTACTAACTTGCTTACACATGTTTGGATATGGTTTGTATTTTTAGCATGCCTTTAAATATGTTTTTATGAAATATATGTGCTTTTTGACAACAGCTTTGTCGGTCGAGTTTGTCCTATTTGAAACTTGACTGATAGGCACCAATGGGTGTTACCAACAGCTGTCATCAGTCGAGTTGTCAATACACATAAATCGAACGAAGACACTGTGCACAAAATACACAGTTGGCTTATTGAATGAGAATTTCCCTCTCAACTAGATTTTTTCAACCGATAGCCTTATTCTTGGCACTCCCTTGGTACCTTTATATATGCATATTGCCATGTTTTAAATTTCCTATCTTGCATACAACTCTAACTCTCTAATTTCTCTAAATTGGCACATCTATATCTTACAATTACTTGCTTTGAGTTGTTTTGCAGGTTTTGATGATGATTTTTTTGGATCTTTTGGTTGTATCTTAAATTGCTTCCGTTGTACTCTAACTTGCTACATATATCTAGTTGTATATCTTGTTTGGATACAACCTTGAGGTTCTTATTAGTGGTGATCATCTTTTGGTAATGATGCATATTTATTAGTGAGTTATATCCTTCCATGCTTCTAAAATTGCATATCTCTTTGTTTGGATATATATCTACATCTACTCATAGCTTGCTTTATCTTGTGTATCTTTTGGTATCTCTTGCTATTATATAGATCCTACTAGTAGTCCTAACTAGTGATATCATCTACTAGTAGTTCATATACGTGTAGTTCTAGCCCTGTTCATCAAGTGGTATTCAACTATATGCTATGATTGTATCTTGTGTCATACATGCTCGAGCTTGTTCCTTGAATTGCATATCTACGATCATGAGTTGATTGCATAACATTATGATGTAGGGTGCATAGAGCTACATTGTATGTAGAAATTGGAGCATTTTTGGATTTCATGCAGATTTTACTCCAGTTTCAATTTTTGGTGCACGACTAGTATGTTTTATGCAGAAACAACCTTTTAAGAAATACTCATTGCTTGGCCATGAGCCCTGCCACTTTTTGGGCAAATTCCGTCATCTTGAGGGTCAAAATTGTGATTTATTATTTTTCTGCAACACTTTATCTTGTATTTTGGGTTGTTCAAGTGCATGCTTTAACTTGTTTTTCTTTCTATGCTTGGACAAGCCCCTATCTATGCTCTTCTACTCTCATTATATAACTTCTTATTATCTCCTTTCTCTTAACAAGTGGTGTTTCTTATTTCTTCATATCCCCACTTTTAGAAATGACAAAGGGGGAGAAAGGTATGTCTTCTTTTAGAAAAAAGAGGAAGAATGCATGTCTTACATGAAGAGGAGAAGCATGTTCATGTAAAGGGGACAAGGTAAAGGGGACAAGACATATATGTGTAGAATATATATGAGTAGAAGACATAGTATTCTATAAATATTATGAAAGTTAACCATGCAGGAGAAATAACATCAATTGAGGGGGAGTATGAGAACTCCACTAAGCACCAATTGAGGGGGCGCATATGAACTCAATTCTATTGAAACCCCTAGGTTTCTCCTAAGGTATGACTTTACTTAAATGCTTTCAATACATTTATGGAATGGTTTGTCATCTTCAAAAAGGGGGAGAATGTTGACTCAAGGTCTAAATTGACTAAACCCTTGTTTTGATGATGACTAAACCATTCCACTTATTTGTGTCTAATGTCTCTACTTGAGTGATTTTATATTAGGTATAGACACACTCCAAATGCCCTAACTTGCACATATCAAATTGGAGAAAAGACAAGTTAAAGTCAATACAAGTGCACATTTTTGGAATATGATGTAAATCCATTAGAATCATACTATAAATCACTTGTAATGATTGTATGACTTGTTACAAAAAATCAGGAGCACTTAGATCGAATGTTTAAGCACTCAAAAGCCATTTTCCAAAATTCACATCAGGCTGTTCATCGGTCAAGTTGCAAACTCGACCGATCCTGATTGGACCTTGAAAATGACTTTTGATCGATCAAGTTTACACTTCATAGAATTCGACCAATCCCTCTACTGACCAAAACTGATTTAAGTGAATCGGCCGAGTTACCCCAGGACAAACTCGACTGATGGCCTAAATTGGTCTTGTCTTTTAGTGGGATCGATCGAGTTACCTTTATAGAAACTCGACCGATTGCACTGTACGAAAAAGTGCAGAAAAGTGCTTCTAGCCGTTATGGAGTTGTAATAATCAAAAATATATATATTTCAAGCCACAAAATGGCTAGTTTTCATTCTTAAGTATTCCCAAAAGCTAAGAGGCACCCCAACTATTAATAGGACCATTTGGTCTTCATCCCATAGTTAGCGAAGCACTATGAAGGTCCCTATTCTATAGATGAGTGATCCTACAACCTCCTCTCTCTCTAAGCTTAATCACTTGCTACATCCATTAGAATGAGTAGGAGATTTGTAAGAGAGCTCGTCCTACATGTATATCTTGTGAGGAGTAGTTAAACAAGTCCCATGGCAACTAGAAGTTAGATTTTTACAACTACAATGACGAGTATTGTCACTGAACTTGCTCTAAGACCAGGTATATCCTCAAAACTATCCTTTCCATCTTTTAGTTATTAACACGATCCCCTAGTTATGGGATATAGGTAGATATATTTTTTGTCTGCGCTTCCTGCTCTATAGCCATATTTCTCTACAGTGGTATCAGAGCCAACATCAATTTGCTATATTTTGTGATGATTGATATGATTGGATTTTAGTTTTGTCATTCTATTATTGCATGTAATGTGGATAATATCTTATCAAATCCAATACCACAATAATCCCAAACTAATATATATATATATATATATATATATATATATATATATATATATATATATATATATAGAGTCAGGCTAGAATACACTCGAGTGTATCCGGAGCGGAATACACTCAAGTAGTTTTTCATGATGCAATATTTTTTTTGAAAATCTAATCCATTGATCTTCTTAAACATCTCGTGAACAAGTCATACACAAAATTTGAGCACATTTGGATATGTATAGCTCATGTTATGAAGACCGCAAAAATTATGCATTTCAAATTAGTTACGTGCGTTGATTTTGTTGACCTTGGATGAGTGACTTACACTCATCCAAATGGGCTCAAAATTTATATGTAGCCTAGTTATAGTATGACGATGAAGATCAATAGTTTACATTTTGAAAAAAATAGTCTTGATATGAAAACACACTTGAGTGTATTCGTGCGATTCGTACACTCGAGTGTATTCTAGCCTGACTCTCTCTCTCTCTCTCTATATATATATATATATATATATATATATATATATATATATATATATATGCAATTTTATACACGTCACACTAAAAGTGGTTTTGATGGTGGATGTGTAGCATGGTTATGGACAATAACCCCTATTATCTATGCTTGGTTGTGTGGTTGGTTGATCCTTTATATCGGTATGCGTACCAAGCCTCTATCCTTTCTTCCCAAAGTAAAAGTATTATTATTTTGTACCCTTGCTCCCCTCAAATGTAACTCGTTTCTCTATAATCATATAAAAGTAGGATAGTTTACTTTCCTATTTTAATGAAGAAGAATATGTCCCAAATCGATCGCCTGGTGGATCCGATCAATCTATTGTAGGAGCCAACAGATGGTGGACAAAAGGACCAGTCGATCAGTGAGACAACCCAACAACCGGCCAGGAGGCGAGCCGATCGATTCAAGGGTTGAACCAATAAATGGGGATTGGCAAGCACATATCTTCATCAACAATAGGTTTTTGCATGTAATATAGACCTAGATGATGCAATTCCTTGTGGTTCCAAGGAATTATATTAGGCTGGCCATAACCATCACTTTTGTTTATTGCATATTTTCATTGTGGGATATAGAATGTATATATATGTACCATATATGTAAAGATTGGATAAAGTATATATATTTATACAAACTCCCTCAAATAAAATATCAAGCCTTAGATGGTTTCCACAAGCAACACACATAAAAAGCTTGATTGACTAAGCGTAGGTTACTCCTCTGTGTGGTGCACCGTCTATCTCATAGAAGTGTGATGGTAATAATATAGGTTCTAACTCAGTAGAGTGCATTATTATTGTGTTGGCTTTTGGGTCAGGCTTGACTGGTGATTCTCAGAGTCTATGGGCCCAGAAGCATGCAAATGATTATGATAATGGGTTGTGCTTATCATCTATCCAGAATTGCATATGATGTAATTGGCAAGAGTTTTCTACCTTGATGATTGACTATTTTTGCGGTGTTGATCGGGACACAATAAAATTATCTTCAAACTGGCCCACTAGGATATTGTATACTACAATATTATGAATTGATATTGAGGGCTATCATTTCAAATAATATAGTGGGAGTGATAATAATTAAAGACCTAATTAATATCGTCAAAATTTTCAGGCCAAATTAAATGAAAAAGGGTTTTTGGCAAATGCAAATTTTCTCGTGTAGAATCAAATGATGTAAATATCCAAATTGCGATTGATCCTGAATAAGGACAAACTTGACAGGTCAAATTCCCACGACTGGGTTTGGACTTTGAGAAGGGTTCTCAATGAAGAATGCAAGCTCTACGTTCATGACAAACCAATGCCAGAAATACCTGCTCCTGATGAACCTAGGGCACAAGTGGATGCTTACTAGAAGCATGCCAATGATGCCTTAAAGATAAAGTACCTCATTCTTAGCTGCATGAACTTTGAGTTGCATGATCAATGTAAAGACATGAGTGTTCTTGAGATGGTAACACATCTTAGGAAGGTGTCACTTGGTCTCACAGAGAAAGAAAGGGATAATATCACGAAGGTGCTACTTGAGTCTAAGCTGACAGAGGGAATCTCAATAGAAGAACATGCGCTCAATATGATTGGACATGTGTATCATTTGGAGAACTGGGATTCACCTTGATCCAAGAGTTGGCCATTGATATGATTCTAAAGACAATACTAGAATCATATAGCCATTTTATTGCATGTTATCATGTGAATAATATGGCTGGATAGTTGTTAGACTTGCTTGCTATGTTGATTCATGCTGAAGCAAAATTGTAAGCCTAGATCCAAATCTTCAACAATCAAGATAAAAAGAAAGAAAAGTACAAGAGGAACTCATCCTTTGTACTTGAAGGCATTTAGGAAGAAGAAGATGGAGATGGTGATCTCCACTTCATGTACATACACCACTGAGATAAACCTATCTACTTCATCTCATGGATACTAGATACTGGATGTGAATCTCACATATGTTCTCATATGCAGCATATGAAAGGAAGTAAATAGGCCTTTGGGAAAAGGCAAGATGGAACTATGAGTTGCTAATGGTGTAAGAGTTGCGACCATCACAGTTGGAACCTATAGTATATATCTACCCACAAGGCTTGTAATAGATTTAAAAAACTGCTATTATGTATCTACTATAAATAGAAACATCATTTCTGTATCTTGTATGGACAAAGATGCATTAGAATTCAATATTAAAAATAGTCGATATTCTATTTCAAAAGATGGGATCTTTTATGGCAGTGCCCCAATGGCTTATGGTCTTTACTTGTTAGATCTCAAGACAAATGCATACAACATTAATACCAAAAGACTAAAACTCTACAACTCAAACAAAACATACCTTTGACATTGTCGTCTAGGGAACATAAATGAGAATGCATATCTACACTCCATAAATATGGTTATCTGGACTCTTTTGATTTCAAATCAATAGAGACATGTGAACCTTATTTGTTGGGCAAGATGGCTAAGACCCCTTCCATTGGTAAGATTGACATGGCTAGTGATCTATTAGGAGTCATACATAGTGATGTATGTGGACCTTTTAGAACAACCGCTAGAGGTGGGTATCAATACTTCATTACCTTCATTGATGACTTAACTAGGTATGACTATGTTTATTTAATGAAACATAAGTCGAAAACTCTTGAAAAGTTCTAGGAGTTTATGAATGAAGTACAAAACCAACTTGGTAAAAGTATTAATGCACTTCATTCTGATTGAGGTGGAGAATAGCTAAACTAAGAGCTTGAGAACCTTCTTACAGCCCATGGGATTGTATCCTAGTGGACTCTGCCTGGAACACCTCAACATAATGGTGTATTAGAAAGAAGGAATTGCACAATGTTAGATATGGTGTGATCTATGATGAGTTAAATTGAGCTTCTGACTACTTTTTGTAGTTATGTTCTTTATAATGTCACGTATACACTAAATCGAATACCATCTAAATCGGTTCAAAAGACACCATATGAGATATGGAATGGGAAGCTTCCCAAAATGTCTTTTATGAGGATTTGGGGTTGTGAAGCTTATGTATAGAAAATGTTTCCAAAAAAGCTTAGACCAAAATCTGATAAATGTTATTTTGTTGGATAGCCTAAAGAAACTAGAGGATATTTCTTTTATTCCCAATCTGACAACAAAGTGTATGTTGTCAGGGATGCTGCATTCCTTGAGATGGATTTCATTTCCAAAGGAATCAGTGGGAAAAAAGTAGAACTTGAAGAGGTTTAAGACCAATAAGAAAACATTGAACCAATAGATGAATAGGAGGAACAAAGAGAATCACAAGATGTGGTGGAGCCTCAAATTCCTCAAGTAACATAGGGACCTCATAAATCTAATAGGACACACCTTGAGCCTAAAAGATTTGGATATCTTGTAATTCAAGAAGGTAGTGAATTGGTCATAGATGATGAGCCAATATCCTATCAAGATACTATTGATGGACTAGAGTATGAGAAATGGCCTGAGGCCATGTCATGAGATCTGAGATGGAACCCATGTATTCCAACAAAGTATGGACTTTGGTGGATCCACCTAAAGGGGTAAAACCCATAGGGTGCAAATGGGTCTTCAGGAAGAAGACCGACATGGATGGAAAAGTTCAAACCTATAAGGACAGGTTGGTTGCAAAAGGTTTCAGACGAGTTCAAGTTATTGACTATTAAAAAACCTTGTCTTCAGTGGCCATGGTTAAGTTCATCAGGGTCATGCTTTCTATTGCAGCTTATCATGACTATGAGATTTGGCAGATGGATGTTAAAACTACATTCTTTATCGGGAATCTTCTTGAGGATGTGTATATGACACAACTTGAGGGATTTATCAATACAAAGGATGCAAATAAAGTCTGTAAGCTACAAAGGTCAATCTATGGATTGAAGAAATCATCTCAGAGCTGGAATCTTCATTTTTATGTGACATTCAAATGGTTTGTCTTTATTCAAAATGAAGAAGAACCTTGGGTGTACAAGAAGGTTAGTGGGAGCATAGTGACATTCCTCATGTTTTATGTAGATGACATACTATTTGATGGGGAATGACATCCATACTTTATAAAAGTAAAGACATGGCTTGGAAATACATTCTCTATGAAAGACTTGGGAGAAGCATCCTACATCTTAGGGAGAAAGATCTATAGAGATATATCCAGAAGGCTTCTTGGACTAAGTCAGAGCACATACATTGATAAAGTGTTGAAGTAGTTTAGCTTGGAGAACTCAAAGAGAGGAAGCCTGCCAACGTTGCATGGGGTGACCATCTCTAATAGTCAGTGTCCCAATTCTTGTGAAGAAATGGAACACATGAGTTTGATTCCATATGCCTCAACAATTGGATCAATCATGTATACAATGTTATGTACCCGTCCATACGTCTCATATGCCTTCAACATGACGAGTAGATATCAGTCAGATCCAGGTGATGCTCACTGGACAATAGTGAAGAACATCCTCAAGTACTTGAGAAGGACTAAGGATCAGTTCTTGGTATACGCCGAAGAGGAAGAGTTGGTGGTAAAAGATTACACCGATGTGAGCTTCCAGACTGGTAAAGATGATTATAATTCGCAATTAGGATTCATGTTTTACCTAAACAACAGAGCTGTAAGCTAGAAAAGTTCCAAATAAGAGACAATTGCCAAATATACAATAGAGGCTGAATATATTGCTCAATCGAGTGCAACAAAGGAGGCTGTATGGATCAAGAAGTTCATTATAGAACTTGGGGTCGTTCTAAGCATCAACGATGCAATCGAGTTATATTATGACAACAGTGGAGATATCACACACACTAAGGAACCCATATCACATAAATGCTTAAAGCATATACAAAGGTGGTGCCATCTAATATGAGAGATTATACAATAAGGAGATGTATAGATTTTCAAAGTACCAACTGAGAACAATGTTGCTGACCCCTTGCCAAAGGAACTTTCATAACAAAAGCATGATAGTCATGTTAGATCACTTGAAATGTGATTCGTGGGTGATTGGCTCTAAGTGTAATTGGGAGTCTATTGGTATGTATGCATAGAGAGCCAATCATGTGATAATCATAATGTTATAGCTTGTAAAAATGATTTGATTGTTAATAAAAGGCAACGTATCATGGGACCTATAGGGTCACACACATAAGTCTTGACCTAGAAGAGGAGTTTGATCTTGAATGACAGATGAATTAATTGCTAAAATGTTTAGATAATTGATTCATGCAACAAGCAACTTGACAACACTGCCAAACGCCCGTCTCATGGCATGATCCGACGGTCGGGAGTACCAAACAGTCGTCTTAAGGGTTGAGATGGACGTTTGGAGTGTCGGACTAATTCGAGTTGAAATTGGATATGGATTGAACTGACCAGCCCAACTCGGCTCACCAGACAACCATATGGGTGAGTGAGAGGCCGTTTTGCATGGGAGAGATGGCCCAATTTGGCCAAGGAAAGGTTCTAGATATTTTCAAGTTCGTTTCAGTTGCAAATTACTTGTGGTGAAAGGAATTAATATGTAATATTAATTGGAATCAAATTGCCAATTTTGTGTGTGGATGACAAAGCACCAGATGACCGTCGGGCATGTGAGTCGACCGTCTGGCATGCCCGACGACCAATTCGGCTGCCACAGGTTGCAAAAGTTCCCAAATTGTTGCCAAAATTCAAGATCTTCTGGTCCCTTCCACTCCCGCATCGATTGGGAACTAGACCGAAATCCCATATATAAATAGAGGGATACTAGGACTTCCCAGAACACAACACAGACAATTGAGAATCAGTTTCTCTGAAAAATGTTGTCCTCTCTGGTTGTGGTAACCATGAGAGGACAAGCAAGTCCTACCCGATTAGGGAGGGATAGCAAGGGAGAGAACAACTGAGATCATTGTTGTAGGAAAGCAAGTTGGTGACTAGTATGCCAAAGGAAGGTGATAACACCCATTTTGTGGCTGCTAGAGCTTATATTTTACTATCAAAACTACCTCAAACCTTACTTCCTCTCCATTTTATCCCATTTATTGAATAGAAATAATGCCCACTATGCTCCTGACAACATTTCCTACCTTTTGTAGAGTTTCTATTATTTTCCCACCAAAAGAATTCTAATGGGCCCGTCCTGTCCCATCTATGACCAGTTACCTGTCCTAGCCCATCAACCGGTGAAGCGACACACCCTTTACCCATCATGGTCGCTGCTCGATATGTCAGCAACCGACACAGGGCATCACGCGGGAGCCCTGACGGTCTGAACGCTATTTACCCAACAAGGAGCCTTGCCCGCCACGATCCGTCGATCGACAGAGTCTATCATGTGACACAGCCACCCCTCGATGCAGCATCCCGCCAGAGTCTTTACCCGACACGATCCAGTGCGACTTACTCACAACCCGACACGTGACGACCTTGCCAACTGTGCCGGGCGATAGACGTCTTGACCCTCTCCCAAAGCCACATTAACAGAGCAGACAAAGGGCACGTGGCCCAACGAGGGCCGCAACTCCCACCAGTTGCTGCCTATAAATAACAGCTACATGACTCCGATGGGACAAATCGCAACCCTAGGGAGATAACTCTGAGAGCACATGAGCTAGTGTGTTGAATCCCAAGGCATGCCAGGCGACACTAGGTGAGCACACCCCCAATCCGAGAGGGGTGGGAGGAGTTCACTTAGAACTCGACCCGGTAACAACAGCAGAGCGATACGACCTTCAAGGACACTACAAATGTGTCGGGCCACTAGTTGGGTTTCAAACCAAGACGGTCTGCCCAACCATGCCCGACATGAGGAACCGAGAACCTAAGAAAAAGCTAACCCAACACATGTCCTAACACAACACAATATCCATCCCAATATGGCCTACCTATTACGGATACAACCCGACAGGGCTTGCCGCCCGACACGGCCATATCGGGTAGGGAGTCCTATCCCGATATACCCTTTACCCATCACAGTTCGTGAACCGACACGATCAAGAACTCGACACGGTCGTATCCTGATAGGGCTCCTACCCGGTACCGGGTTAGCTTTACCTTAGGGGTCCGCTGCTATGTATATCGACCTCCTACATCAAGGAGGCCGATACCTATCTTTCCTATTTCAACAATTTACTTTCATTTACCATTGCATTGTAACTAAACCTTTTTATCTCTTTATGCTTATGGAATCTATGGAGTTTATCTCATATTGTTTTGTGTATGGTTCCTTTTTGTTGGACGATCTCTTTATAGCATCTGAACTCTAGTCTCTTCTGTTTGGACCACACTTTTGACTAGCTATCGAATCGTGTTTCTCGTTTTGACTCCCTTATGAGAGGGATGTCGTAAACTCTAGAACCTAGTCTGATTCGGGTGTACGAGAGTACCCAGGATCAAGGTTGCCCCGACATATCTTTCCACTCTAGTGTATGTTCAGTACTCTTGAGAAAGAGAATCCGTGCATAGTTAGAGGCATCCTCTTTGAGAGAAGAGGGTACAAGATGTATCCCGCTGCCACTTTTTATGGTTAAGTTTTCCTCCTTTGTGCTTTACTTCGATGATAGTTTTATCTCCTCAGTTTCCAATATACAAAACCTCTATAAAAACTGCTAAACCCTAAAACCTTCTTCTTATGGAAACTCCCCTTGGAGATAGGCTTTTTGTTTGATTCTTTATAATTCTTTCTCATCATATCAAAACCTTATCCTTCGACTTTTTTCAACGTGTTTAGACAAGTAAAACTTGAGTTCTGAAGCACCATTCTTCCTATCCCTGTGTTTGACCCCAAACTATTTCGACCCTGTGCTAGTTGCAGGATGTCTTAAACATTCGAGTATTATAAATATCTAAAGTCCGATAACCTAGACATGACTCCATTCTTGGACCCACATTTAAGGCTTGTCAACTTTTTGGCACCGTTGCTGGGGATAGGCAACGAAAAGCATTCTACGGACTCGAGTTTTACTTGCACTTTGCCAAAAACCCTGTACATATGCATATAATACTGTACATATTTACTGCACGTAGTTTATACATTGTATTAATATCTTTACACTTTTCTTTCTTTCCAGGTACTTTCTCACCTTTTCAAGCCATCTTCGCTTTTGACAAGTCATGGCTGAGCAACCTCCGGAAGCCCACTCCCTGCGCTCATTTGTCCAAGTCCAGGCAAATGAAGAAAGGAATCCAGTGGTTGTGCAACCCCTCAATGTTACCAACCTCGATTTGAAACCTTCTTTCCTCCAGCTGCTACAACATAACTGGTTTGGCGGGAATACTACTGAAGAAAACCCGTACAACCATCTCACAACTTTCAAAAGGACTTGCAACACCTTCAAGATCAATAGAGTTCTGATAGCACACATCTACATTCAATTCTTCCCTTTCTCTCTAAGAGACAAAGCGTTGGATTAGTACACAAGTCTACAAGATGGGAGTCTTCTCGATTGGGAGCATCTCGCTAACGCGTTTATCGCCAAGTTCTTCCCCATTGAGAGAACAATAATCAAGTGTCAGAACAAGATAACGAGGTACTCACAGAAACCCTCGAAAAACCTACATGAGACCTGGAAGAGGTTTCAAAATTACCAGCGGGAGTGCCCACATCATGGCTTTTGTGAACCTAAGATGATCACCACATTCTATAATGGGGTGTGTGCTTCCGAGAGGAAATCCCTGAACGCTGCAGCTGGCAGTGATTTTCTAGGACTCAGTGCTCAGAGGGCCAGGGAAATTATTGATAACATGGCCACTAATCTACAGGACAATGAGTATGACTGAGAGTCTATGAGACATACCACTCCGGGAGAATCCAAAGATATGGAAGCCCTCACGGCTAAGTTAGACAAAATAGTAACCGATGTCCAAACCCTGAAGGAACATGGTTATAAAGGAAAAGTAAGACAGGAAGTGGTCAGGAGTTGCGTCACCTGTGGAGAGCCAAACCACATGTTTGACTTCTATCGGAACACTGCCATTCAAGGAGATCTTGATGAGGATAGTACAAAGAACGTCAGTTATGTCTAGTATCGACACCCTGATCACCCTAGTTTTTCCTAGGGAAACACCAGTGTAGCTGAGAACTCTCATCAGCTGGTGGGTGGATATCCCTTGGGAGGACCGTCAAACCAGCAACGTCAAATAGGGTCCAACAACAATGGACTTCCCAACACAACCAACCGTAGAGACTGTCTATGATGATGGAGTTGATTTCCTTCGCTAATAAGTAGAATGAACTTAATGAGAAAATGCATAAAAGCTATGTGGATAGCACAACTTTGTTGAAATTGATGTAGCAACGGATGGGAGGCTTTTCAGCCCAGATAGGGGAGCTCCAACAACATAATAAATAGATCGACCAACATCTAGCGAGCCTCACCCAGACCATCAATCAATCAGGTGGTACGTTTTCCCTCCAATACCGAAACAAATCCGCGTGGACATGAGACCGTAAAGATGGCTATTTTCCAGTCAGGAACAGTAGTACAACCATCCGTTGAAAAGGAAGCGACAACAGTGATAGAACCAACTGAGGAGGTTATCTAAGAGGTACCAGAAGAAGTCCCAGCAAAGTTAAGGAAAGTGACCAAAGAAAGAGCCAACGACGTTTCTTATGAAGAACATCCAGACAAGTACACACCCCGCGTACCTTTCCCACATAAGTTGGTGAAAGCCGAACTTAAAAAGAGATACGAGAAGTTTATGGCCGCGATAAAGAAATTGTACATTGACATCCTATTTCTGGATGCCATTGAGGAGATGCCTACTTACGCCAAGTTTCTGAAAGATTTGATTTCAAGGAAGAAGAGAGGCAAAGATGTTGAGACCGTAAAGATAGCACAGATGTCCAATTCCTCGTCAAAGCAAGTATGCCATCAAAGAAGAAAGATCCTGGGGCCTTTGTCATCCCCTTCCAAGTTGGGGATAACATAAACCATAAAGGTCCGGCCGACCTAGGGGCAAGTATCAGCCTGATGCCCTTGTCCCTTGCCAAGAGGATTGGACTCACTGATATGGTAAGAACCAATATGAGGATTCAACTGGCTGATCACACCTTTGCCAGACCAGTAGGAGTAGTTGAGGATGTGCCCATTCGAGTTGGGCGATTCTTTATACCATATGATATAGTTTTGATTGATACAGTAGAAGATCCCATCTGCCCTATTATCTTTGGGCGACCTTTCCTAGAAACCGGCCAAGCCCTCATCGACATAGAGGGGGTATGATTACGATCAGGGTTGGAGGAGATCACATCGACTTAAACATTAGAGATTGTATGAAAGCCCCTTCATTCTTTGAATCCTCTTATTTCGTTGAAAGCTTACCCCACCCGAGTTGAAATTTTTGCCGAGAGGCTTGGAATACCATTTTCTAGATGAGGAGAAGATGAATATGATGATTATCAACTCAGAGTTGACTGATAGCCAAAAAGATCAGTTGCTTGAGTAGTTGAGGCTACAGAGAAAGGCCCTAGGTTACTCAATTAGAGACCTATGGGGGATCAATCCTTCTGTGTGTATGCACATGATCTACTTGGAAGAGGACTCCAAGCCGTATGCCCAACCCCAGAGGAAACTGAATGAGAAGCTCTGAGAAGTGGTTAGTAAAGAAGTGGTGAAACTCCGAAATGCAGGAATAATCTATGCCATCAGTGATAGCACGTGGGTAAGTCCCATTCAAGTCATCCCAAAGAAAGGAGGTATAACGTTGGTTAAAGGAGATAATGGAGTCAGGTCACTACAAAGACGGTGACCGACTGGAGGATGTGCATCGATTATTGAAAGCTCAACACCGCCACCCACAAGGACCATTTCCCCCTCCCATTCATCGATTAGATGCTGGAGTGCCTGGCCCATCATTCCTACTTTTTCTAGTTGGATGGGTATTCAGGGTTCTATCAGATCCCTATTCACCCTAACGATAAGGAAAAGACCACCTTTAAATGCATCTACGGAATTTTTACTTTTAGGATATTGCCCTTTGGGCTTTGTAATGCATCCACCACCTTTCAGCGGTGTATGAATGTCATCTTTGCCGATTTTATAGAGGATAAAATGGAAGTCTTTATGGACGAATTCAGTGTTTATGGCAACTCCTTCAATGATTGCCTTAATAACCTATCTCTGGTGATGAAGAGATGTGAAGAGCAAAGTCTTACCCTTAATTGGGAAAAGTGCCATTTCATGGTGCAAGAAGGAATAGTCCTAGGACACAATGTGTCCAACAAAGGTATCAAAGTCGATCGATCCAAGGTGGAGGAGATAGACAAGCTTCCTCCTCCCACATCTGTTACCGGTATATGAAGTTTCTTAGGTCATGCCAGTTACTATCGGTGGTTCATCAAAGACTTTTCAAAGATTGCAAAGCCCCTTTCCAATATGTTGATGAAAGATGTGAAATTTGATTTCATGGATGAGTGCATGAAGGTGTTCTGCACTCTGAAGGACACTTTGGTATCTACACCCATTCTCTAGTCCCCCAACTGGAATCTTTCTTTCGAGCTCATGTGCGATGCCAGTGACTTTGCCATAGGCGCAGTCCTTGGCTAGAAAAAAGATAAAAAGCACCACGTGATCTTTTATGCAAGTAAGACCCTAGACGAGGCACATCTGAATTATACTACTACTGAGAAAGAGATGTTGGTGATTGTATGTGCTTTTGATAAGTTTTGATCCTACCTCGTGGGATCTAAGGTGATAGTTCACATTGACCATGAGGCCATCAAGTACTTAATGTAGAAGAAAGACGCGAAGCCCAGGTTGTTGTGTTGGGCATTGATGTTACAAGAGTTTGATCATGAAATAATAGATAAGAAAGGTTCTGAGAACATGGTCGCCGAACACCTTTCAAGGATCCGGGTGGAGGACGACCACCTACTGCCAATAAATGAAAGTTATGCTGATGAATCTATCTATTTTGCCCACTTGGCCGACCCTGAAGGGCCATGGTATGCAGACTTATACAATTACTTGGCTTGTAAACAACTACCCCCGAAAATGTCCTACAATCAGAAGAGAAATTATTCTCCGATTTGAAGAACTATTACTGTGATGACCCTTTGTTGTTTAGGCGTTGTACCGATGGGTTATATAGAAGGTGTATATCAGAGGATGAAGCCCTAAAGATTCTGTTTGAGTGTCATTCCTCCCCCTATGGAGGGCACCTAGGAGGTGAAAGGACCGCAATCAAAGTACTCCAGTCAGGCTTTTATTGGCCGACTCTCTTCAAAGACGTTCATGCTTATGTCAAGTATTGCAGTGTATGTCAAAGAACCGGGAACATTTCCCATCAGAATGAGATGCCGCTGTTAGAATGGATCGAGGTAGAAATCTTTGATGTGTGGGGGATAGATTATATGGGACCCTTCCCCTCCCCCTATGGTTTCAAATACATCCTTGTTTCAGTTGATTATGTCTCTAAATGGGTGGAGGCTATACCCACCACCACATGTGATGTCAAAGCAGTGATAAAGCTCTTTACCAAGATAATCTTTCCAAGGTTTGGAGTGCTGAGAACCATCACCAGTGATGGTGGATCTCACTTTGCAGAAAGGTAGTTTGAATCGTTATTGTGCAGATACGATGTTCGTCACAAAGTCGCCACGCCATACCACCCGCAGACGTCGGGACAGGTTGAAGTTTCCAATCGACAGATCAAGCAGATCTTAGAGAAAATAGTTGGCAAGTCTCGCAAGGACTGATCAACTAAGTTAGATGATGCTCTCTGGGCATACATAACTGCTTACAAGACGCCGTTGGGCACCACACCGTACCACTTGATATATGGGAAAGCTTGCCACCTGCCCTTTGAGTTGGAGCATGAGGCATACTGGGCCATCAAACGTCTCAACATGGACCCAATTGTAGCTGAAAAAAAAGGTTTCTTTGGCTCCAAGAATTTGAAGAGCTGAGGCTTCATGCCTATGAAAATGTGAGGATATACAAGTTGAGAACCAAAGTCTGGAATGATTCCCACCTGAGGAAGAAGGATGTCAATGAAGGTGATAATGTTTTGTTATTTAAATCTTCTATTTGCCTTTTTCCAGGAAAATTGTAGACTAGGTGGTCCAGACCGTTCATAGTAGCAAAGATATATCCGTTCTGGATGATGGAGCTTTATGATAAAGATGATCCAACAAAAGTTTTTCCAATCAACGGACACAGAGTGAAGAGGTTCTATGAAGACGAAGCCTTCGTGAGACGATCAGACTTGACCCTGAACAAAGCTGAAGCTGCCCCAACCGGAGGAGTATAGCAAGATCCAAAGATGTCGAGCTGAAGACAGAAACCACAATGCTCCTCGGGAGGCAGCTCGAGCATTTACTTTCCTAGAATAGGATGTTATTTCCTTTTCTTGCAAAGAACATGATGAACAATCTCATTGTAATAAGGCCCGAGTCTGTGCCCATGCCACGAGTGTAGACTCTATTTCATGGGCCACCGACTTAGTTTAATTGACTTGGTGAGCAATACTATCTGAGGCCAAAGATCACCCTTAGGTCCATGATGTTTTACCCATCAAGTGCCTTATGATCTTTAGTTTTGCTATCCTTATTTTTGTTTTCCCTTTAAGCCCTTTTGCTATCATATCAGACATGAATGATACCTTTTTCCTTGCTTTTGCTCAGCGCGATAAGTTTTGCAATAGCCATGTCACCCAACCCACCTTGATGAGTATCGAGCGACCCCTTAGTGTCAATTTTACACGGTTTTACACAGGCATCCCGGGAAAAAGATGTGTTGCGTGATATGCGGCCCGGGTTGCCGTATCGTCTAGGCCGTATCAGCTTACATGTCCCGCACTTGTAAATTTTAGCTTGGTTTCCCAACACACGTACTGGGAAAGCCTGTCACCCAACACATCGCCCCGCTACGCAACGTGAGTGTCGCACAGACCCTTGTCACGAAAGGAGTGCACCAGGCGACACATATCGACCGACACGCCTTTTCCGCCCGATACGTGTGTCGTGCGATGTTAAGCTTTCTCGAAATCTTCATGACATGATAGATTCGATAGGTTTTATTGTGCTCTAGAAGATGATTTTTGTGCATGCGCGACACGTGTCCTAGTTTTTACCCATTTTACCCCGCTTGCAGTCGGCTATATATAGTAACTCGAGTTTAACCGTGTCGGGTTACCGAATTACCTGCATTTTGCTCCTATATCATGCATTCTCTTCACCATTCTAGCTCCCGTATCGGCCTTCGTCTACCGAGCTTTGTGTCGCGTTAAAGATCTTCTTGCCCGATACAGGTGAAACCCGAGGTGCCTTGCATATCACTTAACTTTGTGTCACGTGGACCGTATCTGCCAAACCGTGTCATGCGGACCGTATCAGCCAAACCGTGTCGCATGCTACCTTATCGTGTTCTGGCCCACATTGGGAAGAACCCTTTGACGTGTATCAAGTTTCTGCTTGTCGCGCGATAAGCATGCCGGTTCTCTTTACCGCCTTGATTTACATTGGTCCTTTGCCCTTGCCGCATGACACCTGTGTCATGCGACATGACTACGAACACAAAGACCTCGAGCTCGCAACGATGACTCTATCGCTCAGTTTGTTTTGACTCATGTCGAGCGCCATGAGTATCACCCGACGCAACACATCACACATCGTTTCTCTTATCACGTATAGATGCATCATGTTTTCAAACTTACCGCGCGATGCCCATATCACGCGACACCCTATCGGGCACCTGTACTGCGCAGAATCAGTTTTGAGGAAGCCACCCGATATCATACAGTCGCTTAAATCATATCGCCCAGACCTTGTTGTTTCCTCGATGCTGAGCTCACTTGTGTGATATTTTTACCTCCTGCCCGATATCGGCTTCTACTGAGTACCGTGTGAAACATATCAGTCTTTTGGTATGAGGCAACTGCATATCACGTGACAATTTTCTTGAGCAACCAACTCAATACCAATTTTAAGTGTATCGCCCAACCCATATCGGGTGACACACTCGCTTTAACCTTCTGCCCGATATCAGACAAAAGCAGTTTGATTGAGCAACTTCTTTTTAACTTATTCCCTTTATCTAATAATTGCAGAAAATGGCCCACACCAGGAAGACTGTCATCCAGGTTGACGGACAAGGCCGGGGGATCAACCTCAAGGCCATAAATGAAGCCACCACCGAGCATAAACACCCAAACCCTGAGATAGATGGGCCATCTGAGGCTGAGAAGTGGACCAAAATAGAGGTAGCACTGGCCCCTACCACGACGGCAGAACCGGTGGCCCTGACCCACTCACCAGGCCAGTTTGTGCCTAGAGACGAGGAACACCAGTGATGCTACACGGAGTTGGCGGCAAAGGTCTACCGCCCAACCTGGTTCTACAACCAAGCATCCTTCCGCCAGATCAATGTCTTTGACAGACTTGAGAATGTATTAGTTGCCACCAGACTGTGGAAGATATGCCTTAGCTACACCGCCTCCTACACTGAGCTCACTAAGGAGTTCATATCCTCCCTCCTCCGAGTTCCAAACACCCCTGAAAAGACCAAAAGGTTTGGCGGGGCAGACAAACTACAAGGGCGCCTCTACAACGCCGACCACGACATCTCGAAAAGGCTACTAAATGAGATATTCTCTTCAAGCGAAGCTGAGAGAGAACTGCTGAATAACGATGCTCAGATCACCGAAGGCGACAACTTCGACCCAATCACGCTCTGGAAGAAGCTGACTGACGAATCCTCATTCAAACCAGGGAGCAAGGTGGTGGCTGTTCACTCATGCTTCTGGAGGATTGTACACAAGATTGTGGCAAGCCTCCTCTTCAGTAAGTTTGAAATGATCAACTCGTATACTAAAGAGATCCATCTCATCTGGTATATGATGGAGGGAAAGCCAATCCACTTGGGATGGTTCCTGCTAAATTGGCTGCGCCAAATAAAGGATGCCACCAAAGAGTACAACATGGGGGGATCAGCAACCTGATCGCATTAGGACTAGGTTACCCGAAGGAGCCACTCAGCCTATCGCACACTCGAGGTGACGACAAGATCAATATCAAGTTCCTCACGAGGGCGAACATCATCAAGATGGAGGGTCACCAATTCTTCTATAAGTTCACGAGTATAGACATCCTCGTACCCCTCCCACTCTACATCAACTACGATGTGGAGAAGTTGGTCTTCATAAAAGAAGAGATCAAAGACGTGGTCATCAAAGCCAGCTACTCCACCACAAGGGCCATCCAGGAAAATATGGATACAAGAGGAAGGCCCGCACCCTCGAAGCTTAGTGAGACAAATCATCGGAAGTCATCATCAAAGACTTGCCTATCATCGCCACCACTGAGCCGACCATCATCGCCACACAGGAAGTAGCCACCGCTCTAGTGGTCACTGCTGCCGCCACCGAACCAGCCACAACAACCACAACAACGCCTGCCATGATAACAGAAGAAGTGTCGACCATCGAGGAGGTCGTCGAAACCACTGGGGCTGCCACAACAGTCATAGCCCAAGAGGCTGCTGTGGCAGATGAAATAACCACAGTGCTTGAAGCTTCAAGCATGTCAGAAATGGAAGAGGCATTGGTGCATCCAAACGCCAATGATGAGGCATTCGCTGAGCTTTTGGAGGCAGAGCTCAGGGCTATACAACCAACACCAACGCCACCACCATCTATGCCGACGATTGCTATGGAGGAGGACACCGTGAGCCAGATGGTAGATCAACATCCGCCTAGTCCACAACTTTCTCTGCGATCCCAAGATGAAGAGGCAGAGGTGACCATGAGGGTGCCAACGCCCCATGAAAAATCTACGCCCTCGCAGATAGTCCATATGGACTCAGCACTGATAGATGATGTTCATTCATTGGGCCGCACCGCCAACACGAGAAGTGCGTCGGGAAGCCGAAGCCGATCAGTGGAAATCCCCTCATTGGGACATGATTTTGGCTTCGAGTTCGACAACTTGTGGGAGGTAACAAGAAACCACACTACTACATTTGCTTCCCTGACCCACAAGTTTCAAGTCTTTTAGAGGAGGCTGAACGAGTAGGAGCGCCAGCTACTGACTCTAGTTGGTCTCTCCGGCCAACTAGAAGCATTGAACAACACAATGCAGGCAGCGCTCCAATGTCTTGACGCCATTAAGCAAAGGCTAGATGAAAGGGACGACCACCACTGCTCAAGGCATCCCAGAAGATCACCATCACCACCAGCCTCCGGTTCTCCACCATCATTGTCATCCTCCTCCTCTGGTTCGTCATCATCATCCACCTCCAGTGGGCCCTCCACAACACCCAAGGAAGAGATGATGAACAAAACCACCGACAGGGCTCCAACAAGATAAGAGAGTGCCCGTGATGTAGATACATCTGCCCCCTCATCCTCGCTAGACCCACCTGAAGACGAAGAAGAAATTTCTATCAGCCGAGCAGAGGGTTCATCTGAAGAATCAGAGTGAGAAGGGGGGATCTGTATTGCTCGATCGTTGAGCAACCCCCTAGAGCGAGGACCTCAACGACAAATGCATTTTATGCACTGTCGGAGATCCCTGTCTTTGAGATGACCGATTTTGATAGGTGCGCCATCGGCTACCTATCAATCTGGGACCAACAACTACTGAATATGGTCCTGAGGCCACAGACAGATGAAGAAGTCATCGTTTGGAGTGACGGATATTTCTCAGTATGACACAGAGCACTCCAAGGCATGTTCTGCTCAGAAGACATTGTAGGGAATATTATTTTCAGGGTCCTAGAAGGCTCGATGCTAGAGAATGTTGCCATCAGGATAGGCCGGAAACCATTCTACAACACCACCCCAGCGTTGGGAAGAAGACTACTAGCAGGGACGTATGACTCAAAGTAGGTGGCCGACATGCTGCAACATATCAAAGAGCACAATCCACACATGGTGTTGGCCCCTTACAAGCTTAGGAAGCATTGGTTCCTCTGTGTGGAAGACCTCCTCAACCATGACATCATACTCCTCAACTACTGCACCACAGAGGTCCCACACAGAGGACACATCTTTGTACGCCCCGAAGATAAACATGTCAGACTTCTTCCTCTGCGTCTTCACTGCGTAATAAAGCAAGGAATCCAATGCCACAACAGCTTCTGGAACTTCTACGCCATCCGAGACTTCCCAATCCAAGAAGAGACGAGAAGCAGAAATAGAGCCTTCATCGTCCTACGCGCTATGGAGCTGCTAAACATCTTCAGATATGTAAGGTATCTCCAGGACCAAGACTTCTATCAACTAAGAAGCATATACACACTGTTGATGATCAAGGACAAGCACTATTTCTGAGACGCAGAGCTTCCAGAGGAGCTGCTGGAGACAGATGTTGAATCTGATTCTTCTCAACCCAGTAGATCTCCAAGGGAAGAAGTCGAGAGCGTAGATGTCTACGGGACAGGCAAGCAGATAGAAGTTCTACAGACCACACTTGTCACTGAAGGCGACACAGCTGAAGGCGAGTCTGCTTCACCTGCCGTCTCTGAATCCCTAATCAACAATTTTGACCGTTTTGCGTGCACATCTCTATCTCAAGAACATGTCAATGAAATTCTTATCAGACTTGCTGATTCAAACAATGTAGATGTCATCTATGAAAAGGATAACGTAGTGGTCCCCCTCGACAACCTATGAGACTTAGTCAAGACAGGAGGATGTCTAGCAATGACGGTGGCGTCAACTTACATCTCCATCTTATAGAAGAAGTTTGAACACGCCTACATTGCCCACCCGATGCTGTTCAATGACCTGTGCCTGGCTGATGAAACAGGGGCACACCAGCTATTTCAACTCCAAATGAAGAATTGTTTACCGCACATCATCTTCCTACCAATGTTGCACGACAACCACTGGACGCTCCTGATGGTGTACGCCCATCCACACACCGGTTTCTTCTACAACAGCTCTGACGCCAACAACAACTATCCGACAGAGTGTACATCCATGCCAATAACATCCCTCGAGTGGTTAGCAAGGAAATATTATGTCAAGGTGGTGTCTTTGATCCAGCCGTATCTTAAAAACCCGGCGACCAAGTGGCACGAACTCTAATTCTGCCACCGCAGTCCATAACAAGTTCCATTATCAAATGACTATGGTGTCTACGTGTTGCACTGGATCTACCACACAGTAGGCCTTAGACAGACGCCAGATAAGCTCCACAATTTAGACTACCACAGCCAATGTAGATAGTATGTGATGGAGCTCTTATCTGCCGAGGGAGCCCACATTCAATGAACCCTCACTGATCTATGCCTATCCTTTCCTATATATCTCACAACTCTAGGACAGAGTGTGGTGTAAGTTGGGGGGGGTACTCCATAGCGTCAGTGAGGGAGATACTCAAAATATTTCCCCTTTATCTCTTTTCATTTTCTTACCATACTCTGTGTATACATGTATATATATGACTGATAGAAAACAATACATACACAACTGCTTGTCTCTCGAAAACTGTATAAAATACTTTATAGTAAAAATTTGGTACAACACTTCCAGTCTGTTCTCTCCGTATCTAAGGCGGTGCATATTTATGTTTTGTTCTTTCGAAAACACAGTCTCAAACGACAAAGGCTACAACTTTTGTATGCCAATTTTGAAAAATAATCTCGCAACAGCTAAAAGATGTGCATGTGAAGGAAAACGATGCCCAAATAGTAAACTCTTTTTCTTTTCCCTACCCATCAAAATCCCAAAAAGAGAGGAAAGCCTTATGAGAGAAAATAAAAGCATGAGAGTTGTGCCAAAAAAAGAAGAAAAAAAACTTGTCTTTCCAAAAGTACTCATCCTTAGGCATGGTAGATCCGAGGCAGTGGTACATAGGATGTGAAATCACTTCTCTAAAGCCAAATGGCTTGGACTGCATGGACCACTTTCCCGTTAATAGACCCTTACCTGGATGGACCAATGGGAAGCAAGAAAAACCCAAAAAGCCTTAAGCCTTCCCAAAAACCCCACCTTCTACTCCCAAGCTATTTGGTGTGAAAGCTAACTTTGAAATCATATACCAAAAGTCTCGCCGAAGCTGAAAATAAAAATTTTGCTTAAATAAGACAGGAAACATAAAGTCCATTGCTTGTATCAGACGTAATTTTCCTTAGGACATCTCAAAAATTCTTTTAACCCCTTGTCCGAAGACTACGTCTGGTTTTGAAGAAATATCGCAAACAAAGTTTTAAAATAAGTACAGATTGATTGAGGACAATCAAAATGCTAAGTTTGGGGGATTTGATAACACCCATTTTGTGGCTGCTAGAGCTTATATTTTACTATTAAAACTGCCTCCAAACCTTACTTCCTCTCCGTTTTATCCCATTTATTGAATAGAAATAATGCCCACTATGCTCCTGACAACATTTCCTACCTTTTGCAGAGTTTCTCTTATTTTCCCACCAAAACATGCTAATGGGCCCATCCCGGACCATCCATGACAAGTTACCCATCCTGACCCATCAACCGGAAAAGTGACACACCCTTTACCCATCACAGTCGCTTCCCTATATGGCAGCAACCTGACACAGGGCGTCGCGCGGGAGCCCTGACGGTCTGAATGCTATTTACCCAACAAGGAGCCTTGCCCACCACAATCCATCAGTCGACAGAGTCTATCACGTGACACGACCACCCCTTGGTGCAGTAGCCCACTAGAGTCTTTACCCGACACGATCCGGTGCGATTTACTCGCAACCCGGCACGCGACAGCCTCCGCCAGTCATGCTGGGCGACATACGTGTCAACCCTCTCCCAAAGCCACATTAACGGAGCAGACAAAGGACATGTGGCCCAACAAGGGCTGCAACTCCCACCAGCCACTGCCTATAAATAGCAGCTACAAGACTCTGATGGGACGGATCACAACCCTAGGGAGCTAACTCCGAGAGCACATGAGCTAGTGCGTCGAATCCCAAGGCTAGCTGGGCGACACTAGGTGAGCACACCCCCAACCCGAGAGGGGTGGGAGGAGTTCACTTAGAACTCGACCCGATAGTAGCAGCAGCAGTGCGATACGACCTTCAAGGCCACTACAAATGTGCCGAGCCGCTAGCTAGGTTTCAACCCAAGACAGTCTACCCAACCATGCCCAACACGAGGAACTGAGAACCTAAGAAAAAGCTAACCCGACACATGTCCTAACATGACACGATACCCGTCCCGATATGGCCTACTCGTTACGGCTGCAACCTGACAGGGCTTGCCGCCCGACACTGCCATATCGGGTAGGGAGTCCTATCCTGATACGCCCTTTACCCGCCACGGTTCGTGACCCGACACGGTCAAGAACCCGATACGGTCGTATCCCGATAGGGCTCCTGCCTGGTACTGGGTTAGCTTTACCTTAGGGGTCCACTGCTATGTATATCGACCTCCTACATCAAGGAGGCTGATACCTATCTTCCGTATTTTAGCAATTAACTTTCATTTACCGTTGCATTGTAACTAAACCTTTTTATCTCTTTATGCTTATGGAATCTGTGGACTTTATCTCATATTGTTCTGTGTATGGTTCCTTTTTGTTGGATGGTCTCTTTATAGCATCTGAGCTCTAGTCTCTTATGTTTGGACCATGCTTTTGACTAGCTATCGAATCATGTTTCTCATTTTAACTCCCTTGAGAGAGGGATGTCGTAAACTCTGGAGCCTAGTCTGATTCGGGTGTATGAGAGTACCCATGATCAGGGTTGCCCTGGCATACCTTTCCACTCTAGTCTATGTTCAGTACTCTTGAGAAAGAGAATCGATGCATAGTTAGAGGCCTCCTCTTTGAGAGAAGAGGGTTCAAGATGTATCCCACTGCCGCTTGTTATGGTTAAGTTTTCCTCCTTTGTGCTTTACTCCGATGATAGTTTTATCTCCTCGATTTCCAATATACAAAGCCTCTATAAAAACTACTAAACCCTAAAACCTTCTTCTTATGGCAACTCCCCTTGGAGATAGGCTTTTTGTTTGATTCTTTATAATTCTTTCTCATCATATCAAAACCTTATCCTTTGACCTTTTTTGACATGCTTAGATAAGTAAAACTTGAGTTATAAAGTGCCGTTCTTCCTATCCCTGTGTTCGACCCCAAACTATTTTGACCCTTTGCTAGTTGCAGGATGTCTTAAACATTCAGGTATTATAAATTTCTAAAGTCCAATAACCTAGACATGAATCCATTCTTGGACCCATGTTTAAGGCTTATCGTAAGGGACAACTCCTTCCTATCCATTTTAGTAGGATGACAAGAGTTCTAGGCAATATGTATAGACTTCTTTAGAGGTGGGAGACCGTTGTCTGTTGCTAGGAGGATATCATCAACCATCAGTCCATGATGAGAGGAACTATAGCAGAAGACAACGTTCAAGTCTAATGTCTATGGAGGAGTAGTTAGATGAGTCCAAGTGTAACTATGAGTCAGAGTTGTGAAACTACAATGATGAGGATCCTCAATGAACTTGCTCTAGGACCAGATATATCCTCGAAACCATTATTTCCTCCTTATAGTATTTGACGCGATCTACTGGTTATGGGGAATATAGTAGATAAATTTTTGTTTCCACTGCCTGCTTTGTAGACATATTTCCCTACACATCTATCTAAGAATTACATGAGATACAATTGGAAAAAATTGTCTATCTTAATAATTGGTAATGAGCGCCAATGTTGGTTGAGTATTGAATTAATTGTTTTGGATCTTCTCTTACTAGAAGACTGTACACTGTAATCTTTCGAATTGGTAGTGATGGCTATCAATTTGAACAAAATAGTGGGAGCGATAATCAATTAAAAGCAAAAATAATATCATCAAATATTATCAAATTTAATCAAAACTATTTTTACAAAGTTGTGATATTTCTTTAGTAGAATCTAATGACAAACACAAACACATTTTCTTTGCAATCGATCCTTGATAACGAAAAGATGAAAGGAAACAACTTCTATGACTGGTTTCGGACATTGAGAATCATTCTTAGTCAAGAGCTCAAGCTATATGTCCTCGAGACACCAGAGCCAGATGAACCCGCTCCTACTACACCTAAAGCTGGCATGGATGCTTACAAGAAGCATTTTGAAGATGTTGTGGATGTCAAGTGCTTGATATTATTCTCAATGAACTACGAGTTGTAGAGATGACATGAGAACATGGATGTTATTGAGATGGTAACACATCTTAAGAGCATGTACCAATATTAGGAAAGACAAGAGAGATATAATATCTCAAAGATTGGGATTTCCCTTAGGCCAAGAGTTGGCCACATATGTGATTTGCAATCACTTCCTGAATCATATATCCAGTTTGTCAGATTCTATAACATGAATGATTTTGACAAGCCGTTGTTAGAATTACTTGGCATGTTAAGGGTAGATAAAGTGCAAAAGAATAGGGTCAAACCCAAATATGTGATGATGACCAATAGAGGGAAGTCTAAGAGAAAAGGCAAAGCTAAGAAGAGTTCTAAAGCTAGCCAGAAACTGAAGTCTTCTGCACTAAAAGCTAAGGGAGGAGAAAATAAGGAGTAAATACATAAGGGTCACACCAGGTTCTACTTTTAGTGGTCCACTATTATCATATAACTTGATCAATTATTTAATTATGAATTTGATTTCACACTATGTTATCATGGACTCCAATTTGCATGCTTCATCGAATGTACTTTACAACATTTTTTTCATTTTCTCTACCCAAGAAAATTTTATACGACAAAGTTTGTGAGACTTCTCTACCTAAATATAAACTATTTGAGAACTTGTGTTATTATAGTAATTCAACTTACCATTTGATGGGTTTGAACATAAATGTCAAACAAACAAGGACACAATTTCCCATTATCTTGTGACCCATGTCATTACATTTATATGTGGTCAGTGCCTGCCCCTCTCACTGCATAACATGTAAACTGATGTTGCTACTAGCCAAGTGGTCTAGGACCATGAGAGGGGGCATTGCTAGTGGAGATTGTGTATTTTGTCAATCATCTGTATTGTATAGGTAAAAAAGAGAGTATAATAATTTTGTGCATTGTCTTTGCGATTGGGTCCTTGTTCACAAAACCAAGAACTCATTTGAAAAGTAAAATTATATTTGATCATGGTGCTTATAAATGGTAATTTCTAAGAAAATTATGATTGCTAAAAATTTACCTAACGACATTCGTGCCTTTGGTATGAGATAGAAGTTGACAAGTAGGACTCAGAATGTGTCCATGTAACATTTGAGTTCAATTGGTGGAGTATCTTGTCTATATAAATTTTGTATAAATTTATATCAAATATGCTCAATCCTTTATTTTGTATTGATGTTTGTAATAGTATCATGCCCACTTTCCCATCTTTCAAGTCCATTCAAATATGTTACACTATTGTTCTAAATCAGTGTGTTTTCTAGGTTATTTAAATGATTAGTAGAGATTAAAATATAGGAGGAATTCATGTATGATATAGGAAAGGTATGGATTATCTTCAATGACTTATTAAACAAAAAAAATGCAAGTTAGAAGATGGTTCCATTTACATCACATATTACATGTATGAGTCTAATCTTTTTGTTAAATTCCTTGAAATATATATACTCATTAATGATTATTTTAGACTTTGTCTTTGTGGGGGTGACCATATGCAAGTGTATTAAATCCAAGAGGCTAGTGAGATTTCAATGTTTGAAATTTCTATGTACTTATTAATGATTAAATTAGTTTATTTAATGTGAGAGTTAACAAATAATGTGAGAGTAATGACCCAATTTCATTATAGCCATCTAATCATGGTTTACTTGGATATGTACATCCTTAAGTAGAATGATCATTGTTAAATCTTGATTAATAACAAGCTGTCTAAATATGGTATTTTAAACCTGATCAGAAAGTTTAATCACACTCTTATTTTGAATACTTAGGCTTTGAGAAGTGTAAACCCTATTCAACCAAATTAGGAATTTGATACAAAATATGATATATACGATGATGTAGTAAATGATTTCTAATTAATACATATGTAACTTGGATTTATTTAAGATTTGGTTATAATTTTTAAAATGCCAATATAAGTGTTAGTCAGAATTTTTCAGAATATTAAGATGCTATTTGAATATGTTGGCCGGTCAAATTATAAACCGACCATGTTGTATACTACAATTAGTAATGTGGTATTTGATTTTATTTATTTATTTTTAACCCCAAAAGAGCTGAAATTTTTGTGGTAGTACTAAAACTTCATTTAGACTATACTAACTTTTCATAATTGTTGGAGGAGTTTTTTGATTGGTGACAAATAACATTTTCAATAAATATTTCTGAAATAAAACAAAATGTAACATGGGACTTATTTCAAATTGTCCCAAGAACCTTAATTACTCTATATGAGTAGCCTAACAATCCAGTAGCTCCCACATTTCGTGATTGATTCTAGAGAAATGAAATCCTAGAGAGCTATGGAAAATTAGGGTTTGAGCAAGGAACGAGGCAAACATGTCGATCTAGTGTTTTATCTTCTGAGGAGTGATTAGAGCTAGTAAGTTTACCTTCTTTAGATAACTTTCATGGTGAATATTGTATTTCATGTATATATTTCATCTCTCCTCAGATTGACTTCAAAATGGCGTCAAATCACCTTCTTTTCTCACCTTTTCTTTAAAATTCCTTATTTCTAGGGTTTTTGAGTTGAAATGAAGAAAAAAATTGTGGATTTCTTGAAGTTTGATGGAGATTCAAGAATTTCAATTGTTGGGCTAAGGAATAAAGGTGTTTTACACCTAAGGTGAGTGGGTACTTCTATTTAACAGTAGATTGTACTAAAATTGATGGAATCCACTAAACCTTCAGTTCCTTTCAGATAAGACAATGAACAATAAATTTGCCTTTTGGTTCAAGCTTTTATGAGATGATTTAGAAATGGTTTATTTCCTAACATGTTGGGTTTTAGATGATGAAATCATATTAGAAACTGATACAAAATATCTAGAATAGAATTTTTTAAGTTAGAAAAAAATATCAAAATCTGGGATTTCTAGTTATATATGGATTTGTAGTATTAAGTAAAGAAAATCACCGTTTTGAATCTTATTATATATTTTTAAATTTTATATCTAAATTTTTAGTATAGATACATTATATATTAGTTAGGAATTTACTTGAAGTTATCATGTTGTTTGATATCTCATTAAAGAGGGTGAACCCCTAAATGAGTGAAAATTTAAGAGTTTTGTGAATAAACAAAGTTAAAGTCTGTAAAAATAATTCATTTGAAGATTTCAATTTTCTTTTATAAATTTATTCTTGATGTATGATATTTCAATGAATGGTGTGGAAACCATACTTAAGTTTCATACTAGTATTTCATATACATATTTAGTTATCTGTGAGCTAGTAGAAATAATATTTTACCAATTAAATTTTATGATGCAACACATTCATATATGAAGGTCATGTTATATATGAATGATGAAAATGAAATCATAAGAATAGGGAAACTAGTAAATCAATTATTTTCATTCCAAAATTTCTCACTATGATCAATGGAGTAGCACAATATCTCAACTTATAGTATGCATTACACATAAGTATGATAAGAACTTATTATAAGGTTAAGCTAAGAAATGTTCATTAGATGATTGAACAATGAAAATAAAGAGTTAATTAGACATTATGCCACGAGAATCATAGATTCCTTGTATATGTATGTAGTGCAGTGAAGGAAACAAATTTCCCACTAGTAATGTCTAGGAGAGGAAGACAAAGTGTACCGATAGGACATGGAGGATTATGCCTAACACGGACAACCTCTTGAATGCTACTAGGGGTATCTAATATTAATCAGAGATTCTGGTGATACCCAGTGGTACCCAATATAAAATAGAGATTCCAGTTGTACCAAGTTCAATATAGTTAAATTTAGGCATCCAACATCTAGTAGAGATCCTGACAATACCATTTCAATTTCTACTCAGTGAGTCCGTCATTGTAACCACTGATGTAGGTAGTTTTAGCCAGTGTGATTTTGAATCTTTAAATGACTACCCATGTTTAGAAGAGAAGTCTAGTTTATCTAGCCTACTGTTTATCCGTCAAGGCCATAAGTGGTGAGCCCCATTGCAGACTGGGGAGCTAGTTAGCAGACTTAGGGTCCCAGGTCGACTCTATGTCTTGTACTGTGAGATTGTAGCTTGGTATGATACTTTCACATTTGTGGTACACTTCATGTGGGATGAGGGTATATTATGGTGAAAATGATATAAATCAGGTATGTCCAGATATACATTTAATCTTTGTAGTTATCTAGAGTAACCTACCATTTGTATATTTGTGAGTGACTAGTTCCTTTATATTTTAATTGTTCTATTTTAAATTTAGCTACTCATGATTATATCTTTTGACTATTTAAGTGATTTTAAATGTTCCATAGAAGTACTCATTCACTAGTCGAGTAGCTCACCACTCTACTCACAATTGTTTTATGTACACCTTCAACATATGGATGCCTAAATGTATATTAGAAGTCCTACCCCAACTGAGATACTAGAGAGGTTCAAATAGTTGGTCCCTATCAATCTAGGTCATTGTTTAGTAGTATAAAGAGTTGTAAATGATTGGTATTGTAACAATGTTTCTTCAGGACAATGTGTGCATTTTATTGTCAAGCCAATAATCGTAACATTGAAAAAGAGTTTTGATGGGTTAATTTGTTATTTAATCATAGTAATTAGAAAAAGAATAATGGTTTTATTTCTCATAGAAATTTGATTAATGTGTTTGATTTTAATATACAATATAAGTTTTAAAAAAACTCAGGAGTGGAATTTTAGTTTTCTTGAACTCAAGTTATGCCCTACTTTTATGATCAATAATCATGGAATTTGGGTGCGACAAAGATGAGGATGAGCAATGTTGAGGTAATGAAGCTCTTAGATAGGACTATGTAAGGGTGGACCAATGTCACTAAGAGTGGTTGGAGGATATGCACATCTTAGTCAATATATATTCACATGTCTGGTATTTATATCTTAGGCTGAGTTTCTATACTCAAATGTATTCTGACATTTCTTTTTCACCCCATACTTGCTAATGAATACATTTTTATACATTTGTTTTATATGAGAAGACTCCTTGGTTATGCATCTTTATGAAGCCTAAAATTTGGAATATTTGGCTTTAATTCAAAACACGAATGTAGTTTCATGTTCATAGAATATGGAAGCACATATGTACTCTCCTAAGCTTAGTAGTTAGAACTGTATTCATCATGATTTTCAAAACTCATGAACTAGTTAGTTTTCTTTCTCTATTGTGCTTGATTCTTTGATTCTTACCTTGGATCTAAGTAATTGTAAGAATAACATTTCTTTAGATATATATACTCTTACTTCTTTTCTACACGCTTTACTTTTTTATTTTCATCTAGGAAGCCTAGACATAGACACATGATACAATGCAAACATGAACACAACCACATGAAATAGTGATTTTCGAAAACATAGGACACTTTCACGATATTGGACATGACATACATATTAATATACATATATATATTTATATTTTCATAACTACATGCATGCATGCACACACACATATGCAACATGGAATTGATACAAACAACAATGATGTATAATAGGTGATTATCATTCTAATAGGAGGGGGAGGAGATATACAAGTTGTGGTTATGTATTTCAAGAGAGGAGGGAGGACATAATATTATATATGGAGTTGGTTGGGCTACAATATGTAAATTCGCATGTAGATGTAAATATTGTAGATCTTGTTTAAAGAAGCTCTTTGATTTGATCACTTGTAGAACCACACTGCATGATTTCTAATTAATACATATGTAACTTGGATTTATTTAAGATTTGGTTATAATTTTCAAAATGCCAATATAAGTGTTAGTCAAAATTTTTTAGAATATTAAGATGCTATTTGAATATGTTGGTCGGTCAAATTATAAACCGACCATGTTGTATACTACAATTAGTAATGTGGTATTTGATTTTATTTATTTATTTTTAACCCCAAAAGAGCTGAAATTTTTGTGGTAGTACTGAAACTTCATTTAGACTGTACTAACTTTTCATAATTGTTGGAGGAGTTTTTTGATTGGTGACAAATAACATTTTCAATAAATCTTTCTGAAATAAAACAAAATGTAACATGGGACTTATTTCTAATTGTCCCAAGAACCTTAATTACTCTATATGAGTAGCCTAACAATCCAGTAGCTCCCACATTTTGTGATTGATTCTAGAGAAATGAAATCCTAGAGATCTATCCATCATGTAACACTAGTATGCATAGAGTGGTAGTTGTGGTCAAGCAATGTCAAAGCAGACATATTTGCAACTTGTAGGTATTATTTCTAGATTTACTTTTGTTTTAGTTATCATCTAATGTAGTTAAACATCATGACAACCTTCCTTAAATTCAGTGAGCTTGCATCAATGTGTTTGTATTCCCCACTCTTATGTGGTTTTCCAATTTTCTTAAACATGGTATTACTTCATATTTGGACAAACTTTGATTGCATATATAATTATTCAAGTTACACAACTATTTATCAATTACTTGAATTGTATCAACCTAGAATGCACACCATTATGTTATTAACTGTGTTATTCTACATTTGTCAGATGTTATCAAATGGAACCATGAAACTAACACAAATGATCTTTGAATAACTCTTGATTGATTGATGACCTTTTTCATGAGATAACTAGAAGTCTAAAATTTTGACACAAGAGGCTCTATCACCTTAGTATTTGACTATTATCTCCACAATTAGCGGTGTGATACGCCCCTGAGGACACCTAATGTTACTAAGGATATTCCACGTAGAGATGAGATCTTATAGGGGGCTTGTCACTAGCAATTTAATATGATTCAAAAGTAGAATTTTCATTTTTTTTCTTCTTTGGATCCCTTTTCTCCTGATGTGTTATGCATTGATTGGGATCAACGATTTCACTCTCACCCATCTCTTTCTCCTCATCTAGCTTCAATTATTGCATGGTGTTGTTAGTTATCATGATCGGAGTCTGTCATTCCAATTAACCTCCATGTTATTTCAAATCATAGCAGATTTGAGGAAATTCCTGAGAGTGTGAATTATGGACTTCATCAGAGATTACACCTATTAATGATATCTTCATGGTATTCTAGCCAATGAAAGATTTAATTTTTTCTTGTAACCTTGTTGTGTAAATCATCTAACACAAGCTAGGTTTTTTTCTTGCTTTCTCTTTGTGTATCACCCAAAAGGCTAATTTTGTAGTATATATCCCACCTTCATTTCTAGTCCATGCCGAGATATTGTTTCCCATGCTTGGGTATGGTACTAGTAGCTTGCAGACAACCTCTAAGGTAGAAGTTCCCCTTGTTCCTCCAGGCTGACCAAGTTGCTTATCCCCTGAGATGGTGAAGATCATCAAGTATTGTTGCATAGTTATGTCTAGTAATATTAATTGTTTGAGGATCCACTTGCCATACCAAACATTTGTGTAATTCACATTTAGTGGGATACAAAGAGTGTCTTCTACAAGGAGATTCCTTTGTACATGGACAACTCTCCAAAAGGTAGTGAATGGTATAACTTTTTGGTTTGCAAAGAAGATTTATTTTTATAGTACATCTTCCCTTCACATAGTGTCTCATTTGGTCTTGGTTTCCGATGCACCCTTAAAAAGGGTGCTTTGCTCCACTGCCAAAACCACATGGTTTCATGAGGTTGTGTTGTGCGATTGAAGGAGAGGATGAATAGGAAAAGTTTAATGGGGAAAGAGACTAGTTAATGTAAGAGGAGGAAGAGAAAGGGGATTACATGTGTTAGTAAGTGTATCATTTGAGGAGGATAAAAAAGGGGAGGTGGTGAAAGAAGAGATGGAAGAAAATAAACACCAACACATGGCAACCAATAAGAACAAGTATTCACTTCTATCAAAAACCAACACGTAAGCCCACGTCTTCTTTTCACCCTTTCTGACAATACACCTACTGCCTATCCTACAATCCTCCAATTTCCCCTAATTCTTCTAACTTATCACTCATTCTCAACGTCACCACCTTAAAGGGGATAAGGAGAGGGAAAAGGAAATGGTGGGGTATAGGAGTAGGATAAAGAGGTGAGTCACGTGAGAAATGTACCATGCTTATGGCATGAAAATCATGAAGAGATGACCACACAAAGAATGTGTACAGGATGATGAGAAGATCAATGACATTCATGATGAAGTTATTTAAACCATTAACATCTAGATCAACAATGACAACATCGACATTTTGACCACAAATTGGCATGCTTGAGTTTTTCCACTCTTATCAAATTGTCTCCCCTCATGGTCATTGCTCGAGACTCATCACAACTCTACGTTATGGGCATCTTCTTTTTTTTAAAAATGAGCCCTGTGGGAATTTCAAGTGTGTTTGTGCATCTTATCATGGACATGCCCTTAGTATCCTTATTGATAATGCATCTATGCCTTGGGTACTGTACAAAGAAAATGGAGTATCATATGTTGTATAGATATAGTCTAAGCTAAATAATAATGAATGGTTATCCAGTTCCCTTTAATTTTCATGAGTGTCTGAATTTACCTTGTTAGCCAATCAATGATATACTACATATATTATATGCCGAGCAATTAAGTTCTTAATGTTTGCACCTATTAGGCCAACAATTTCAAAGTATAAAATGAGGCATGTAGTGAGGAAAACTTCTCTTCACCACCATTACAAGAAGTAGAAGAGGGAAAAGTCCATAGTGAGAACTAGGAGTAGGAGAAAGAGGTGAGTGAGGTGAGGCGTGTACCTTACCCTTGGAATTGGATAGATGAAGATGTGACTACACAAAGAAGGTGTATTGGATGATGAGCATATCACTGGAATCCATGATTATATTTTGTAGACCATCACCAAATGGTATAAAACCAAGGTAACCTTTTCCTTGACAAAATAAATGTTTGATAAAATTAATATTTTGATAGAAATTCTCTTACAAAGTTGATATTATTAAAGAGGAACAACTTGTATATTTAAGACTTTTTGCCATTCTAGAAACACACTAGAAGGAAACAGTTAAATATAAAAGTTAGTCACCAAGAGAAGTATTTACAAATCACTTATTTTTACAACATTTTTAACTACCATTAAATGCTTATTGTGGCTCAATGGTGGCTGAATTTGTACTCTATTACCAGGTTGGTCCAAGATGTTTACTTGAGAATACATTTTTTGATTTATTTGAAATTACATTATAAGTCCAATGAGCGGATATAATGAATATAGTTTTATCTTTGTAGAAAGTTATTGAAGCAATCCTTGAATTTTCTATTAGATTGGAACAAAATGTTGTGTCTGAGTAAAAAATGGCAAATGGAATCATTTATGCTGATATAGGATGCCATGTAAATCACTCCATGTCATTTTATTTAGACAAGAAAGTATTTTGAATGTATAACTAATATCTTTCTACTTATTATTGACAATGTGATATTTGTGTAGCTTCATTTTCCTCTCTTAAACATGAATATATCGAGTTTAGGTTATCATTGATAGGGCCCATCATAAGAAGTATTCTTCATGTGCATAGAGAAAAGGTTGTTATTGTTGACCATAGGGGTAAACAACATCTTTGCAATGTACTAAATTCATAATTTAATTGAAACTTGACTTGCATTTTTAATATTCACATGTGATGTAGTGATGTTATAAGGAAATCTAAAATAGACCATTAATAATTAAATTAATTATTTTCTATGTAGGCTATAAAGATGGAATATGATTAAGGGAAATTTAAGAGGGAGGTGGTTTTGGGAACATGGTAAAAGTAGAGGCATATCTTTTTACAAGATCCACATATAGGTAAGTGTTTTTGTTCTTTTTTGCATCATAATAAATCTTTTCAAGTTGGCCTAGTGAACTTCAGTCTTCCCACTTCAAATATTTTCTTTTGTCCATTCCATCAACTACTACTACATTCGCTTGTGTCTTGAATACTTTTGAAAATTTAGTTATGAACACAATGCTTATGCTGTTGTGGGTATTGAGTTACTAGAGAATTATATAATGATGCCACATATACACTACTCCTAAGAAGTATTGTATCTATTCACGACATGATGGTGTTCCACTGAGGAAATGAAAGGTGATTGACATTTTGGAGTAGACTAAAAAGTTAGTTCTTTAGTTCGGCCTAAAAAATATAAGAATGGTCATTGCCTTGGTACTTTTATTTTGTCCCCTCACTTAAAAGATATGATAAGGATACTCATTATTTTTTGTCTTTGGTTTTATCTTCTAACATCTATGTCATATAAATCTAAGTACTTAATTTTCAAGCACCTTACTCTTGTTATTATTCTAATTGGGTATCTCAAGTCCCAAGATGCCTATACTCATTACTATCCTAAGCTCACAAAATGTGCCCTCCTATTGAAGTGCCAAGTTATTAAAAGAATAACAATGATCCCTCAAACTCATTTAAGGCCATGCACTTGCACATGTTTACTATATATGCATGGGTCCATTATTTCTCTATTTGGAAATTCAATTGGCATATTTGATCAATAAAACCACTAGTTTGCACTACACTTAATGTCATAGACAAATTGTAAAGATTGATCGAACAATAGCATTAGTGCTAACTAGATTGAATTTTAACTTTTTGTTTGTTTCTACCCTAATGTTTTGTATGCACTACTCTAAGAAAAGTGTGCTACCAAATCTATGACACATGTTTAGTGCATGTGTTAATTTCAAGTGTACCCGTCAAAGTAGAAAAAAGGATTCAAAGAGGTTAGAATATTGATATTAGGGAGTTGAGACAAGTAGAAATTACTACTAACTAAAATAGATCAACTAGGACTAAAAATATTTCATTGAGTGATTAAACTAAGAGTAGGAATTACATTGCAAGGAATTGAAGATCTTATTAATGGATTCTTTAGTATACAAGTTTCACCATGTTTTCAACCTATGCATGCATAACATAAGTTATCTTACTTCCTTGGGTGAAGATTATGTAGCCTGCACTACCCGCTCTCGTAGTCTCATACACCATTTAGCCTAATTACCAACTTGTTCTCATAGTGTTAATCTAGAAAGCTAAATGATATAATCTCTCTCTAGACAATTAACTTCACAGTAGTTAGTCCCTCTAGAGTAGTGCATTATTTATTGTATTGATAACAAATTTTGCTAACCCTTAATCTCTCTTTGGCATTATTTAATAATCTATCACATATTCATGGAGATCAAGCATAAATAATAAAATGAAGAACTTCCATTGTCAAAATCCAAAGAAAATGACAATTTGTATTGATTTGAAAATAAACATGCACAAATTCAACAATGAGATACTTCCGGGTCCTAAAGAATGAGGGGTTTAGCCCCTCATTCTCAATATGGAATCTAAGGAAGGGGAGAAGGAAGAGAATGAGATAGAAAAACAAGGTTGTTCACCTCTGAGGATTTCTACGAACTGACTATGTTGTTTCCATTGAATTGATCCTCAGGTAGTACCTTGCTCCACTCTCATTATCTCCTTCTCCTTGGGCTCTAGTCCCTTGAAGAATGTATGGATGGGATTTCCTAGATGATATAACCTTTGTGGTTTCCCTCTTGGATCTATAAAGAGAAAGTCAAGGCATAACTTATCCCATAGAATGTTGGATGTTTCCTTGTTAAATCAAGACCATCAGGAAAATGTTGGTGCCACCAACTTTCCAATTTAATATTATTAGGGATTGCAATCGTTCTCTGATGGTTCTTCTTCTTATTTTGTTGCTTCCATCGATTTGAGTCAATGGTACCAACTTCTTCCCATTTATGCTTTTTTTTCCTACAATAAAACAAACTGTATTATGAAATAATAGAATGCAATAACTTTTAACCAAATACATGTAAAATATATAAAATTGATCCACAAGATAAATTTTTGAATTATTTAGGAAAAATAAGCATAATACTCATAAATGTTGGCAGTGAAATCATGTACTTCAAAATCCCTTAAGCTTTAGTGTTTCTTTCCCTCGAGAAATACTACTTTAGATTTGGTTGAATAGTCAAAAGACAGACACATATGTGAACAATGTTATTCTAACCATCCTTGAATCAACATACCCAAGTTGACCCTCTCCAACCACAGAGCAAACATCTATATATACCAGACCAATTGTGAAAACAAAACATCAAAATTAGATCTCTTAAGACATAAGTAATCCAAAGAAAAGAGATATCATGGAAAGTCCAATCTATGAAGAGTGCATTACAAGAACTCCCTATCTACACTACTCTATTAAAAAAAATTAATATAATACAAATGTAGATCCCTAGATATGATCAATAAAAGGGAATAAATATTTATCGATGACTTACTATATAGAGAAATGGGTGGATGAAGTGGGTGGTATGAAACAAAAATCACACATAATTCAAGGTAGATCGACGATAGTTGTAAATGTTAGGGGAAGGGGGCCAATGACATTTTGGTTCAAGGACAACAACTCCACTTGACACAGGGACTGGCTATTAGCATGGGTTTTTGGGGCTACACTAATGTAACTTCTGACATAGGAATATGGATCAATGGTGTATTCTAATGAAGGCTTAGATCATTAAAAATCTTGTCCATTTTATCAAAAGTTTCTTAGGATCTTAACCTTATAAATTTGAATCAAAACATACATTAAGTTTAAGAATTCAATGAAAACTAAGAATTTTTATCAAAACTTTATAAATTATCATAAAATTATTAAAACCTAAATGCAAGCTAGTTCTAGGCTAAAATGGTGGAGATGAATGCAAATGGACTAAAAATGCAACTAAAATTAGGATGGATATGCATTCATAATGATTCCATGAAGGTTCTCACAAATCAACTAAACTTCTTCTCACCCACCACATCCAAAAAAGTTACCAAAGAACATGATACTATTATTATGAGGCAATTTCTTAGTAGTCTTCATCCTCAGTACGCTTCCATATGCTAGATTCTTTTTGGTTGGGACCAAGATCTAGTCCATGGATCGCGATTTTGCTCTCCTATCCAAAATTGAGATGTTATCACCACTCTGACTCCTCCACATGAAGTGTTTTAAGCCCAAACTGTAATGGTAGATACTTCCAAGGGACCGTGGATAGGGCTGTAACATTCACAATGAGACATGACCAAAATATAGTTACTGTGGAAAATTAGCCATGTTGAGTACGTTTTCCATTCCAAACATGGCTACCATGCTCATTTTTGACAAAGGCACAAAAGGGGTTCTAAGCATGCTGCTTAGCCTCTATACCCCTCATTGGCCAAGGCATTTTGGAAACTCCTATGACTCCTACACCGAATGGAGAAGCAAAACATATTTCTCTCACAATAAGAGGAGTATGAATGGCTCCTACAAACTGCACACCAACATGAGGTTTCACCTTTTCACAGTAGCATGGCAACATCATCCCCTAAATGACACAATGTGACCATTATACTATGACCATCAACCCATCTCATTGCTCACCAAGGTAACATTAGGACCTCTCTAATTGCCTCTCACTCTAACTGGATAGTGGATTCTGATGCTATTCAACATATGATCAATACACTACATCCTCTTACATCTTATGATTCTTTTATCCCATACACCACTGTCACATTAACATATGGATCAATCAAACATGTCACACAATGTTGCACTATTCCCCTCTCCTCTAAGCTACAATATTTTTCTATTTAATTTGTTCCCAACTTTCCATATAATGGGATACCTATAACTAAACTTGTTGATTCCCTTCACTGTCTTGTGAATTTCAGACCAACTAGTTTTGTTCTATAAAATCATAGGAACTTGATTATGATTGGCAAGGAAGTGCTCTATAGTGACTTTCACTACTTCTCCTCTCTTCTTCTACTTCAGACTAGTGCCTTTATTTCATACTTGCCTCTCCAAATACATCTTCGCCTTGACCACCCTTCTCTAGACAAGCTAAATATCTTAGACAAATCTCTTTCTAGTTGTTTGTCCATTATATGTAATTTCTATTAATTAGGCAAACATCACCGTGTTGCTTTTACTACACATAATGTTAAGAAATCTTTGAAACCTTTTGACTTGATAGGTAGTGATGCATGTGGTACTTTTCAAACAACTAGTTATAATGGATTTAAATATTTTCTTACATTTGTTGATAATTTCTCCAAAATGACATGGATTTATCTTATTCAAATACAAAATGAGGTTTCACCCCATATCCGTTCCTTTCATAAAATGATTACTGTTCAATTTTCTACATTTACTAAAATTTTGCACACAAATAGCACACTTGAGTACACTCAACATGCCATTTCTTCTTTTTGTCAGGATATGGGAATCATCAACCAGTTTTTCTTATACCTACTCACCAAGGAAATACAATATTACAGAGTGGAATGTCTTCTCGACATTACACATCTTCTTACTATTCATGGAAATCTTCCTATACACATGTGACTGATGTTGTTCTCACAACCTACTTTTTGATGAATCACCAACTATCATCATTTCTTCACAACCATAGTCCTTTTTTCATTCTATATACACACGAACAACCTTTTTCTTTACCACCATGGGTGTTTGTATGCATCACCTTTGTTTACAACTTTGATCCCAGGGTTAATAAACTATCCCTCTACACCATTCAAATAATTTTTTTGGGATATCTCTTCTCTCAAGAATGTTACAAATGCCTCAACATCAAAACTGGGTGTTATCAGCTGATGTTACTTTTTATGAGTATGAATTGTCCCTCCATTCCTTCTCCCTCTGTACCCATGCATGGTTTGGTATCTCTTCCTGCAATCCAATCACCTTACCTCAAGACCTGACTGATGCATGGAAGATAATATCCCACCACCAACCCCACCATCGTCTTCTTTTTGGATCAGTCCAATTTACCAATTGCAATTGGTAAAGGTAAACACTCTTGCACCATTAAGCATCCAACATATAACACATGTTGTTTATCTCACCTTTCTCCAAAGTATTCAACTTTTTCCTCTCTTTTAGAAATCACCTTTATTCTAAAGAGTCCATCAAATGCCTTGACACACCCTGGGTGGAAATCTACCATGCTTGGAGAGATGCGGACCTTGCATGATAATCATACTTGGGATCTAATTGATCTGCCACCAGGAAAGAATATTTTTGGTTGTCCTTAGTTTTTCTCCATCAAGCATCATTCTGATGGCTCCATTGAGAGAATAAAGGATTGTCTTATTGCAAAAGGGCTTACTCAAACCTTCAGAGTGGATTATTATGATACATTATCTTCTATTAGGAGAATTAATTTGATCCAAATTCTTATTTCTCTAGCATCACATTTTGATTGGACACTCTTTTAGTTAGATATCAAGAATTCCTTCATACATGGAGATATTCTAGAAGTGGTCTATATGCAAAAAACTCCCAATTTTTTCTCTCTATGGGGGGTGTGGTCTTCTCATAAGGTATATTGCCGCAGAAGATCGTTGTATAGTCTCAAGCAATATCACAGTGTCTGTTCAACAAACTTAGCATTGTACATTAAAAACCTGGGTTTTAGTGATCAAACACATATCATTTTCTATTCTCATCAAAGTCCCCATGAAGGCAATGTTTATTATGTTTATAAAACTATAATCACTAGTAGGACACTATTGACATCAATAAACTAAAATAGTATCTACAAGCTCACTTTAATATAAGGGTTTTGGGAAATTTGTTGTATTATCTTGGGATATAAGTCCTTTTCTCATCTGCAAGGATCAATTTATCTCAATGCGGCTATGTGTTAAATGTACTCCAAGAAACTAGGCTGAAAAATGCTAAGTCCTTTTCCACCCCTATAGATTACCATACCAAGGCTACTCTTGAGCGGGATCAATTTCCAAATCTAGAAAACTATTATTTCATTGGAATTTATATACCAAATGGATACTCAACCTGACGTAATCTATGTTGTAGGAGTTGTTAGTAACGACATGAGTGCACCCCTTCAGCAAAATTGGTGCATCATTCAACATATTCTTCACTATATCAAGTGTTCCCCAAGAAGAGGTTTACGCTACAAAAGGCCTCAAAAGAGAACTATCACTATTTCCAAATTTGCTAATGCATATTGGATAGAAGATGACAAAAACTATTAGTCCACCTCTGGATTTTGTGTCATGATTGAGGATCATCTAGTATCCCAGAGAAGCAAAAATCAACTAATAGTTTCTTGCTTCAACATTGAAGTTTGTTGATTTTTTGGATATGCCACACTCACGTTTGATGATGCAAATATTTCCAATTTGTGTCACTAACATGCACATTTAGTGTTTCAGATGATCAAGGAACTCATCTTACTTGTTAACGCGGCTCCGGCGATCGGTTCCTAGGGTGATCGGTCTCCTGTCGGCGTCGCCGTACCACTCCGGCTAGGCACCCCGCCTACCGGAGGCCACTGTCTACTAGGGGCTAGGGTTCAGGTCGCGATGCTGCCCTCACCGTTAATTTGCAGGGTGACCAGACAGAGCATGCGTGAAAACCTAGCACAACAAACCGTAGCGGAGAGGAGGAAATCGATGATGGCGTCTGTGATTTCAACGGAGGAGATACTTCCTGATGTTAGGATGGTTCTTGCTAACGAAGATGCAATGATTGATCACCGATCGCAGCCTAGGGCGACCAGGGAGGAAGGGAGGCCTGACGTCTCCGAGTCTGGGCGAGCGAGAGATCCCACGATCCGGTGTGCACATGGAGTGTCATCGCAGGCAGGTATACATGCAGAGCCGCCGACGTTGGAGTCTGGTCATCGGGAGGGACACCCAGTCGTGGCGCCGCCCCAGCCGACGTTGACAGAGAATGGAGGTCCAGCGCCATTAGTGGTTGAGACGACATGATCGCCGGAGGCCCCTGCTATCCTGGTGGAGACAACGACACTCTCATCCGGAGGAGGATCGATGGAAGCACCTGGAGAAAACACGACGAACCCTAGGGGTGTTGCTGGTCGGACACCAAACATGCCGCCAGTGGACATGATGCAGCCCCAAAGAAAAGCACCTCTATTTGGGATTCCGCATGACACTTGTTTCAGGTGTATGGGGAGAGGTCATTGGAAAGCACAATGTAGGAGAAGCAAGGTCTGCTATAACTATTGTAGACCGGGGCATGTGGCTGCTAGGTGCACGCAGTTTGTCCCGAGACCGAGGCCACCAGACGTACATTCGAGAACGGCATTTCCACCTTTACCTACAGGTATTCTGGCAAGATGTAGGTCTTGATGACGAGATGCGGAGATGTAGGTCTTGATGTAGGTCTTGATGTAGGTCTTGATGACGAGATGCGGAGAAGCAAGATGATGGCGCTAGAGAGAGCGGTGGAGGTATCTTGGCCCTTTGATATTCAGTGGACGGAGGTATGCCCGTTCTTGCGACAGTGCTGGCCCAATGCTGTAGATTTATACAGGTTTGCGGAGCGCAAGGCTGTTGCCTTCTTCTCATGCGACAAGGAGGCAAAGGAAGTGACAGAGAAGGGAGTACCATCATTACGTGGAAAAAGTATCGATATGCACCACATGATCAATGGAGAACAGCACCAGCGGAAGGAGGAATTTTGGTTCTGGGTAGCAGACATTCCGATTACCTGTAGGGATGACGACACGATGAAGAAGATTATATCACCGTTCGGAAAGCTGATTTTTATTTCTGATTGGCAGAAGGATAAAGATGACCTATATGGACTTCTAATATTGGTAGAGGCTTTTAATGAAAATGTTCCTCAATTTATATCTCTTACATACGGGCAGCGTCGGACTTCTGTGCATCTCTTTATGGTGGTGAGAGGACCGGTGGGATCCAATAACACGCATCTTACTGAGTTTGGGAGAGACTCTGGGATTCCTCGGGAGGCCTTACTTATGTAGGAGAAGACAAATATATCTAATACCATGGTGGTTGTGACAGATAGAACCTCAGAAGCTAGGGAGATCTCTCAAATGTGGTGTCCATCTCCGATCAGGCAACATCACAGGTCTCCAAGGCGAGTGGTGGTGGATAGAGAAGGTAACAACAGGTTCCTGTCGAACAGACGGTTGGAGGATTTCATGTTCTTTGAGAGTGAATACAATGAGAAGTGGAGGAGATCGGGGAGATGCCATAGCAGGCGAAGAAGAGATGGTGATGATAGTCAGTACCACAAGCATTATCATTCCAGGAGAAGACACTCAGACTGTGACGGTGAATTTTTTGATGGTTGCTGGTCGGATTTTGAAGGGGGGTACAACCCTTGATTGGGTTCATCTTTGTTGGGACAACGACACCAAGTTATAAATGAATTGTTCTTCTATTTTTTGGAATATCCGGGGGGCTTCTAATAACCCAACGAGAAGAGTGTTGAGCAGAATTTGTGGTCGGTTTAAACCAGGCATGGTTTGCCTGTTTGAGCCATTTCTTCATGCGGAACAGGCTGCAAAACTCATGGACATTGTGAGGCTTGACTGGGCAGTGGACAACCAAGAAGAGAGAGGAAAGGTCTGGTTCTATGCTGACAGTGATATGAACCCTACGGTTTTTAGGAGACATAGACTGCACATCACGACGAGTATGGAAAACAGCGATGGATCTAAATTTTTTGTTACAGCTATATATGCCAGTTGTGATACCGTTGAGAGAAGATCTCTATGGTACGAATTGCGTGTATTGGCGGAACATATTGGTGATGAACCATGGATGATCGCAGGTGATTTAAATGTGGTACGTAATGCAAGGGAGAGACGAGGTGGAAACTTTCCAGGATACCAGGACATGCTGGATTTCAACACTTTAATTGCAGATGCAACTCTGGATGAGATTCCATTTGAAGGAAGCCAATTTACTTGGGTGAATAAACAGATTCTTACACCTACTATGTGGCAGAGAATAGATAGAGTGGTAGTGAATGAAGCATGGATGACGGCAAGGCCCGCTACCAGGTCGATACACTTGACCAGAGACAGAGTATCAGATCACAGTCCAATTGTTACGATTCCAGACGCTCGTGCAGTAGACCAAAGGAAAGCACACTTTGTTTTTATGAAGGCATGGCTTGATCACGATGACTGCTTAAAAGTGATTGAACATGCTTGGAATGAACCAGTGACTGGACATCCTTCCTTTATTTTCTGTCACAAGCTTAAGAAAGTTAGGACAGCTCTGCGTCGATGGAGCAAAGATTCTTTTGGTGAAATCAAGCAGTGGATACGTGACTTGGAGGACGTGGTCTTTACTACACAGGTTGCGTTTGATGAGAATCCAACCAGGGTGAATGAAATAAATCTGAGGACAACTGAGGATGAGCTGCAACTACTGTTAAATGAAGAAGAAGCAAAGTGGAAAGAGAAAGCAAGGATAAGCTGGCTTAAAGACGGGGAGCATAATATGAAATTCTATCATGCAACTGTCAAAGCAAGAAGGAAACACATGAGGGTTAACAGGGTGGTCTTACAGGATGGCACTTGTATTTCTGATCCAAAGCTGATGGCGGAGGTGGCGGCAGATCACTATAAATTTTTTTTCAATGAAGTGGTGGAGACAAGCTATTCTGATATGGAAGAATTCCTGCAAGATATACCGGAATCAATATCCATGGATGACAATTTTTCCCTTATTGCTGTTCCCCATGAAGATGAAATTATGAAGACCTTGCAAAAGATGGATTCCACATCGACTCCAGGCCTGGATGGGTTCACTTTATCTTTCTTCTGGGCTGCTTGGTCCATCATTGGTGAGGATTTTATGAAGATGTTGGAGGCCTTTTTTAGAGTACAACCATGTTTTAGGGGTCTTTTTTGCTGCCGTATTCTACTCATACCGAAGGTGGACACCCCAAAAAGGTTACCGGAGGATTTCAGACCTATATCGATTGAGAACGTTGGCCTTCGCATACTTGCGTGAGTTCTCAATGATAGGATGGCTCCCATGATGCCGAGATTGATTTCTAAGGTGCAAGGTGCTTTTGTCAAAGGGTCCGATATCACTCATCACGTACGAATTGCGAAGGAGCTGATGCACGACATCAATAGGGGCCAAGGTACACCTAATGTAATTTTGAAGTATGATATGTCGAGAGCTTATGATAGGACTGACTGGAATGTTCTGCGGAGAGTACTGCAGCAATTTGGGTTTACAATAGAGATGGTGAATTTATTATTAAGCTTCTTTTCTAATACTTGGGCCACGATCACTGTTGGAGAAGAAACTGCTGGTTTTTTTTCGATTTGTAGAGGCATCAAGCAAGGATGTGCTTTATCACCTTTTCTATTCATTCTGTTTGAGGAGATTCTATGTAGAAGATTTATGAAACTAGAAGAAGAAGGACTCATTTCTAGATTCCAGATAAGGGGAGAAGCAGTTCCGCCAAGTATCCTTTTATATGCAGATGATATTGCTATATTTTTCAATGCTGATCAAAGATTGATGGTGAAGGTTAAGGAAACCTTTGAGGCGTACGAACGGGCCACGAGGCAGCGTATAAACAAGACTAAATCCTCCTGTGTCGTAGGTGGGAATGATTTAGAAATGACCGACAGAGTGGTGAATTGTCTTGATACTGGGGCAACAAAGGATTCTTTAACTTATTTGGGCATTCCTATTTCTAAAGGAAGGATGAGACTTAATGACTTTGAATTTCTAATGAAGAAGATTGTTGGTAAATTCACAGCCTGGAGGTCCAAACTATTATCCTTTGTGGGTAGGAGACTTCTGATTGCTCATGTTCTGACATCTATTCCAGTATATACGGCGGCTGCGATTGGTATTCTAGTGGGGATTGCAGACCGTATTGAAAGCAAACTATCTCAATTCCTGTGGGCGGGCAAAGATAAAAAGCACAGAAAGGCATGGCTCAGTTGGCATAGAGTTGCAAGACCTTTTTCTCAAGGTGGACTTGGGATACCACCTTTGCGACTGATAAATGATACATTTGTAGGGAAGGCATGCTGGGAGGTGTTGACGTCAGACTCATTATGGGCCGTGTTCTGTAGGAGGAAGTATGCTAACGTGGCAGGAGGTCGTGATAATGTTTACCCAGGTTCCTTGAAGCTTGGGCCCTATCCTTCCCCGTACTGGAAAAGAATCTGGGATATGATGCCGCGGGTTTTCCTTTTATGTAGATGGGTGGTAGGAAGAGGTGATATTTCTTTCAAGGATTCACGGTGGTGCGAACAGAGGTTGGCTGATTATGCGAGATTTTCTAGCGGCAGAAGACATTCCTTTCTTATTAAAGACTTTTGGATTGATGGACAGGGATGGGATTGGGTCCTTTTGAAGATGGTTGTCAATGATGAGGGGCTGAATCTTATCCATGATTCTAACACATGGATTGCTAATGAGGATGATAGGATGATATGGAGTCCGGGAATGCGAGGAGATTTTTCTATGAGATCGGTAAAGAAGGTTCTGATGCTTGATAGAAGGGAAGGTCCTATTGGACTAGGTTCGATTTGGGATACTAATTTCCCTAAGGCTGCATCGTTCATTTGGAAATATGCTAGAAGAGCCACGTCAACGGATGACAACATTAAAGCTAAATGCAGTATCCCGTTAGTATCTCAGTGCAATTGTTGTGCTGAACCGCATGAGGAAAGCATTGGGCATCTTTTGTTTCAAGGGCAAAATGCAGAGTTTTTCTGGGGCAAATTTGCTGTTTTGACAGGTATGGCACCACCCACCAGTGTAAGAAATCTAATAGACACATGCGATTTGGGGAAAAGGAAGAAACTTAAGGAATGGATAGCTAGAAATTTGGCGGTTTTGATCCCATACAATATTTGGTGGCTGAGGTGCGAAGCAAGGTTTGAAGGAAAACACAGACCATTATGTCATGAATGGGAGTATGTTACTAGAGCATTGAATATTCAGCTGAAGGAAAGATCTTTTATGCTTGATTCTGATAACAATATTTATGACCGCATGAGGGAGGCCAACTTGGTGGAACCTAAAGTCATGATGAGATAGATTAAACTGTTAAGATGGATGACGCCTGACCTACATAATCTTAAGCTCAATCTTACGATCGGGAAAGATAGAGACAACCGTGGGATTCCTAGAAGATGGGTGGCGGGAATTATTAGGAACCACAGGGCTGATATTTGCTTGGTGTTTAGAATGTGGATCAGGAGTACAGATTACATCCTTGCGTACATGCAAGCGTGTGCCATCGGTTTGAAATTAGCGAGAGATAATGCGTTGGGAATCTCATGTGTTGAGCTTGATGAGGCTTATGTGTATGACATCATATGGAACAACAGAAAGGAGCCATGAAGGTCGACATATTTTGTTCGTGAGTTGCGAGAGGAGATTCACGCTGCTATGATTTATGGGTCCCTTGTTCACAAGGTCATCAACTCGATACCTCGTGAACTAGGAAAATGGGGCAGCAGTTTGGATGAGCCTTAAATTTCTTTTGATATCCTGAATATGCCATGCAGAGTAAGAGGTATGGTGGCCTTGGAAAAGCGTCGTGTCCTGTATATCATATTGCAGAAAACAGTGAGATAGTCGGAGAAATAGGAAGGGGAGTACGATGGTTGTTTTGTTTTTTCCTTCTATTACCTGCGCCCGGTATAAGCAGGAGCTGTAATTTTTTTGATGATTATGCCCACAAGAGGGGTGTGGGATGAATAAAAGCGACCCCTGGCTTAACAAAAAAAAAGATGATCAAGGAACTTAAACAAGATCCAAAAATAAAGAACAAACTCTTATATACGTGTTTGGATGCTTGTAGTCAAGTAGTACCATGTACATGCTTTGGACAATTGCATTTTTTACAACTTGATAGGAATGATGTAAGAGCAAGTGATGATCAACCTAATTCTATTCTAAACCATTTTGCACACTTAACTCAAGTCTTTAGGATAGTTAGATGTCATTAGAAAAATCATTTGATTGTTTTCCTAGAAAATAGTAATGATTCTAGATGGAATATTTTGATCAAACTATACTTCGATCGAGAAAGAACCGTCGTAGAGAAATAGCCATTGTAGAAATATAGTCGTTGCAAATCTGGGAAAAAACCACCTCTCAGTCAAAGTACACTTCGACCAAGATGGAATCTAGTTAAAGTATTGTTCGACCGTTATCAGTTCACAGTCAAATATGCATTCATTTTTCTAGCCATTGTAAACTTGTATTTTGACTTTTAACTACTAGTTTAGCATTTATATCGCCCTAAACACTTCCATTGCCTATTTTGGCCATTCCTAAGTGTTTCTTATAGTAGGACTGCCTATGGATACTTAGGACACATACTTGAGCAATCTATTACATGCTATCCTTCTCTAAGCCTAGAATTCTACATTGCTATTTTTAGATCTAAGACATAGCTCAATACTAGTAGCTACTGGACCAAACATCCTCTTGCCTATTCCTTGTGGAGAGTTGCTGATCACTTGTTCATATAGAGATACAAAATGTACATTTTTTGCGACTTGTAATTTGTTCTTCCTCTCTTGTTCTCTTTAATTGTTCTTTTTGCTTCCAACTACTTCTTACAAGAAGGTTGTGGGGAAGCTTCTTGGAGATACTTCTTGCAAGAAGGCTGCGACCAAGGCAGGAGGTTGATTGTGATCTAATTTGTTGTGTAAATTCTTGTTGAGATATAAAATGAGGGTTGTCTTAAGCCATAAAAGACACCAGTTACTTTCTGTATTTGGTATTAAAAAAATGAATAGAGTACAAGTTAGAAATCCTGGTTGGTAACAAATAAGTATTGAACTGACTTCTTTTGATGGAACCACCCTATATTTTGTGTCTTGTGTGGTTGCTTTCATTGTTCAGTTACTTACTATATATTTTAGCAATATTATATCATAATCAAGTTGCAACGAACCTTCCTTTATGTCATAAATTGCATAATGTTTGAATTATCTCTATTCACCCACATCTAGATCTGTCAATTGGTATTAGTGCATGTCTTTAAGGAGCCTTTACAAGTATTGAAATATGGGGGAAAACATGCACAACCATGTCAACCTCAAAGGATCACATGTAAGTTATCCGATGGTGTTTGACAAGATAGACTACACATATTGGAAGAGAAGGATGCAATTCCACTTCCAAGGCATCAACTTTGATCTCTGGAAGATGATTATCTTACCATATGTATCTTCAACAACAAATATGGAGGTATGGGATCCATATGTGGTAAGAAAGGCAACTATATATGCCATGGAAGTAAGTATGTTATACTCTTATCTATCTGTTAGTGAATTTCATAGGATGTCTTTTTGTGAGACCACATATGATATATGGAGAAACCTATCAATTACACATAAAGGAACTCAAAAAGTTAAGAGTACAAAGATTATGTTAAAACATAAATCTGAATTACTCTGCATGACTAAAATTGAAACTATTCCTGAAATGTATGCTATATTTTCTACTCTAATAAATGATTTGAGCTCCTTGACAAAGAAAATAACTGAGGAAGAACAAGTCTCTAAGATACTTAGATCCTCACCTCCTAAGTTCAAAGATAAGGTAAATACTACAGAAGAATCGTGTGAACTTCAAAATTATTAATGGAGGAACTCATTAGAAACTTTGATACACATGAAATGAAGCTAAAAGAAGAGGACAAGATATAAGAAGAAAAAAACTTGCTGAGAAAAAGGGCATGGCATTCAAAGAAAGAGCTTCAAGTCATACTCTTCTAGTAGCTCATTCATGGTGAAGAAGAAATGCATCATGAAGTAAGAAATGTATACATTCTTGTTCTAACACAAATATTAGATCTTTTTCTATTAGATGTCACATATGTGGAAAGAAAGGACATAGGAAGAATGAATGTCTATAACTCAAGAAGAAGAAGAAAAACTCAAAGTACATTGAGAAGAAAGCATATCATGCTACTTGGATGATTCCTCAAATTTAGAGGCAAGTGATGAAGAAATATGTCATCATGTAGTTGAATGCTTCATTGCTGAACATGAAGACAATTATGAACAACAAGAAGAAGGTGAACAAGGTAATGATGATGAGGATATCTCTATTTTCTCTAAGGAGTAACCTATTGAACTTTGTGAACTTACTTCAGATAAAGTTGAAAAGTATAAGAAAAAGAAGAATGTGAGGCTTGACTGGGCAGTGGACAACCAAGAAGAGGGGGGAAAGGTCTGGTTCTATGCTGACAGTGATATGAACCCTACGGTTTTCAGGAGACATAGACAACACATCACGATGAGTATGGAAAACAACGATGGATCTAAATTTTTTGTTACAGCTATATATGCCAGTTGTGATACCGTTGAGAGAAGATCTCTATGGTACAAATTGCTTGTATTGGCGGAACATATTGGTGATGAACCATGGATGATCGCAGGTGATTTCAATGTGGTACGTAATGCAAGGGAGAGACGAGGTGGAAACTTTCCAGGATACCAGGACATGCTGGATTCCAACACCTTAATTGCGGATGCAACTCTGGATGAGATTCCATTTGAAGGAAGCCAATTTACTTGGGTGAATAAATATATTCTTACACCTACTATGTGGCAGAGAATAGATAGAGTGCTAGTGAATGAAGCATGGATGACGGCAAGGCCCACTACCAGGTCGATACACTTGACCAGAGATAGAGTATTGGATCGCAGTCCAATTGTTACGATTCCAGACGCTCGTGCGGTAGACCAAAGGAAAGCACACTTTGTTTTTATGAAGGCATGGCTTGATCACGATGACTGCTTAAAAGTGATTGAACATGCTTGGAATGAACCAGTGACTGGACATCCTTCCTTTATTTTCTGTCACAAGCTTAAGAAAGTTAGGACAGCTCTGCGTCGATGTAGCAAAGATTCTTTTGGTGAAATCAAGCAGGGGATATGTGACTTGGAGGACGTGGTCTTTACTACACAGGTTGCCTTTGATGAGAATCCAACCAGGGTGAATAAATTAAATCTGAGGACAACTGAGGATGAGCTGCAACTACTGTTAAATGAAGAAGAAGCAAAGTGGAAAGAGAAAGCAAGGATAAGCTGGCTTAAAGACGGGGAGCGTAATATGAAATTCTATCATGCATCTGTCAAAGCAAGAAGGAAACACAGGAGGGTTAACAGGGTGGTCTTACAGGATGGCACTTGTATTTCTGATCCAAAGATGATGGCGGAGGTGGCGGCAGATCACTATAATTTTTTTTTCAATGAAGTGGTGGAGACAAGCTATTCTGATATGGAAGAATTCCTGCAAGATATACCAGAATCTGTATCCATGGATGACAATTTTTCCCTAATTGCTGTTCCCCATGAAGATGAAATTATGAAGACCTTGCAAAAGATGGATTCCACATCGGCTCCAGGCCCGGATGGGTTCACTTTGTCTTTCTTCCGGGCTGCTTGGTCATCATTGGTGAGGATTTTATGAAGATGTCGGAGGCCTTTTTTAGAGGACAACCATGTTTTAGGGGTCTTTTTTGCTGCCGTATTCTACTCATACCGAAGGTGGACACCCCAAAAAGGTTACCGGAGGATTTCAGACCTATATCGATTGAGAACGTTGGCCTTCACATACTTGCGCGAGTTCTCAATGATAGGATGGCTCCCATGATGCCGAGATTGATTTCTAAGGTGCAAGGTGCTTTTGTCAAAGGGTCCGATATCACTCATCACGTCCGAATTGCGAAGGAGCTGATGCACGACATCAACAGGGGCCAAGGTACACCTAATGTAATTTTGAAGTATGATATGTCGAGAGCTTATGATAGGACTGACTGGAATGTTCTGTAGAGAGTACTGCAGAAATTTGGGTTTATAATAGAGATGGTGAAATTATTATTAAGCTTCTTTTCTAATACTTGGGCCACGATCACTGTTGGAGAAGAAACTGCTGATTTTTTTCCGATTTGTAGAGGCATCAAGCAATGATGTGCTTTATCACCTTATCTATTCATTCTGTTTGAGGAGATTCTATGTAGAAGATTTCTGAAACTAGAAGAAGAAGGACTCATTTCTAGATTCCAGATAAGGGGAGAAGCAGTTCCACCAACTATCCTTTTATATGCAGATGATATTGCTATATTTTTCAATGCTGATCAAAGATCGATGGTGAAGGTTAAGGAAACCTTTGAGGTGTATGAACGGGCCACGAGGCAGCGTATAAACAAGACTAAATCCTCCTGTGTCGTAGGTGGGAATGATTTGGAAATGACCGACAGAGTGGTGAATTGTCTTGATACCGGGGCAGCAAAGGATTCTTTAACTTATTTGGGCATTCCTATTTCTAAAGGAAGGATGAGACTTAATGACTTTGAATTTCTAATGAAGAAGATTGTTGGTAAATTCATAGCTTGGAGGTCCAAACTATTATCCTTTGCGGGTAGGAGACTTCTGATTGCTCATGTTCTGACATCTATTCCAGTATATACGGCGGCTGCGATTGGTATTCCAGTGGGGATTGCAGACCGTAATTAAAGCAAACTATCTCAATTCCTGTGGGCGGGCAAAGATGAAAAGCACAGAAAGGCATGGCTCAGTTGGCATAGAGTTGCAAGACCTTTTTCTCAAGGTGGACTTGGGATACCACCTTTGCGAATGATAAATGATGCATTTGTAGGGAAGGCATGCTGGGAGGTGTTGACGTCGGACTCATTTTGGGCCGTGTTCTGTAGGAGGAAGTATGCTAACGTGGCAGGAGGTCGTGATAATGTTTACCCTGGTTCCTTGAAGCTTGGGCCCTATCCTTCCCCGTACTGGAAAAGAATCTGGGATATGATGCCGCGGGTTTTCCCTTTATGTAGATGGGTGGTAGGAAGAGGTGATATTTCTATCTGGGATTCGCGGTGGTGCGAACAGCAGTTGGCTGATCATGCGAGATTTTCTAGCGACAGAAGACATTCCTTTCTTATTAAAGACTTTTGGATTGATGGACAGGGATGGGATTGGGACCTTTTGAAGATGGTTGTCAATGATGAGGGGCTGAATCTTATCCGTGATTCTAACACATGGATCACTAATGAGGATGATAGGATGATATGGAGTCTGGGAATGCGAGGAGATTTTTCTATGAGATCGGTAAAGCAGGTTCTGATGCTTGATAGAAGGGAAGGTCCTATTGGACTAGGTTCGATTTGGGATACTAATTTCCCTAAGGCTGCATCGTTCATTTGGAAATCTGCTAGAAGAGCCATGTCAACGGATGACAACATTAAAGCTAAATGTAGTATCCCGTTAGTATCTCAGTGCAATTGTTGTGCTGAACCGCATGAGGAAAGCATTGAGCATCTTTTGTTTCAAGGGCAAAATGAGGAGTTTTTCTGGGGCAAATTTGCTGTTTTGACAGGTATGGCGCCACCCACCAGTGTAAGAAATCTAATAGACACATGCGGTTTGGGGAAAAGGAAGAAACTTAAGGAATGGATAGCTAGAAATTTGGCGGTTTTGATCCCATACAATATTTGGCGGCTGAGGTGCGAAGCAAGGTTTGAAGGAAAACATAGACCATTATGTCATGAATGGGAGTATGTTACTAGAGCACTGAATATTCAGCTGAAGGAAAGATCTTTTATGCTTGATTCTGATAACAATATTTATGACTGCATGAGGGAGGCCAACTTGGCGGAACCTAAAGTCACGATGAGGCAGATTAAACTGTTAAGATGGATGACGCCTGACCTACATAATCTTAAGCTCAATATTACGATCGGGAAAGATAGAGACAACCGTGGAATTCCTAGAAGATGGGCGGCGGGAATTATTAGGAACCACATGGCTGATATTTTCTTGGTGTTCAGAATGTGGATTAGGAGTATAGATTACATCCTTGCGTACATGCAAGCGTGTGCCATCGGCTTGAAATTAGCGAGAGATAGTGCGTTGGGAATCTCGTGTGTTGAGCTTGATGAGGCTTATGTGTATGACATCATATGGAACAACAGAAAGGAGCCATGGAGGTCGACATATTTTGTTCGTGAGTTGCGAGAGGAGATTCACGCTGCTATGATTTATGGGTCCCTTGTTCACAAGGTCATCAACTCGATACCTCATGAACTAGGAAAATGGGGCAGCAGTTTGGATGAGCCTTATATTTCTTCTGATATCCTGAATATGCCATGCAGAGTAAGAGGTATGGTGGCCTTGGAAAAGCGTCGTGTCCCGTATATCGTATTGCAGAAAACAGTGAGATAGTTGGAGAAATAGGAAGGGGAGTACGATGGTTGTTTTGTTTTTTCCTTCTATTATCTGCGCCAGGTATAAGCAGGAGCTGTAATTGTTTTGATGATTATGCCCACAAGAGGGGTGTGGTATGAATAAAAGCGACCCCTGGCTTAACCAAAAAAAAAGATGATCAAGGAACTTAAACAAGATCCAAAAATAAAGAACAAACTCTTATATACGTGTTTGGATGCTTGTAGTCAAGTAGTACCATGTACATGCTTTGGACAATTGCATTTTTTACAACTTGATAGGAATGATGTAAGAGCAAGTGATGATCAACCTAATTCTATTCTAAACCATTTTGCACACTTAACTCAAGTCTTTAGGATAGTTAGATGTCATTAGAAAAATCATTTGATTTTTTTCCTAGAAAATAGTAATGATTCTAGATGGAATATTTTGATCGAACTATACTTCGATCGAGAAAGAACCGTCATAGAGAAATAGCCATTGTAGAATTATAGTTGTTGCAAATCTGGGAAAAAACCACCTCTCAGTCAAAGTACACTTCGACCAAGATGGAATCTAGTTAAAGTATTGTTCGACCGTTATCAGTTCACAGTCAAATATGCATTCATTTTTCTAGCCATTGTAAACTTGTATTTTGACTTTTAACTATTAGTTTAGCATTTATATTGCCCTAAACACTTCCATTGCCTATTTTGGCCATTCCTAAGTGTTTCTTATAGTAGGACTGCCTATGGACACTTAGGACACATACTTGAGCAATCTATTACATGCTATCCTTCTCTAAGCCTAGAATTCTACATTGCTATTTTTAGATCTAAGACATAGCTCAATACTAGTAGCTACTGGACCAAACATCCTCTTGCCTATTCCTTGTGGAGAGTTGTTGATCACTTGTTCATATAGAGATACAAAATATACATTTTTTGCGAGTTGTAATTTGTTCTTCCTCTCTTGTTCTCTTTAATTGTTCTTTTTGCTTCCAACTACTTCTTACAAGAAGGTTGTGGGGAAGCTTCTTGGGGATACTTCTTGCAAGAAGGCTGTGACCAAGGAAGGAGGTTGATTGTGATCTAATTTGTTGTGTAAATTCTTGTTGAGATATAAAATGAGGGTTGTCTTAAGCCATAAAAGACACCAGTTACTTTCTGTATTTGGTATTAAAAAATGAATAGAGTACAAGTTAGAAATCCTGGTTGGTAACAAATAAGTATTGAACTGACTTCTTTTGATGGAACCACCCTATATTTTGTGTCTTGTGTGGTTGCTTTCATTGTTCAGTTACTTACTATATATTTTAGCAATATTATATCATAATCAAGTTGCAACGAACCTTCCTTTATGTCATAAATTGCATAATTTTTGAATTATCTCTATTCACCCACATCTAGATCTGTCAATTGGTACCAGAGCATGTCTTTAAGGAGCCTTTACAAGTATTGAAAGATGGGGGAAAACATGCACAACCGTGTCAACCTCAAAGGATCACATGTAAGTTATCCGATGGTGTTTGATAGGATAGACTACACATATTGGAAGAGAAGGATGCAATTCCACTTCCAAGGCATCAACTTTGATCTCTGGAAGATGATTATCTTACCATATGTATCTTCAACAACAAATATGGAGGTATGGGATCCATATGTGGTAAGAAAGGCAACTATATATGCCATGGAAGTAAGTATGTTATACTCTTATCTATCTGTTAGTGAATTTCATAGGATGTCTTTTTGTGAAACCACATATGATATATGGAGAAACCTATCAGTTACACATAAAGGAACTCAAAAAGTTAAGAGTACAAAGATTATGTTAAAACATAAATTTGAATTACTCTGCATGACTAAAATTGAAACTATTCCTGAAATGTATGCTATATTTTCTACTCTAATAAATGATTTGAGCTCCTTGACAAAGAAAATAACTGAGGAAGAACAAGTCTCTAAGATACTTAGATCCTCACCTCCTAAGTTCAAAGATAAGGTAAATACTACAGAAGAATCGTGTGCACTTCAAAATTATTAATGGAGGAACTCATTAGAAACTTTGATACACATGAAATGAAGCTAAAAGAAGAGGACAAGATATAAGAAGAAAAAAACTTGCTGAGAAAAAGGGCATGGCATTCAAAGAAAGAGCTTCAAGTCATACTCTTCTAGTAGCTCATTCATGGTGAAGAAGAAATGCATCATGAAGTAAGAAATGTATACATTCTTGTTCTAACACAAATATTAGATCTTTTTCTATTAGATGTCACATATGTGGAAAGAAAGGACATAGGAAGAATGAAGTTCTATAACTCAAGAAGAAGAAGAAAAACTCAAAGTACATTGAGAAGAAAGCATATAATGCTAATTGGATGATTCCTCAAATTTAGAGGCAAGTGATGAAGAAATATGTCATCATGTAGTTGAATGCTTCATTGCTGAACATGAAGACAATTATGAACAACAAGAAGAAGGTGAACAAGGTAATGATGATGAGTATATCTCTATTTTCTCTAAGGAGTAACCTATTGAACTTTTTGAACTTACTTCAGATAAAGTTGAAAAGTATAAGAAAAAGAAGAATGTGAGGCTTGACTGGGCAGTGGACAACCAAGAAGAGGGGGGAAAGGTCTGGTTCTATGCTGACAGTGATATGAACCCTACGGTTTTCAGGAGACATAGACAGCACATCACGATGAGTATGGAAAACAATGATGGATCTAAATTTTTTGTTACAGCTATATATGCCAGTTGTGATACCGTTGAGAGAAGATCTCTATGGTACAAATTTCTTGTATTGGCGGAACATATTGGTGATGAACCATGGATGATCGCAGGTGATTTCAATGTGGTACGTAATGCAAGGGAGAGATGAGGTGGAAACTTTCCAGGATACCAGGACATGCTGGATTTCAACACCTTAATTGCGGATGCAACTCTGGATGAGATTCCATTTGAAGGAAGCCAATTTACTTGGGTGAATAAATAGATTCTTACACCTACTATGTGGCAGAGAATAGATAGAGTGCTAGTGAATGAAGCATGGATGACGGCAAGGCCCGCTACCAGGTCGATACACTTGACTAGAGACAGAGTATCGGATCACAGTCCAATTGTTACGATTCCACACGCTCGTGCAGTAGACCAAAGGAAAGCACACTTTGTTTTTATGAAGGCATGACTTGATCACGATGACTGCTTAAAAGTGATTGAACATGCTTGGAATGAACCAGTGACAGGACATCCTTCCTTTATTTTCTGTCACAAGCTTAAGAAAGTTAGGACAGCTCTGCGTCGATGGAGCAAAGATTCTTTTGGTGAAATCAAGCAGCGGATATGTGACTTGGAGGACGCGGTCTTTACTACACAGGTTGCGTTTGATGAGAATCCAACCAGGGTGAATGAAATAAATATGAGGACAACTGAGGATGAGCTGCAACTACTTTTAAATGAAGAAGAAGCAAAGTGGAAAGAGAAAGCAAGGATAAGCTGGCTTAAAGACGGGGAGCGTAATACGAAATTCTATCATGCAACTGTCAAAGCAAGAAGGAAACACAGGAGGGTTAACAGGGTGGTCTTACAGGATGGCACTTGTATTTCTGATCCAAAGCTGATGGCGGAGGTGGCGGCAGATCACTATAATTTTTTTTTCAATGAAGTGGTGGAGACAAGCTATTCTGATATGGAAGAATTCCTGCAAGATATACCAGAATCAATATCCATGGATGACAATTTTTCCCTTATTGCTGTTCCCCATGAAGATGAGATTATGAAGACCTTGCAAAAGATGGATTCCACATCGGCTCCAGGCCCGGATGGGTTCACTTTGTCTTTCTTCCGGGCTGCTTGGTCCATCATTGGTGAGGATTTTATGAAGATGTCGGAGGCCTTTTTTAGAGGACAACCATGTTTTAGGGGTCTTTTTTGATGCCGTATTCTACTCATACCGAAGGTGGACACCCCAAAAAGGTTACCGGAGGATTTCAGACCTATATCGATTGAGAACGTTGGCCTTCACATACTTGCGCGAGTTCTCAATGATAGGATGGCTCCCATGATGCCGAGATTGATTTCTAAGGTGCAAGGTGCTTTTATCAAAGGGTCCGATATCACTCATCACGTCCGAATTGCGAAGGAGCTGATGCACGACATCAACAGGGGCCAAGGTACACCTAATGTAATTTTGAAGTATGATATGTCGAGAGCTTATGATAGGACTGACTGGAATGTTCTGCGGAGAGTACTGCAGAAATTTGGGTTTATAATAGAGATGGTGAATTTATTATTAAGCTTCTTTTCTAATACTTGGGCCACGATCACTGTTGGAGAAGAAACTGCTGGTTTTTTTCCGATTTGTAGAGGCATCAAGCAAGGATGTGCTTTATCACCTTTTCTATTCATTCTGTTTGAGGAGATTCTATGTAGAAGATTTCTGAAACTAGAAGAAGAAGGACTCATTTCTAGATTCCAGATAAGGGGAGAAGCAGTTCCACCAACTATCCTTTTATATGCAGATGATATTGCTATATTTTTCAATGCTGATCAAAGATCGATGGTGAAGGTTAAGGAAACCTTTGAGGCGTATGAACGGGCCATGAGGCAGCGTATAAACAAGATTAAATCCTCCTGTGTCGTAGGTGGGAATGATTTGGAAATGACCGACAGAGTGGTGAATTGTCTTGATACTGGGGCAGCAAAGGATTCTTTAACTTATTTGGGCATTCCTATTTCTAAAGGAAGGATGAGACTTAATGACTTTGAATTTCTAATGAAGAAGATTGTTGGTAAATTCACAGCTTGGAGGTCCAAACTATTATCCTTTGCGGGTAGGAGACTTCTGATTGCTCATGTTCTGACATCTATTCCAGTATATACGGCGGCTGCGATTGGTATTCCAGTGGGGATTGCAGACCGTATTGAAAGCAAACTATCTCAATTCCTGTGGGCGGGCAAAGATGAAAAGCACAGAAAGGCATGGCTCAGTTGGCATAGAGTTGCAAGACCTTTTTCTCAAGGTGGACTTGGGATACCACCTTTGCGACTGATAAATGATGCATTTGTAGGGAAGGCATGCTGGGAGGTGTTGACGTCGGACTCATTATGGGCCGTGTTTTGTAGGAGGAAGTATGCTAACGTGGCAGGAGGTCGTGATAATGTTTACCCTGGTTCCTTGAAGCTTGGGCCCTATCCTTCCCCGTACTGGAAAAGAATCTGGGATATGATGCCGCGGGTTTTCCCTTTATGTAGATGGGTGGTAGGAAGAGGTGATATTTCTTTCTGGGATTCGCAGTGGTGCAAACAACGGTTGGCTGATCATGCGAGATTTTCTAGCGACAGAAGACATTCCTTTCTTATTAAAGACTTTTGGATTGATGGACAGGGATGGGATTGGGACCTTTTGAAGATGGTTGTCAATGATGAGGGGTTGAATCTTATCCGTGATTCTAACACATGGATCACTAATGAGGATGATAGGATGATATGGAGTCCGGGAATGCGAGGAGATTTTTCTATGAGATCGGTAAAGCAGGTTCTGATGCTTGATAGAAGGGAAGGTCCTATTGGACTAGGTTCGATTTGGGATACGAATTTCCCTAAGGCTGCATCGTTCATTTGGAAATCTGCTAGAAGAGCCATGTCAACGGATGACAACATTAAATCTAAATGCAGTATCCCGTTAGTATCTCAGTGCAATTGTTGTGCTGAACCACATGAGGAAAGCATTGATCATATTTTGTTTCAAGGGCAAAATGCAGAGTTTTTCTGGGGCAAATTTGCTGTTTTGACAGGTATGGCGCCACCCACCAGTGTAATAAATCTAATAGACACATGCGGTTTGGGGAAAAGGAAGAAACTTAAGGAATGGATAGCTGAAAATTTGGCGGTTTTGATCCCATACAATATTTGGCGGCTGAGGTGCGAAGCAAGGTTTGAAGGAAAACACAGACCATTATGTCATGAATGGGAGTATGTTACTAGAGCACTGAATATTCAGCTGAAGGAAAGATCTTTTATGCTTGATTCTGATAACAATATTTATGACTGCATGAGGGAGGCCAACTTGGTGGAACCTAAAGTCACGATGAGGCAGATTAAACTGTTAATATGAATGACGCCTGACCTACATAATCTTAAGCTCAATATTACGATCGGGAAAGATAGAGACAACCGTGGAATTCCTAGAAGATGGGCGGCGGGAATTATTAGGAACCACAGGGCTGATATTTGCTTGGTGTTCAGAATGTGGATCAGGAGTACAGATTACATCCTTGCGTACATGCAAGCGTGTGCCATCGGCTTGAAATTAGTGAAAGATAATGCGTTGGGAATCTCGTGTGTTGAGCTTGATGAGGCTTATGTGTATGACATCATATGGAACAACGGAAAGGAGCCATGGAGGTTGACATATTTTGTTCGTGAGTTGCGAGAGGAGATTCATGCTGCTATGATTTATGGGTCCCTTGTTCACAAGGTCATTAACTTGATACCTCATGAACTAGGAAAATGGGGCAGCAGTTTGGATGAGCCTTATATTTCTTCTGATATCCTGAATATGCCATGCAGAGTAAGAGGCATGGTGGCCTTGGAAAAGCGTCGTGTCCCGTATATCGTATTGCAAAAAACAGTGAGATAGTCGGAGAAATAGGAAGGGGAGTACGATGGTTGTTTTGTTTTTTCCTTCTATTATCTGCGCCAGGTATAAGCAGGAGCTGTAATTTTTTTGATGATTATGCCCACAAGAGGGGTGTGGGATGAATAAAAGCGACCCCTGGCTTAACCAAAAAAAAAAAGATGATCAAGGAACTTAAACAAGATCCAAAAATAAAGAACAAACTCTTATATACGTGTTTGGATGCTTGTAGTCAAGTAGTACCATGTACATGCTTTGGACAATTGCATTTTTTACAACTTGATAGGAATGATGTAAGAGCAAGTGATGATCAACCTAATTCTATTCTAAACCATTTTGAACACTTAACTCAAGTCTTTAGGATAGTTAGATGTCATTAGAAAAATCATTTGATTGTTTTCCTAGAAAATAGTAATGATTCTAGATGGAACATTTTGATCGAACTATACTTCGATCGAGAAAGAACCGTCGTAGAGAAATAGCCATTGTAGAATTATAGTCGTTGCAAATCTGGGAAAAAACCACCTCTCAGTCAAAGTACACTTCAACCAAGATGGAATCTAGTTAAAGTATTGTTCTACCGTTATCAGTTCACAGTCAAATATGCATTCATTTTTCTAGCCATTGTAAACTTGTATTTTGACTTTTAACTACTAGTTTAGCATTTATATCGCCCTAAACACTTCCATTGCCTATTTTGGCCATTCCTAAGTGTTTCTTATAGTAGGACTGCCTATGGACACTTAGGACACATACTTGAGCGATCTATTACATGCTATCCTTCTCTAAGCCTAAATTCTGCATTGCTATTTTTAGATCTAAGACATAGCTCAATACTAGTAGCTACTGGACCAAACATCCTCTTGCCTATTCCTTGTGGAGAGTTGCTGATCACTTGTTCATATAGAGATACAAAATGTACATTTTTTGCGAGTTGTTATTTGTTCTTCCTCTCTTGTTCTCTTTAATTGTTCTTTTTTCTTCCAACTACTTCTTACAAGAAGGTTGTGGGGAAGCTTCTTGGAGATACTTCTTGCAAGAAGGCCACGACCAAGGCAGGAGGTTGATTGCGATCTAATTTGTTGTGTAAATTCTTGTTGAGATATAAAATGAGGGTTGTCTTAAGCCATAAAAGACACCAGTTACTTTCTGTATTTGGTATTAAAAAAATGAATAGAGTACAAGTTAGAAATCCTGGTTGGTAACAAATAAGTATTGAACTGACTTCTTTTGATGGAACCACCCTATATTTTGTGTTTTGTGTGGTTGCTTTCATTGTTCAGTTACTTACTATATATTTTAGCAATATTATATCATAATCAAGTTGCAACGAACCTTCCTTTATGTCATAAATTGCATAATTTTTAAATTATCTCTATTCACCCACATCTAGATCTGTCAATTGGTATCAGAGCATGTCTTTAAGGATCCTTTACAAGTATTAAAAGATGGGGGAAAACATGCACAACCATGTCAACCTCAAAGGATCACATGTAAGTTAGCCGATGGTGTTTGACAGGACATACTACACATATTGGAATACAAGGATGCAATTCCACTTCCAAGGCATCAACTTTGATCTCTGGAAGATGATTATCTTACCATATGTATCTTCAACAACAAATATGGAGGTATGGGATCCATATGTGGTAAGAAAGGCAACTATATATGCCATGGAAGTAAGTATGTTATACTCTTATCTATCTGTTAGTGAATTTCATAGGATGTCTTTTTGTGAAACCACATATGATATATGGAGAAACCTATCAGTTACACATAAAGGAACTCAAAAAGTTAAGAGTACAAAGATTATGTTAAAACATAAATTTGAATTACTCTGCATGACTAAAATTGAAACTATTCCTGAAATGTATGCTATATTTTCTACTCTAATAAATGATTTGAGCTCCTTGAAAAAGAAAATAACTGAGGAAGAACAAGTCTCTAAGATACTTAGATCCTCGCCTCCTAAGTTCAAAGATAAGGTAAATACTACAGAAGAATCGTGTGAACTTCAAAATTATTAATGGAGGAACTCATTAGAAACTTTGATACACATGAAATGAAGCTAAAAGAAGAGGACAAGATATAAGAAGAAAAAAACTTGCTGAGAAAAAGGGCATGGCATTCAAAGAAAGAGCTTCAAGTCATACTCTTCTAGTAGCTCATTCATGGTGAAGAAGAAATGCATCATGAAGTAAGAAATGTATACATTCTTGTTCTAACACAAATATTAGATCTTTTTCTATTAGATGTCACATATGTGGAAAGAAAGGACATAGGAAGAATGAATGTCTATAACTCAAGAAGAAGAAGAAAAACTCAAAGTACATTGAGAAGAAAGCATATCATGCTACTTGGATGATTCCTCAAATTTAGAGGCAAGTGATGAAGAAATATGTCATCATGTAGTTGAATGCTTCATTGCTGAACATGAAGACAATTATGAACAACAAGAAGAAGGTGAACAAGGTAATGATGATGAGTATATCTCTATTTTCTCTAAGGAGTAACCTATTGAACTTTTTGAACTTACTTCAGATAAAGTTGAAAAGTATAAGAAAAAGAAGAATAAATTGGAAAATACTATTGATTTTTTAAATGAAGAACTTAATGAGATAAACGATCAATTTTATAGTGATAAGGAAAAAACAGATGAGTTTGTTTCTTAAAAACTTCCTTGCAAACTCAAGTTTCTACTCTTTTAGATAAGTTGAGTACTATGGAGAAATAACTTATTTGTTGCTCACATTTGACTATGATATTATCCTTAATGATGAGCTAAATGATAAAATTGATATCCTTGAAGAGAGCATTGCTAGAACTAGAAATTGTTGGTTGCCAAGGAAAATGACAATCTTAAGATATATTTGGATCAATTTCTAAATAGTAGAAACATGTTGAACAATACTTTGCATTATTGGCACTCATGGACTTGGTTATATTCCAAGAGATGTTAACCAAAAGAAAAGCAAGGACCTATTTTTGTTAAACCAAAATCCAATTCTTACATTCCTAGTAATCATGTTACTTGCTATGGTTTTGGAAGATTTGTGTAACATACCGAATTCTGGACTTTTTACCTTTTTGGTCCTCTTTTCCATATTTTCCTTTCATTTATATCCTCTTTGGCCTTTCTGTTTAATTTGTGGAGAATATGATGGTTTAACGAACATTTGTTCACCTTTTATTCCAATATTTGGGTTTTTGCACAAATACCTCAGTGGAAGCTTAGTAATGGGTCAAATATGAAAAATGTCCACTTGAGTGATAAAAAGAATAAAGAAATTCATATTAGAACTTTCTAGTATCTTTTAGAATATGTAAAAGGAGATCATTCTCGAAATATGCATAAAGGAAATGATAAACGTGGTAATTGGAAATAATATGGAATATAATGGATAAAGGGAGATAATGAGGAACATATTGTACCAAAAATCATAAGTGGAAACCCATTTAGACAATTTGGATATCAATCTCGTTTTCTTGTCTTAAAAGAAACTTAATGGCCAAGTATCATCTAATTTGGATAATAAATAAATATATATAATCCTTTATTACAGGATAATGGGAAATAAGCTAAGAAAGAGAAATAAAATATATAATATCCTCAAATTGAAACAAAAACTCCAAATTCGTAATCTAAGCATGGAAATCATCCTTTGGGCAAATTTGCATCTAATTTGGTCAATGCTTAATATTTTATTTTATTTAGGAGAGAGAAAATGATTTAAAGGCCAAAAATATTAAATATATGATGATAAAATTAATAAATCCCACAACAATGTTCCTCACGTTTATCATTACTTGTATACCAAGTTTCATATTTTTAGGAAGTTTCTTGATGCCTTTAATAAATCAAAAGGATAAAATAAATGATAATATTTAACTGTATTAAATAAAATAATAGAACTCTTCATAAAAATAAAGTAATGTCAAATTAGTATCTAACATACTTAATATGAGTTATGGGTGATGTTTTGCAATTTTTTGGAGAATCCTAGAGTCATTAATGAAGGAGGAAAGATAAAATTACATTTGAATTATTTAACCTATTAAAAGTCCCCAAAAGGCAAAACTAATTTCATATTTGGATTCTAAGCATCAAAATTAGTCAGAATATTAATTTTGGCTAATTTTGGATAACATTTGGGCCTTCAAATGAGGAGAGAAAAAACATTAAATCACTTTAGTCGAATTTGAATAGGAATAAAAAATTTAACTGTGATTTTGCACTTCCGTTAGATCTTGATCTGAGGATCTGCATTTTGTCTTCTTCCTCAGATCGATTAAGAAACAGGTGGTTTGTTTTCCGAAAATTCAAATTTAATTATCTTGAGATATACTCGATGAAATTCGATGATTTTTGGTTCTACGAATTTCTCTCGAGATTCCACACAACTTTATACCAAGATTTTTGTGTTTTGATGAAAATTTGAGAAACCCCTTTGATGAATGCATGTTCATCTGGGCTCAATCACCTCCCTTGGCCCAATTTTTCTTACATTCTTGTGCTTATCGACCATATCTTCTAACATTTTACTAATTTTGGTTTAATCAGAAATTTCCCCTATTTTTATTGGATTTTTGCACCTTTGTGCAGGTCATTTGGGCAATGGGCCTTGTCTTCTCAGACCATTACGGAGCCTTGTTTAATATGGTTAGCAGTGGTTAGTGGCCCCCCTTCTCCCTTTGATCGTGATTAACCCTAACCAACCGCAGTCGCGGTTATTCATCTACCTGCCCGCGGTTCCCTTTGCTACCATGATCGCGACCACCAAGAGAATCACGACCTCATCCTGGTCACGACCTTCTTCTCCACCCCCTGTGCCCACGATCCTCTTCACATCTCTGCTCAAACTACGGCTGTTGCTCTGGCAAGAAAATCGTGACTGGGTCGAGTCGTCAAAAGATTGCGACCTGCACCATGCCCAAAAGATCGCGACCGCGACATGAGAACCGCGACCACAACATGACAATCACAACCATAGTCAAAAAGAGAAGAATCACGACCACAACATGAAAACTGCGACCACGGTATCAACTAACTGCGATGTCCTCTGCTGGTCAAGACAGAGAAGATCGCGACCAAAGAATCACGACAAAAAGATCACGACCAAAGAATCACGACCAAAGATCGCGACCAAAGAATCGTGACCAAAAGAAATCACGACCGAGATCAGTGAAAGTTCAAAAGCCACGACGGCGGCAAAAACTACGACCTGCTACAAATTACCAAGGTCGTGAAAGTAAGTCGGTGCCAGCCTACCTATAAATAGAACACAACCCCCAACCATTTAGGGGGGATCTCTAGACCCCGTTAGGATACAGGTTTGCCCTGAGCCTAAGGAGACGATCTCCACAGCCAAGAGCCTGCCTCCATGGTGGTCTTGCGCCCCGTTCACCCAGATCTGAAGTGGAAACTCATATTTGCACCCGTCCAGATCTAGATCTAGATCTGTTGCATCCACACTATGCCTACACCGCCATCACATCCACGAGCTGTTCCTCCTGCTGTGAGCGAGGGCTACGAGAAGAAAGAGAAGGTGGAAAGAGAAGATCTGCCCCGTCTACCGTGGTGTTCTTCCCTCCTCGTCCAGATCTGCCCCGACGTTGTGTAGAAGACTGTTTCTCCACCGAAATGTGATAATCTTCTCACCATGCTCATGGCAGAATCTTCTCTCTCTCTTGTTCTTCTTGTTTCTCTCACCATGAATGAGTAGTTTCCTTTCACTGGGGTGCGGGGGACTAGCCCCACTGCCCATACTTACATGTCCTTTTATTAAACATTCCATGACATGTATATAGCTTTTCATTTCATTGTTGATCGTCGATGTGTGCTTGTGGATTGATCACCTGCTTGCATTTATATTGTTCTTTTCCTATGTTGCGAGAAGAGTTGAATGTCGATTAATGTGGTTAACTCCCTAATGAGAAATTAGATGGGATTTCTTGAATTCGTAAGTGTGTGATATGTGAGGTGACGAGACATCTAGCCCATGGTGATGCTTCTGTGTGCCTGACGTCCGCTAAGGGGGGCCCACAACTTCAGTTAGATATCTGTATCTTCGGAGCCATAAGTATGTGATCTGGATGATGACAAGACATCTGATACCCAAGGTGATGCTTACGTGAACCTGACGCCCGTATGGGGGGTTTTGCAGCAGCTCTATTTGGATGGTCATATCTTGACTGGATGTTTGTGATTGGATGTGTTTGCATGTGCAGTGGCGGTGAAACCTGGGAACATCCCAGTGATTCCCATCATTAATCTTTAATTATCTTTTAATCCTACTCTTTACTTTCCTCACATTTAGTTTAATTAAACTCAAACCAACCTTTGTTCTAAATATTAGTCTTGATTCAACTAGATTCGACTAGTAAAAGATTCTTAAAAAATGTTGTCCCTTGGGATTCGATTCTTCAACTATACTACGATAAGACCCGTCCGCTTGCGGGTGGTATTATTGCACAAGGTTTTGGTTAAAAACTCAGGGATCTCAGCCCCGAGTGAGTTTGTTAGTGCGATAATATTCCACATCAAATTCTGGCACCGTCGCCGGGGACAACAAAATCATCTGGTTAAATCTAGTTCTATTAAGGCTAATTTAGGAATTTTCTTTTAATTTTTATACAATCAAGCATATACTTGAATTTGGTTCTATTCCATCCATCTTACTTCCGAACGATCTTTCCATCCTAGGTACCCACAAAGTCTAGTGTATGTGCCATTCGAACAGTCCTAGACTCTCTGCTAGCTTTGACCCTGAGATAGACAGAACCTTTCGTTGACAGTACAGAGAGAACCAAGCAAGGATGGCACAAGAGGAGGAAATTTCCCAAAGGGTAGCTCAAGCCCTTAATGTGCAAAGAGACATGCTTATGCAAGAAGCCCAGGCTACAGTTCAAGAGGAAATCTAAGCAGCCAAGCAGCAACTCAACAAGATGAGTTACAAAAGGACCTTAGAGAATTCTCGATCCCTAAAGCTACTGACGTTCATCACCCAGTTCAACCTCCTCCCATCAATGCTCCTAATTTTGAGATAAGAGCACATTGGATTACATTGCTTCAGAATACCCTTTCTATGGTAAGCAAGGAGAAGATAGTCAAGAACATCTTCTGAGGTTTATTGATCTGTGTGCTATGACAAAGAAAAATGGAGTCTCTGATGATGCCATCAGACTCTGTCTCTTCAAGTATTCTCTCACTGATAGAGCCATGAGTTGGTATAATTTCTTGCAATGCGAACCCATCCCTACCTAGGGACAACTTCAAAATGTCTTTCTGGAAAAGTTTTATCCTCCTTCTCTCACCTATGAAATTAGGGGCCGAATAACACAATTCACTCAGATCCCTGGAGAATCCATTACTGAAGCATGGGAAAGATACAAAGAGATACTATGCAAGTGTCCGCACCATGGCATCCCTAAGAATCAACTCATCGAAATCTTTTATAGGGGCATGGATGATGACATCAAGAAGTTTTTGGACTCCTCGTCTGGAGGAAACTTCATGCGTCAAAGTTATGATAGCGCATGGAAGGTTGTCACCCTTGGAGATAAAAATCAAGCCAACTGGGGTAGACCCGTAAGTAAAGGAGTGCTGAAGGTAACTATGGTAGAAGCTACTCCCGAGTACAAGTCTATCGCTGAATCCCTAAAGCTTCTTGTTTCCAAGCAAGACCAACTTGAATCATTTTTTACCGCCTATGAAAGAAGAAGCTCACCCCCTCGACAACAAGAACAAGTTAAGTTAGCTTCACTCTTCTGTAAAGCATGTAAAGGAACTAATCATTCTACTCTAACCTGTAACATTCTCTATGATGTTGTTTTGAGCAATACCTGTGCCCAAGGAGATAATGGTCAGATGGAAAGTCTAAACGCCATCAACACCATCCCTGGTCAAGGATACTATAATCCGAATCAGACTAGGAACCATCCCAATTTTCAGTATGGAAATCTTTCTGGAGCGGAAAACTCACGACAACTTGGTTCAAATAATCAACAACGAGGCCCGACAGGATTCCAGTATAACCAACAACCAAATTTTAGGAATCAAGGGAACTTTAGAGAAAATTACCAGAATAGAAACTACAAAAATTATCAGAACAATTCTCAGTTCCAGAACCCCAACCAAGTCCCCTATCAATAGCAACAACAAGGGTAACAAGCCGGTCCCATCTCTCCTGATGACAAATTGTCAGCTATTGAGAAGATGTTGCAGTCGCAACAAACCATGATTGCAAACCAACAAGCCCACCATAAGGCTATTGAATCTCAACTAGATCAACTCGCAGCTAGCATGAATCCACCTGCTAGAGCCTTTGCTGGACAACCAGAGAACAATCCTAAGCACCCAGAGCAATTGAAGGTTGTCACTACCGGGTCTGGAAAAGACTATTCTGATCCTCCTGCCAAGATACCAATAGTAGCAACAAATGATGATGACTTTGTGACTATCCAAGACTCTACAATACCTGAGTCTCAACCGAAGGAACCACCAACTGTTGATAAAACAGACAAAGCTAGTTTGGAGGAACCTATTATTGTAGAGGCTGAAAACACACCTGAGCTAGATGTGCCAGTATAAAAGCCTCATCCTCCTTTCCCAGCTCGTTTGAAGTAGACAAAGCTTGATACTCGTTTCAATAAGTTCAAGGAAGCTATGAAAAAACTTCATGTTGATATACCCTTTCTTGATGCGTTGGCTGAGATACCGGCCTGGACGAAGAAGTTAGCAACAACCACTTCCAATATCATCCAGAGCAAGATGCCCAAGAAGCAGAAAGATCCAGGATCCTTTGGGATTTCGTGCCATATCGATGACTCTTCATGTAAGAAGGGGTTGGCCGATCTTGGTGCTAGCATCTCTATCATGCCACTTAACCTTTGTAAGAGGCTAGGATTTGCTGAACTGCTTCCAACTAGCATGACTATACAACTTGCAGACAATTCTATGACTCTCCCATTGGGAATCATCGAGGATGTCCCAATCAAGGTAGGCAAAGACTCTTATGTCTCATGCAACTTTGTCATCATGGACATAAAAGAGGACTCCAGATACCCTCTTATCTTTGGCCGTCCATTCCTTGCCACTGCAAGAGCTTTGATTGATGTTGAAGCAGGAACCTTGCTCCTCTTACTAGGTAAAGAAACCCTCGAGTTTAAAGTTTTTGAAAGCATGTGAAGGCTGAGCATGAAGGAAGAAGTCTATTTGATTGATTATATAGAGAAAATATCACTCATCACACAAGAGAAGTATGAACATGACGTTCCTTTAGAAGTGGCTCTTATGAACCCATCTGCTGATAACTCCATTGATGAACAAGTTAAAGATTGTGTTCTTCACCTCAACACTGCCGAAGAAGATCCGGAAGCCAAATTTGAGGAACTCAAGGTTGTGAATACATCTGAAGAGCCATGAGAGAAGCCAAAAGCCCCTGAAATGAAGCCCCCACCCGGGGGACTAAAGTACATCTTTTTAGACAATCTCAAGGTTTGTCCAGTTATTATAAATTCCGATCTAACAGCCGAACAAGAAGATAAACTCCTGAAAGAATTAAAAGAAAGAAGGAAAGCTATCGACTACAAGATGAGTGATCTCACCGGGGTCAGTCAAGCACTTTGCATGCATAAGATCCCTATGGTGGAAGACCACAAGCCGACTATTGAACATCAACAAAAGCTTAATCCAAAAATGAAGTAGTCTGTCGTGAAGTCATTAAACTGCTCACTACGGGAATCATTTATCTTATTTCTGACTTTCCATGAGTAAGTCCCGTGCATGTTGTCCCAAAGAAAGGTGGGACTATAGTGATACGGAATGAAGATAATGAACTCATCCCCACTCGAATAGTTACTAGGTGGAGGATGTGTATCGATTACAGGAAATTGAACAAGGCAACTCATAAGGATCACTTCCCGATGCCTTTTCTAGATCAAGTCTTAGAGCGATTGGCTCACCGGGAATATTTTTGCTATCTCAATGGTTACTCTGGATTCTATCAAATTCCTATACATACAGATGACCAAGCTACTTTTATTTGCCCCTTTGGAACCTATGCGTTCAGAAGGATGCCATTTGGGCTTTGCAATGCGCCTGCAACCTTCCAACGCTGCATGACAACCATATTTGCTGGACTAACCGAAACTATTATGGAAATATTTATGGTTGATTTCTCTGTATATGGAGATTCATATGATTCATGTCTAAAGCACCTCTCCCTCATCCTCAAATGATGTGAAGAAGCACATCTTGTGATAAATTGGGAGAAATGTCACTTTATGGTAAAAGAAGGCATTGCCCTTGGCCATAGGGTCAGCAATCGAGGAATTGAAGTAGACAAGGCCAAGATCGAAGTGATCTACAAACTCTCTATCCCAACCAATGTAAGAGATTTTTACACGTTCCTTGGTCATGCAGGCTTCTACAGAAGGTTTATCAAGGATTTGTCCAAGATAACCAAGCCCATGACAAACTTGTTGTTGAAGGACGCTGACTTCTATTTTGATGAAGAATGTATCAAAAGTTCCAACAACCTAAAGCACGCCCTTACAACAACACCCATCATCTGAGCTCCAGATTGGGATCACCCATTTGAAATTATGTGTGATGCCAGTGATTACGCTGTGGGTGCCATTTTAGGCCAATGTATAGAAAAGAAACATCATGTCATCTACTATGCATCGAAGACCCTTGACGAAGCTCAAAGGAATTATACAACTACTGAGAAGGAACTCCTAGCAGTCGTGTATGCCTTTGACAAGTTCAGATCCTACCTCATTGGTTCAAAGGTAATTGTCTATACAGATCATGATGCTATTCGTTACCTCCTAAAAAAGAAAGATGCAAAGCCTAGGCTGATAAGATGGATTCTCCACTTGTAAGAATTTGATCTAGAGATAAGAGATAAGAAAGGTACAAAGAATTTTGTAGAAGACCACTTGATTCGTATCCACACCCTGGACACTAAAACTACCCCCATTAACGACTCTCTTCCAGATGACCATCTCATGAAAGTCTCAGAAGCTACTCCTTGGTACTCAGACTACATGAACTACCTTGCCGCTGGTGTCATCCACCCCGAATGTACTGGCAATGCATTGAAGAAATTCATGCATGATGTGAGGAAATATCACTGGGATGAGCCATACCTATTTAAGCTCTGTGCTGATGGTCTCTACAGACGTTGTATCACTGAGGAGGAAACCCAACTTATTTTAGAGCAATGCCACTCAGGCCCAGCTGGAGGCCATATGAGTTCCAAGAAAATTGCTTTGAATGTTTTGTAATGTGGATTCTTTTGGCCAACCATATCCAGATACACATACAATTTTTTTCTATCATGTGACGAGTGTCAGAGAACGAGTAACATTACGAAAAGAGATAAAATGCCACTCAAGCTTTGGCAAGAAGTTGATATTTTTGATGTTTGGGGAGTGGACTACATGAGTCCATTCCCGTCCTCACATGGATTTTCTTACATCCTAGTCGCGGTTGATTATGTCAGTAAATGGGTAGAGGACATACCAACCGTCACTAGTGATTCCAAACCAGTTATCAAGATGTTCAAAGACATTATATTTCCCCATTTTGGAGTCCCACACACTGTGATATCCGACAGAGGTTCTAATTTTCTTGAAAGAAGCTTTGAAGCACTGTTAAGGAAATATGGTGTTACACACAAGGTAGCTTCCCCCTACCACCCACAAACAAGTGGGAAGGTAGAGGTTTCGAACTGTCAACTCAAAGCTATCCCGAAAAAGACAGTAGGACACAACTGAAAGGATTAGTCAGTGAAAATGAATGACAACACCCTTCAGACTCATCTATGGAAAATCATGTCACCTGCCCATGGAACTGGAACACAAAGCATGATGGGCAATCAAGCAGCTGAATCTTGACATGAAGAAAGCTGGCCAAGCTAGGATTTTGCAACTCCAGGAGCTGGAAGAACTCCGGATGAAAGCTTATGAGAATGCACGAATCTAAAAGGAACACACGAAACTTTGGCATGATGGTCATCTGAAGAGGAAGGACATTCAAGTGGGAGACCAAGTTCTGCTGTTAAACTTGAGACTGAGCTTATTCCCAGGGAAACTCCATTCTCGATGGTCTGGACCATACATTTTAAGAGCATCTATCCACATGGTGCATTTACTTTATCGAGCGAGAAGTCGGGTGATTTTGTGGCAAATGGCCAACACTTGAAGAGATACTTCACCATAGCTAATATTAATACTGATGAACTGATGAATTTGTCCAAACTGCTATATCTACCAGAAAACTAAAGAAACCATGTCAAGCCATCGACGTAAAACAAAGGCGCTTGTCGGGAGGCAACCCGATCCTTAACTTAGTTTTTATTTTCAGTTTTAAATTAGACAATTTTGCACATGGTAGACAATGCATCACAAGATGCAATCTTACATACTGATAATTTTCATTTTTTGAGATTTCATATGGAGGACACACGCTAATTGGAATGCAACCACATATGATGGTCCAACTAGCATGAGTTTTCCCCTCCATCTCGAATTTAGAGTTTGCTCGAGACGAGCAAATTTTTAAGTTCGGGGTGGAGGGTGGGTGGTACGTACTTTACTTTTCACCCACTCTTATCTGTTTCAAACTTAAGATTTCATCGTTGCAATTTTGAGAAAAGTTTTCAAAAATTTTCATTTTTTTTAAGTTCTCAAAGAATATGTATAGAAACTTGCTGCAGTTTTGACGGTTTTGTTTCAATCAAAGCCATTACCTAGCCGGCTATCCCATTTTTCCATGCAGTTTTGAATCATTATACCCTATTTATTCGAAGCAAAGCCTCGAGGGGGACAATTTCTGAAACTAGCCAATGGTTAGAAATAACCGTGTGAAGCATATGAATCCTAACATCATGATCATTAAAAATGGCAAGTATCTGTCGAACTGAGAGGGATCAAACACATTGTGCTTCCTAACTGACTAGTGGAACAATATCATGGAATCTCCATCAGATCCACATCAAGTCATTATTTGAGCAGAGTATGATAAGGAGAACAACCCGGTGCACTGAATTGTAAATCAAGTTCCATTCTGATCTGAACTCTCTTCTACACTTCTTCCATCATCTTCTTACCCCTATGTCCATCAAAAAGAAACAAAAATAGCCAAAATAGTGCCAAACCCTAAGTTCGGGGTGGCACACCTCCTCCCTCTTTATTCACTTCTTCCATACCCCTCACTATGTAATAGGGGTGTAGCACCAAGAAAAGATGCTGATGCAGCCCTATTTTAGGGCTCCATCCTGTGCCATTTTGTATATAAGTTGCATCTAAACATGTTAGATTACAAGTATTTTCCCCCAATTTGATTATCATTGCAAATACGCTTATGGATGTTCTTTGCGCTGTTTTTCAGGTACTTGGACCACAATGGATGGACGAGTGTGATGGAGGGACCCAAAGGAGGCCCCAAAGCTCCCCCAACCTACCTTAGTGGCCAAGGATCGTCTCCAAGAAAAAACATATAAGAATTATGAAGTTTGAAGCCATGCTAACACTAGAAGACCCCAGCACGGCCGTGGTGCCATGGAACGGCCATGCTGGCAATTGAGCAAAATTACAGGTTGATCGACAAATTTTGGAAGTTCAAGCAAGTCAGTCACCACAGCCATGTTGACCAGCACGGCCGTGCTACGAAGACCACACCACGGCTGTGCTGACCAAAATGGCCGTGCTGGATGAAGATGGAACGGGCATGCTGCTCAGAACGACCTCCTCCTAACTCCGCCACCACGGCCGTGCTACCCAGCACGGCCGTTCTACCTAGTACCCAGCACGGCCGTGCCACCAACCTTCGTTTTCACCCACCAACCTGTTAAATTAACACTTAGCCAACACGGCCGTTCCCCTCCACCACGACCGTGCTCACTCCTACCCAACACGGCCGTGCTGGCCAGCACGGCCGTGCCACCACCCCAAAACCTATACAACTTTCACTGATTTTCCTATTCTACCCCCACTTAACCCTAGCTCCTATATAAGCACTAGTTGCTTCTAGGGCTCGAGGTTAAGCACCCCTAGCCGACCCTAGCTGCTTCCTTGCCTCCATTACTCCAATCCACCTACTCCCTTGCATCTAACCCCATTTCCACCCACTTTCCACTCATTTCCACCATAGAAACCTAATTTCTCTAGGTTTCTATCCATCCATTCCACCATTTTCATGCACCCCTGCACCTTTAGAGGAGGGAGGTCATCTGCAGCTGCTTGGAGGTGAAGAAGGAGGCCACTAAATCGAGCTTCATGGCGTTGTCCCTTCTTCTATCCCCTTCTTTTCCTAGTTTGATCATGTATAGCTAAGCCCCCTTGGGTGGGCTGTTTGGGGCAAAAATGTGACTTTGATACCATGTTGGGGGAATATAATTTGTAATGAACATATTTCATTTCTATGATGATTGCCTTTGCTTATATCTCATTTCCCATTACTTGTGCATGTGGTTGTTGTTTAATTACATTAATTGCTTGCCTTGTGGTGTTTGAAGACATTTGTCTCTAGGGTGTTTTGGTTTCTATGTAGCTATCGTAGGATTGGCTCCTAGGTCCTTAATTCGGATCCCTAGCTAGCCCCCTATCTTCCTACATAATCACCTTCTTCCTACATGCAAATGTGAGTTCTAAGTGACTAGTATAAGTGTGATTAGTGCAATTGCCTAGGACTCCCTAAAGGCTGAGGTGGCTAGTGGCATGAGGTCAAATACCCTCATCTCTACTCCCATCCTTACCCTTGGTCCTCAATTAACTAATACCACTTATCCTAGAGACCTAGACTTGGTACGTCCTATGAGAATTACACCTAGACCTAGTTCTCCAATTAGTAGCTTAGGGTACATTCTCATAGCACCCACCTTGTTGTTTGGTTTGGTAATCTAGAATGAGATATGTTAATTGCTTATTATGGTGACATTCCCCAACTAATGTCAAGGTCACATTCCCAAACGGCCCACCTCCTTCATCTAATTGCTTAAAACCCTAATTGCCTAGTTTGCTTGTTAATGCTAGTGTAGTTCATTTGCTTTAGTTAACTTAGTTAATTGCCTCGTTTTATTAGCTAGTGTTAATTTAGATCTTTCATCTTGCTTAGTGGTTAACTTAGGCTCTAAATTGTTAGTTTCTTGCTTAGTTTGGTATAATTCGTTCTTGCTCTTGGTTAAATAGCTCGTTAACTTAGATTGCTCACTTAGCCTGTTGATAACTTAGTTTCATACTACATTTCCTACTTGCTCGTTTAGCTTAATCAATCAAACAAAACTTCAAACCCTAAAAACCCTAAGTTCCACATAAGGAACATAGCTCACGCTTTCTAACTCTAGCGCCCCCTCTATCTCCGCGGTTCGACCCCGCATCTTGCCTTTGATCTATACTACAACAGTACCCCGTACGCTTGCGGGCGCATTGTTTTAGTTTTAGTGATAGACTTGATTTGGGACCATATAAATTTCGAAAGCAAGGATCCCATCCATCATCTCGTGCCTCCCGACCTCGTGGATTGCACTCGGCCACCCTAGTTGGCCGGTGTTGTAAGCCTCTAGCGGGAGCGCACCAAGCTTTCTGGCGCTATTGTCGGGGAATAGAGGCGCTCAGCCTAGTTAGATAGTGTAGCTTAGCCTTTACTTTTGCCCTCACCATTGCTATTCTTTATTCTTTGTGTTACTCTTACATATTGGTTCGCTAACTTGGCTCCTTGTTGTTTGTTTGTGACGTGCGTAGGTGACAGCTGCGCATGCGTAGTACGCGTTTGACTTGCACCGACTTGGTGGTTTACGACCCCGAGATTGGGAGGAGAAGACGTCAAGCTCGCCGCAACCTACACCGAGAGGCCAAGATGGCCGAGAACAACCCACCACCGGATGTTCCACCTCCACCACCGCACCACCCGCTTCATGAGTATTTCATGCCGGGGAACTACAATTCCCCCATAGCCACGCTGGTGGATCAGATGCCCGGTCAGCAGTTCTCCATTCCGCCAGCACGCTTGGGACTTCTGCCCACATACTACGGAATGGAGAACGAAAATCCTTATCACCATATAGACGCGTTCTTAGAAACGCGTTCGACCTTCCGCACGCCTACTGCCACTGACGACTCGATCCGCAGAATGCTCTTTCCTTTCTCCCTCAAGGAGAAAGCCAAGGAGTGGTACGTCTCGAGGCCAGAGCTTGTCACATGGAATGAAGTAAAGAATGAGTTTCTGAAGAAGTTCTTTCCGATATCCAAGTTATCCTACATGAGAAGGTGCATCACATCCTTCACCCAAAAAGAGAACGAACCCTTCCATGAGGCGTGGGAGAGATTCCAGAAGTTGCTCCGTGACTGCCCTCATCATGAGGTTCTGCTTTGGCATCTAGTTCAAGCCTTCTACACCGGGCTTGAGGAGTAGAGCCAAAACAATGTAGATTCTTCTTGCGTGGGCACGTTCATGGCAAAGCCGCCCGAAGACTCATGACCGTTATTTGAGCATCTTGCCGAGAATTATCGCCACCGAGCTTGGCCGGAACTACACTCCTCCACCTTCCTCCGTGGCTCCCGCACGCAATGCCACTGACCCCGACATGATGGCAATGATGACCGAGATGATGAAGTGGATGAAGAATCAAGCTGGTGGCCCTTCTAACCAGCTGACAAGGGCAATTGATACCGTAGACGAGGAGGTCAATGCTCTATATTCCTTTGGTGGTCGCAACAACCAAGGCCCAATGTCCAACTCCTACACTCCCGAGTGGAGGAACCACCCGAACTTCTCTTGGAAACAACCGAACGAGGATGGGCAAGGACAGGGGTAGCAAAAGCCATGCTACAACTCAAAGTTCGAAGAGGAAATACTCGGGAGACTAAGGAATCTAGATGAGGTAAAGAGAGAGGTGTCTTCTCAAGGACAGAACATCAACCGTCTTGAGCAAAGGCTCGACCAAATTTCTATCTCACTTGCTCGCCGTGAAGAGGGGAGACTGCCATCTCAACCTATGACGAATCCTAACAGCAATGGAAGTTGTGTGACTGCCAACCAATCCGCATACATCCCACCATGTGGCCAAGCAACCTCACTTCCACAATATCAAGGGCCACCGCACCCATATGCTCCGCCATCCCACCAACCCCCGCTAAACTACCAATACCCACCACCTCCACATACTTACCAACCTCCACCTCCACCACAACCAACTTGCATACTCCAAAATCCTAATCCTCCCCAGCAAAGACCACCACCACCTCTGTCCTCACAAGCTCCTCCATCTGCACATGAGCAAGTGAGTATGATCACTATCATATGGGGTGAAGAAACTGCTCAAGGCTGTGGAAAAAGGGGAAAGAAAGTGACTGGGGTTGGAAGCAAAGTCCCGATACGTGAGGGATCTAGCAAAGATAAAGAAGACTCCGAAGGAATTGTCACCCAAGTGCCACCAGAGAATGATAGGTACACCCAGATTGCTACTGCACCAGACGCGAATGTAGAGGCACTCTCATTGGCTCCACCCTCACTCGGGGATGCAAATATTATCATAGACATAGAAGCTTTTGAAGCCATGTCCTTATGGAAACCAAGATCTTTACATGATACTAGCGTCACCATCACCCCTCCGCAAGTTCCAGCCACTACAGTGGCGATAGTTGATGAAAATAGAAAGCAACCCCATGAAGGTTCGACTCTCCAAAAAGGGGGCAGAAATGTTATGAATCTCCTAGGAAACTTGAAGCAGGGAACAATAGGTGTTACATCACTCTTTTCATTGATGATGGACATATGCATGGGAAAGAGAAAGTTAGTGCTATTGCCGACCGAAGAGATTGTTGCCTAAAAATCTATGAACTTCATCTATGACAATGGCTTCCCAGAAAAGAGAGGTGATCCGGGAGTACCTATGATTTCTTGCTTCATTGGCACACAACCCGTCCAGCACACTCTCATTGACTTAGGTGCAGGAACAAGTCTAATGACATGGAGCATGTACCTACGGCTTGGCCTAAATAAAATGAAACCAGTGGAGTGCGCCATTATCTTGGGTGACGGAACCAAAAGGAAGCCCTTGGGAATCATGCAGAACACAATAGTGTCGATGGATGAAAGAGTGAACATTGCCTATGTGACCGATTTCCTGATAGTGGACACCGCACCTATTGATGGAGAAGAGTACCTCATATTGGGTAGACCTTTCCTATCTACTACGGGAGCTAAAATCAACATCCACAAGGGCATGCTGACGGTTACTTACACGAGGAAAAAGTTTGAATTCTTCATGTTCACCAAAGAAGAGAGAGATGAGCTGGCCAATGAAGACTTCGGTGAGAGTTTGTGTTATCGTGACCCTCTGGAGCTGTGGAGATCGAGCCCATACTTGTATTCCATGTACACTCCTTGGGACGAAGCACATGTCGTAAGAGCACTCGACATGATCACCGTAGAAGAGAAGGAGGGCACCGTGGGTATCAATACATGATGAAAAAGAGCAACAAGCCCGACTGAAGGCTATAAATTTAGCGCTTGTGGGAGGCAACCCACGTGGTTTGAGATTATCGAACCTTGTTTTTACCATACTTTCTTTTGGTTTCCAAGAAACACACACAGACACTATACTTGATAGTTTTTCTGTTTGTGAATCATTTTAGCACGGGCACAAGAAAGAAAAGATGAAGCTGAAGAGTTTAGCCGAGACAGAGGTCAAAGTGGAAGAAAAGATTGCAACTCAATGGAGGAGCTACATGAAGAAAGCCAGAACGGCCGTGCTACCCAGTACGGCCGTGATGGCCCTGTCCTGCTCACCTAAAAGTTACTTTGACCACTCCAGCTCTCGCCGGTTGCCTTTCGCAACCCCACACATTTTTACCCTACTAGTCTAAACTTCTATTTCATGATGAGGACATCATGAGTTAAAAGTTTGGGGTGGTAGGGCGGTAAGCCTTCTTTCGCCGCATTTTTCTTTGTGTACCTTGTGCTGAATTTTCGCAAGATGATCAAATAGTTTGACTGACTTACCATACTCGATTACCTTGACCTTGTGTGTCTGCTTGCATTCACGCATTCATGTAGCTTTCATTCTCGTCATTTTTGAGTAATTTTTCAAAATTTTTGCTTCTTCATACCATGCATTGCATTCTCATGTAGTTTTTGATAATTTCTTTTGCATGTTAAGTATGATTTTCTACTTTATGTCTTTAAATTCCCTAAAGTAGGTTTAGATGCGATTTAGTGTAAATTGGCACCATTTTGGCCAATTTTGCCCAGATTTGAATATTCTTGCGCTGATAGGATGTTTTGACTTAATCTCCAATGTTAGAAATGAAAAGGTTTACTCTTGTGACAAATGCATGCTACATTCTTAGATCTTATTGATATATGGTCTTGTTTGTGACAAGTATGTTGGAGCATACTTGAGGACAAGTATGTTTTAAGTTTGGGGTGGTGATGCAACCCTATTTTAGGGCTCCATCCTGTGCCATTTTGTATATAAGTTGCATCTAAACATGTTAGATTACAAGTATTTTCCCCCAATTTGATTATCATTGCAAATACGCTTATGGATGTTCTTTGCGCTGTGTTTCAGGTACTTGGACCACAATGGATGGACGAGTGTGATGGAGGGACCTAAAGGAGGCCCCAAAGCTCCCCCAACCTACCTTAGTGGCCAAGGATCGTCTCCAAGCAAAAACATCCAAGAATTATGAAGTTTGAAGCCATGCTAACACTAGAAGACCCCAGCACGGCCGTGGTGCCATGGAACGGCCGTGCTGGCAATTGAGCAGAATTACAGGTTGATCGACAAATTTTGGAAGTTCAAGCAAGTCAGTCACCACGACCGTGTTGACCAGCATGGCCGTGCTACGAAGACCACACCACGGCCGTGCTGACCAAAATGGTCGTGCTGGATGAAGATGGAACGGGCGTGCTGCTCAGAACGACCTCCTCCCAACTCCGCCACCACGGCCGTGCTACCCAGCACGGCCGTTCTACCTAGTACCTAGCACGGCCGTGCCACCAACCTTCGTTTTCACCCACCAACCTGTTAAATTAACACTTAGCCAACACGGCCGTTCCCCTCCACCACGACTGTGCTCACTCCTACCCAACACGGCCGTGCTGGACAGCACGGCCGTGCCACCACCCCAAAACCTATACAACTTTCACTAATTTTCCTATTCTACCCCCACTTAACCCTAGCTCCTATATAAGCACTAGTTGCTTCTAGGGCTCAAGGTTAAGCACCCCTAGCCGACCCTAGCTGCTTCCTTGCCTCCATTACTCCAATCCACCTACTCCCTTGCATCTAACCCCATTTCCACCCACTTTCCACTCATTTCCACCATAGAAACCTAGTTTCTCTAGGTTTCTAACCATCCATTCCACCATTTTCATGCACCCCTGCACCTTTGGAGGAGGGAGGTCGTCTGCAACTGCTTGGAGGTGAAGAAGGAGGCCACTACATCGAGCTTCATGGCATTTTCCCTTCTTCTATCCCCTTCTTTTCCTAGTTTGATCATGTATAGCTGAGCCCCCTTGGGTGGGATGTTTGGGGCAAAAATGTGACTTTGATACCATGTTGGGGGAATATAATTTGTAATGAACATATTTCATTTCTATGATGATTGCCTTTTCTTATATCTCCTTTCCCATTACTTGTGCAAGTGGTTGTTGTTTAATTACATTAATTGCTTGCCTTGTGGTGTTTGAAGACATTTGTCTCTAGGGTGTTTTGGTTTCTATGTAGCTATCATAGGATTGGCTCCTAGGTCCTTAATTCGGATCCCTAGCTAGCCCCCTATCTTCCTGCATAATCACCTTCTTCCTACATGCAAATGTGAGTTCTAAGTGACTAGTATAAGTGTGATTAGTGCAATTGCCTAGGACTTCCTAAAGGCTGAGGTGGCTAGTGGCATGAGGTCAAATACCCTCATCTCTACTCCCATCCTTACCCTTGGTCCTCAATTGACTAATACCACTTATCCTAGAGACCTAGACTTGGTACGTCCTATGAGAATTACACCTAGCCCTAGTTCTCCAATTAGTAGCTTAGGGTACATTCTCATAGCACCCACCTTGTTGTTTGGTTTGGTAATCTAGAATGAGATATGTTAATTGCTTATTATGGTGACATCCCCCAACTAATGTCAAGGTCACATTCCCAAACGGCCCACCTCCTTCATCTAATTTCTTAAAACCCTAATTGCCTAGTTTGCTTGTTAATGCTAGTGTAGTTCATTTGCTTTAGTTAACTTAGTTAATTGCCTCGTTTTATTAGCTAGTGTTAATTTAGATCTTTCATCTTCCTTAGTGGTTAACTTAGGCTCTAAATTGTTAGTTGCTTGCTTAGTTTGGTATAATTCGTTCTTGCTCTTGGTTAAATATCTCGTTAACTTAGATTGCTCACTTAGCCTGTTGATAACTTAGTTTCATACTGCATTTCCTACTTGCTCGTTTAGCTTAATCAATCAAACAAACCTTCAAACCCTAAAAACCCTAAGCTCCGCATAAGGAACATAGCTCACGCTTTCTAACTCTAGTGCCCCCTCTATCTCCGCGGTTTGACCCCGCATCTTGCCTTTGATCTATACTAGAACAGTACCCCGTACGCTTGCGGCGCGCATTGTTTTAGTTTTAGTGATAGACTTGATTTGGGACCATATAAATTTCGAAAGCAAGGATCCCATCCATAATCCCGTGCCTCCCGACCTCGTGGATTACAATCGGCCACCCTAGTTGGCTGGTGCTATAAGCCTCTAGCAGGAGCGCACCAGATGCCAATGTGCACACAAAAAAAATGCAATCTCGAGTCGAATAGAGAAGAGATTCACACAAAAAATGTAATCAATGAAATTGCAACCATATAATAAAAATCTCGAGTCGAATAGAGTAGAGATTTATTTCTTCCTTCCATACCACCCTTCACCCCCTTTTCCACCTAAAGGCACAATGAATGCCTACACTTACCAAATTCCCAAAAACACCAGTGTCAGATCAACTACACACTTGTTGTTCTGCGGGTGTCTCTAGACTCTTACGAAACTCTTTGACATGCTTGATGTTGGAAAAAGTGGAGAGGAAGTGTGTTTGAGAAATGAACTTAGGAATGAACATATTGTAAGATGTGTTCTGTGATCTCAGGATGTTGATATGTTTCATCATACCGAGCAGAAAAGAAACAATCATGATGTGAAGATGAGACAATCACACAAGTTGAAAGTATTCATTTGGCGACTGTTTCAGATTTTGTGTTACTCGAGGAAGAGCAAGTTCAGGGTATTTTGATGAATGCATGTTCATTCGGGCTCAATCACCTCCCTTGGCCCAGGTTTGCTTACAGTCTCATGCTTATCAACCATATCTTCTAACATTTTAATTATTTTGGTTTAATCAGAATTTTCCCCTATTTTTATTGGATTTTTGCACCTTTGTGCAGGTCATTTGGGCAATGGGCCTTGTCTTCTCGACCCATTATGGAGCCTTGTTTAATATGGTTAGCAGTGGTCAGCGCCCCCCTTCTCCCTTTGATTGCGATTAACCCTAACCAACTGCGGTCGCGGTTATTCATCTACCTACCGTAGTTCCCTTGGGTACCATGATCGTGACCACCAAGAGAATCGCAACCTCATCCTGGTTGCGGCCTTCTTCTCCACCCATTGTGCCTGCGATCCTTTTCACATCTCTGCTTAAACCACGGCCGTTGCTCCAGCAAGAAAACCGCGATCGGGTCAAGTCTCCAAAAGACCGTGACCTGCACCATGCCCAAAAGATCGCGACCGCGACATAAGAACCGCGATCGTGGCATGAGAACCGCGACCGTGGAATGAAAATTGCAACCGCAGTAAAAAAGAGAAGAATTGTGACCGCGACATGAAAACTGCGACCGCGGTATCAACTAACCGTGACCTCCTCTGCTGGCTAAGATGGAGAAGATCGCAACCAAAGATTGCGACCAAAGAATTGTGATAAAAGATCACGACCAAAGAATCGCAACCAAAGATTGCGACCAAAGAATCATGACCAAAGACTATGACCAAAAGAAATCATGACCGAGATCAGTGAAAGTTCAAAAGCTGTGACCACGACAAAAGTCGCGACCTACTGCAAATTACCAACGTCGCGAAAGTAAGTCGGTGCCAGCATGCCTATAAATAGAACATGACCCCCAGCCATTTAGAGGGAATCTCCAGACGCCGTTAGGCTGCAGGTCTGCCATGAGCCTAAGGAGACGATCTCCACAGCCAAGAGCCTGCCTCTGTGGTGGTCTTGCACCCCTTCACCCAGATCTGAAGTGGAAACTCAGATCTCTAAGCCACCCCATCCAGATCTAGATCTAGATCTAGATCCGGATCTAGATCTATTGCATCCACACCGTGCCTACGCCGCCATCACGTCCACGAGCTTCTCCTCCTACTACGAGTGAGGACTACGAGAAGAAAGAGAAGGTGGAAAGAGAAGATCTGCCCCATCTTCCATGGTGTTCTTCCCTCCTTGTCCAGATCTGCCCTGACGTTGTGTAGAAGACCATTTCTCCACCGAGCTGCGATCATCTTCTCCACCATGCTCATGGCGAAATCTTCTCTCTCTCTTGTTCTTCTTGTTTCTCTCATAATGAGCAAGTAGTTTCATTTCGCTGGGGTGCGGGGACTAGCCCCACTGCCCATCCTTACATGTCCTTTTATTAAACATTACATGGCATGTATATAACTTTCCATTTCATTGTTAATCATTGATGTGTGCTTGTGGATTGATCACCATCTTGCATTTATCTTATTCTTTTCCTATGTTGCAAGAACTTCAATACATAGGAGTTGAATGTCGATTAATGCGGTTGACTCCCTGATGAGAAATCAGATGGGATTCCTTGAAGTTGTAAGTGTGTGATCTGTGAGGTGATGAGACATCTAGCCCACAGTGACGGTTCTGTGTGCCTGACGCCCGCTAAGGGGGGCCCACAGCTTCAGTTGGATATTTGTATCTTCAGAGCCGTAAGTATGTGATCTGGATGGTGACGAGACATCTGATACCTAAGGTGATGCTTACGCAAATCTGATGCCCGTATGGGGGGTTTTGCAGCAGCTCTATTTGGATGGTCATATCTTTCCTGGATATTTGTGATTGGATGTGTTTGCATGTGCAGTAGCGGTGAAACTAGGGAACATCCCAATGATTCCCATCATTAATCTTTAATTAACTTTTAATCATGCTCTTTACTTTCCTTGCATTTAGTTTAATTAAACTCAAATCAACCTTTTTTCTAAATATTAGTCTTGATTCAACTAGATTTGACTAGTAAAAGATTATTAAAAAATGTTGTCCCTTGGGATTCAATCCTCAACTATACTGCGATAAGACCTGTCTGCTTGCGGGTGGTATTATTGCACAAGGTTTTGGTTAAAAACTCAGGGATTTCATCCCTAGGTGAGTTTGTTAGTGCGATAATATTCCATGTCACCCTTAAGCAAGTCAGTGGCCTCTCTCACCTCACCTAGCTAAACCCTAGCCTAGGCCTCCTTGCCTATAAATACCTATACCCGAAGCACCCCCATCGTATTTGGAACTCGACACACTAGCTAATTTGGATTTTCATCTACGTTTGACCCTATTGTGAGCCACCGAGGACGTCCAGCTTGCGGCACTCATAGCTCCCTGTAATATCTACCTTCGGCACAATTAAAGGTACCATCGAATCCCTCATGTTCTAAGCTTTCCATCACATACTTGCACTTCGAATTTGGTTGAGTATAGCGCAAACACCCAATCTTTCCCCTAGCAAGCTGCTGCTTACTCACTGCCATGGAGTGGGTTGGGTTAGGGGAGACAACCCATGGCTTTTTACTATTTTACTACCTCTCTTCCTCTCTTTGGTACGAAGTGTCTACGTGGCAATTTCTTATTGTTTCATTTTCAAAAATTCATATCTTCTAATACCCTGAGTCCAAAAATAAATCTAAAATATGTTTTGAACTTGAAAAAATGTTCTCTTTCTAATAAAAATATTTCCAAAGGTTTATTTTGAGTTTTGTCGAAGGTGATTTTCTAGAATATGAATTAATTAAGTAAAAATCACCAAAAATGCATATAAAAGTTCATATCTTCAAAATACATAATATTATATGTTATTTCGATCAGAAAACCCTAAATAAGACAATGGTGATGTTTTCATAGTCCAATTCGAAGGTTTGCACAAAAATTTAGTAACTTTAGGTTTTAAGCGTTTAATGAATGAATATAGTTCTAATACATAAACATGGTGTTGATATTAGGAAAAGTGGAACATGTAATCGATTAAGTGGTGCAAGTTGATAATTGGAATCAATATTAAAGGTATGTGCTTAATAACCTACCCTCATACTCATTAATTGACATGGTTCCTTGCTGAACCTTCTCAAACTATGAGATCTTTTCATCTAACTATGTTTGTGGAAAATACTTATTGATGAATTCTTGATGAAATTTCTCCCAACCAACCTCTTCATCATTCCTTTTTACCTCTTCTATGGCCCACCAGTGGCCAACACTACCCTTCAAAAGGTATACATCATGTTTGACTTTGTCAGCATTTGGGATACTAAGGATCTTAAAAGCCTTTTCTAACTCAGTGAGCCATAGATCAACATCTGTTGGGTCAATTGTTCCAACATATTCTATAACTCCTACATGACGTAGCCATTCAAAAGACTTACCAGACCCATGTCCCTCATTGGGAACTGGTGCCCTAGGTGCTGGTACTGGCATCCGGTCTGCCATATGCATTACTGTGGTCATGAATTTCCCAAAAAGAGCATGAAAGGCTGGGTTTTCTAGCATAGCTTCATCAAAATGGGGATTCTCAGGCACTGATTCCTCTCTTGCCTGATCCCTTACACCTCCTACTTGTGCAGCAACATTGCTCTCAACAACGTGTTCCTCATGTTCTCCAAACATCTTTAACTTTACCCCTTCTTCTGCATAAGCATAAGTCACTATAAGATATACTGGAGGACACTAGAACAGACTCAACACCTTAATCCTATGTCTCTGTAGACTCAATGAACCTTAGGCTCTGATATCTTCATTCATTAATTTGCTTTCTTGTCGAACTTATCTTTCAATTAGCATGATTCATATAGTCCTAAGCGTAGAGACACAAAACTTAGGATTATATCTCCAAACGAATGCCTAGGATTCCGAATACTATTACACAAAGAATCCTATAGGACAAGAGTCATGATATGTGAGGAAAGAGACCTCAAGCCCATTGGGAATTTAGTCCTTATACAATTCACATTCTAAAAGGAGGCGAATTCACATGGTCCTAGTTTTGTGGGCTGTATTTGTTGAGTTGTAAAAATTAGGATGAATACATAGGTGGTGGAGGTACTTGCCATAGTTTCTAGCATGTTGATTTTATTAGACTACTTAACTAGTGTAGTGGTACTTGTATGTACAACCACCCATAGTTGGGGAATGTGTTATTTGTCCCCTGGGGAACATATTACTCTCCCCCACACACAAAATGTGTGTAGGTGAATGGGAATGTCTTATTCTCCCCTCACCCTTTGGTTGAAGGTCCGATAGGTGCTTCAACCCTACTTAGTTAAGGTAGTCAATATTAATTATACATGCAATCCTTTTGTGATATGTTGTTTATGGAAAGCATATATTAAAAGCTTCTTTTATCTATATACGACTTCATTCTCTTGTTATCTTCATCTGATGATGAACCCTAGCCTATTTTACATGTTTTGCTCATCTTGTTTCATTAGAATAGCTTTGTGACACATACTTGTTTTTCCCTTTCCCTCTTACTGGGTGCCTTCCCAACCACCCAGGCGATGAGCAAGGTGATGGATGACATGAAGGCTTACCTTTGGCTTGGTCCTAGCCGATGGAGTTGTTGCTTTGGAGACAAAAGTGTAGTAGTCTAGACTTCCCTCTATCTAGATCCTAGATGTATATGATGATGTAACCCTTAATGGGAGATTTTTGATGTATTTTGTACAATCATTTATGAAATTTAATATAGTTAGAAAAAAAAATTATTCCACTTCTTTCCAATGTGTTTTGTTTTACCATATTCTAGTAAGGAGGTGATCTTGCCTCTTTACAACATGGTATCAGAGCCCATGGTAGTCGGAATCAGGCTATTTCAGTTTTATCTCCCTAATTAGAACCCTAGACTTGCATAGTTTTCTCTAAGTGACATGGTTAACCTAGATTTGATCTACCTTGATGAAAGGTTGATATAGGATCCTATAATTCTACATTAAAATCTTGATAAATAAAACCCTAAAATACTTATAACTAAAACATGCATAACTTGATGTTGTTTAGGTTTGCCTTTAGGAAACTATTAGGATATGAAGTTGAAGCAAAGGTGTCTATAAAGAATCAAGGTTTCAGGGGCTGGCAATATTTTCCTCCATGCCACTAGCTTGGTTTACGAGGACTCCCGTGCCCATATGATACTGGCCTGGCCTGAGCTAATATGAATTGTCCAAAATAGTTTGCTTTTAGGTAATAGTAACCTTAGACATATATGTTGTATATCTTTGAGAACCTTAATAGGTCGACCTAGTCTTTTAGGTGTAATAACCTTGAGACTTGTTTGAGGATATATACCCTATATAGTTCCTTATCTCCCTTAGGACCACATGCTTGGATAAGTTTATTCGTAGAACATAGACCTTAGAGTTTGGGTGTTGGGAAGATATCAGAGTGCACAGTGGAAGCATGATGGATCTTGAGAATGGTTTAGTTAGAATTATCCTTTAACCCTAGTTAGTTTGGCTTGATAGGTAAAACCCTTTAAGGGGTGGAGTATGGTTAGGTTGGATGTTTGAGTGGTTATATTTTGAGGACGAAATCCTATTTAGGGGGATGGAACCCTATAACGTCTTGAAATCAATCTACTCTATCTTTAGAAACCCTAACTCCATAAATAGGAGGTTAGTATGCTTGGATCATTGGTCTGGACCAAACATGTCATAATGGTAACCTTAACATGCTTGTTTACATATTAATGAACATGTAATGGTCATCTAATGAATAATGCATACGTTTAAACCCTAATACATATCCAATGCACAAAATATGGATATCAATGCTAATTGTCAATATGTAAGAGGTTGATCATGTCATGAACCTATAAACCCTAATGATATGATGAGAATGGTAATTGTAACCTAATGCATGCTAAGGATGGATAAGTGAAAATAAGGGTCATGTTGACCTAAACCCTAACTTGCAATAATTTAACCCTAATCTATACATCTTTAATGCCTTTCATGATACATTAATGATGTTGATATCCATAATCAGTTAACATACTTTGATACACATAAATGATATATATATATAATCATCTAATCACATATTAATCAAGTCATCAATATAGAATGCAAGTTACCTTGTTATCTAATACAGATGTGATTAGTTACTTAATGTGAATCAATTCATTAATATGTAATATGTTTCATCTTGATCATTGAAATACATGTAATGGCTTCAATGTGAATATGAAGTGATTGGATTCACATATATGTGAAAAATGAATAATATAAATGAATAATGATTAATGATGACATTAATGTGAGCAATAAAGATAATGTGACATTCTGACAACGTTAATATGAATATAAGTGACTAATGCGACATTAATTGGAACAATTGTATGCTTAACCACGAAATGAATAGAATGTCTTATTTCATGTAAAATTATTTGTTATAATTAATAAAGTGGTAATATGAGGATAATGAAGTATACATCTGAATTACTAAGGACAATGATCAAATATAATAATGAATGTTGAGATAATTGAGTACCTCTAATTGTGCATAATAATGAAATATAACCCTTTTGACAATAAAGTGAATAGGACATGACATAATTGAAATAGTGATGATATTGTGATATCATAATGAATATGATGTTAATGAGCCAAAAATGTAAATAATGTTAAATATCATAAAAAGAATATCTTAATAGTGGAACCCTAGGTGATCCTTGAGAACCCAACCTACGATGAGCTGTATGTGAAGTTTCGAAACCCTTAGGTGTAGTTGAAGTATAAGTTTTGGTGGAGGAACAACCTGACGTTTTGTGATGTGAGGTTGCACACTCACCCTTCCCTAATTGCTAGTGATTTTAGGGACGAAATCCTCTTTAAGGGGTGGTGTTACGACCCCGCCTCCCAGTAACCCCCAATTAAGGGAGACCGAGAGGACAGAGCCGTTAACCAATAACCCGGATCAAAGGTTTGGCAATTAACCAAGAAAAATTATCAAATTTTAACAGACTATACTGAAAAGCTATAAGAAAATAAACTTTGCATACCTTTTGAAATTTTGGATTTCTAACTTCTATCCATGTGTGTATGCTACTCTAACTAATCCTCCTTGTATTTTACTTCATGTATTTCATAATATGACGATTTACTGTTTGTCCTTTTGGCTTGTACCTAAAATGCCGACAAACAAAATATCGGTCAGCCGAAGCTGGTATGTGGGGGAAACAATAAACGTGCAACTATGATAACAATGTAATCATTCAATTAATCATTTAGAAATCAAGATTACATTTTAAATATAACTCTGCGATCCATGAGTACCCTATCCTCTATGTTGTACCCATTAAACCCCTCATGATCCACCTATAGGTGAACCAATTTATAGGGTTGAGTCACATGGCACTACTCGTAAGTAGCCCACTCCTTAACTCATGGCAGGCTAATGAGTCTCATGGCACTACACGTAGGTAGCCCAGTTTCTAACTCTCGGTAACCTAGACCTTGCTCTAGGATTACCCCTTTTTTTATCCTTTTCAAAGCAATAGAGGTGGACCCGGATCTAGTCAATTATAAACGCACATTTATTGTGATAATCATAGCCACTTTATAGTTGCATGAACTAAATAAACATCCAACAGTTAGTTTCAAGCAACCAATTAAAACTTCGGGAATCGCCGTGAAACTAGAGCGATTATTCATAAGTGTAACCACATACCTGATTCAGAGCAACTTGATGTCCAAGCATTAATTTTGAATACAATCAAACAAGCAGTCAACAATATCCTGAAAATAATGCATAACATCCAAGTGTCATTATTTTATTCAAAATATTCTCAGGATTGACTTGGATTCCACCTTATGATTTCTAGGCTGACTTTAGGGTTTTAGCCTTCATTATGCATTAAACACTTTTAACACCCTATTAGTCCACAAACCCTACTTCCAACGTCATAAGCATAATCGAAAGTCAATCAAGTCTAATCTATTGCTTTTATACTAAAACTACCATCTTTTCCCTTTAAGTCATGTCAAGATCATTAAGGCCAATTATTATGTTCATGTTTCTTTGAATTGACAACTCAATACAGAACTATAGCTTGATTCTCAAAGGAATCCTAATTACTACAATTCTCATCGTTTATGTTAGCAAACCCTAACTTATCATTAAATACACTAGAAAACCCAATTTATCCACATTAATGATCTTTTATACTCAAATTGGATTTAGAACAACATAACTCTATCTTATTCATGGATTTGCACAATTAAAATCATTAAAAGACATATTCTCCTAAATTAGGGTTTCTAAGCCCATTAATGCAAACTTAGGTATATGAAACCCTTAACTAAGACAATTAGTACAAAGATCATTCTTTTAGATCTAAATAATACATTTCATTGTCATCAGGTAAATATTTGCTCAAAATAATCAAAGAACATCATTATATTAAACTATCATCAGTTCTAAGGGGTTTTCATTAGTTAAACCATTAAAGATGATAACTTTATACAGTTTTTGAATTTTAATTAGAATCAGGCTTCAATTATATTTTTATTGCATTCCTTGAGTTCTCCTGATCAAAATTCTTATATAACTTATCTAAATCTGAGCTACCAATCTTTAGATATGATTTTTGCAAAATTTTACTTACTTGGCCAATCAGATGGCGCCACGTCATCCAGCTCATGCAATGTTGGCTTGTCTAGAAACATAACCGAATTACTCCTTTACCCTCGCATAAGCTGTTGGTTTTTGAATACTCGGAGGGGTAGTTTCGTCCTACGGATTTGTCATCCTCTACCTTGCGCGCCCTAGCGCTTTTGTCGGCTGCAGATACTTTGTGGAGTTGCTCCCTTCGTCCCTGGGCTCGAGGGGGGCCCAACGACTACTATCCTACGTTCGCATCCTTCCGACGCATCAAGGGGGCTCCTATAAAGCGGCCAAGGTGGCCGCTGCAAGTCTTTCTGGCCGGCGGCCTTCAGCTGATGGTGCAGACCTGCTGCGGTGGCTGTACGAAGTCGAGCACTCGGGGAGGGAGCCGACCATCCTTATGTTGTTAGGAAATGCCAGGCGTCCATCCTGGAGGAGCCACAACTCCTCATGCTCTGGGGTTTAGAACTACTCCTTAGACTAGGGTTTGGAAGTAGGAGAAGAGAAAAGGATTCTTGGGATTCTCTCTCTCTCTCTCGAACTTGAACCAGTGCTCTACCCTATATATAGGGGAGGGTATTTCACACCCCAAGATGTGCATTCATAAGGTCCCAAGTCCTTTTCCCAAAAAGGAAACATATTTTCCTTAGTTAAGAAGCAACTTCTCTCTCTTCCATATCTTTTGATATTCTTTATTATTTAGGTATATAGGAAATTCGAAATTCCTCTTTCTTATCCTCTTTATTCTTTCTCTTTAATCCATTAGAACAGATTTCTATTTTCTTTTAATAGAATTTACTTCCTTTTTCATAATGCCACCAAAATCATTAATAAAGTATCATATTATCTTTTATTTTGCAAATTTTGGTATTTTCTCTTTCCTATTCCTTCATTGGGGCTCCTTGTACCCCAAGAAACTCTATTATTTCGAAATTACTTTTTAAGGATACTTATTATCCTTCTAGATGCATCTATATGCATTATTTCACATTATCTTGTTTATTTCTTATTAAAATAGTTCTTTTTGAGGATTTCTCTTTATTTCTCTTTTATTTTCCTCATTGGTATTCATTTTATCATTAGGAATCCTTGAAATACGAAAATCCACAAAGGATCACTCAATTATACCTTTTTCCACTTATTTCCAACATTTTAACATTATTTTCAATTTCTTTCTTACTAAAGAAATACTTAATTAATCTTTTCTTTTCTTATTGCTTTCTTTTTGCAACTTTTGACTCCTTGGAACCCAAGGGACCCAAGAGGCACGAAATTCATCCTTGGATTATATCTCTTTGCCTTCTAGAGGTTTCCATCTCATTCTTTTCTCAAAAACTCAATTATTCATTTACTAATTTAATATTTCAATTTCCTTTCTTCATTTCCTTGTTATTGGGCCCAATAGCCAATAAAGCCCACAACACAATCATCAAAGCTATTGTAAATGAAATCCATTTATTCAAAACAAATTATATCATTATTTGTTCAATTGTCTTTAATATGAGAAATTACATTTCTCACTAATGAACCCAAAAATTGGGGTTGTAACATCCTTCCCCTCTTATAGGAATTTTTTCCTCAAAATTCTATCAAGCAAACAAACAAATCAGGATAAGACTTTTCCATGTCCATCATTGGCCCCTATGTGGCTTTACCATACTCATGGTGTCTCCAAAGAACCTTTATCATCACATATTCTTTTCTCTGAGTTCTTTCATCCTGGCGTCTATAAACTGCATAGGTGGACTCATGCCATTTCAGCCTCCCTTGGGGCTCACTAGGTTCATTACTCAGCACATGGTCGGGGTACCTCACATAGTGCTCTAAATTGGACGCATGGAACTCATCACACATTACTTTATCCTGAGGGGTAAGGTCAAACTTAACCTTCTCCACCAGTCCATCTCAAAGGACCCATGTATCGAGGATTCATCTCTCTTAGCTATAACTTAGAGGGGTCGGATTTTCATGTCTCATATTCTCCCACAGTGAACTGCATATCTGTCTACTTTGCATCTGCTCACAACTCTTGTCGTCTCTAGGCTCCTTTCAGCCATTGCACGATCAAAGCGACTTCATCTACATGCACTGTGGTCCTTTTCTAACCATCACGTGGTCCTTTCACCAACATCACCTTACTGAAGTGGTGACCGACACAACCTCTCCTACAGAGATTCTTTAAATCCCTATACTGGCTATGGTGGTTATCTTCACATCTTTCATAGGACAAGAACTATCTCTAGCTATCACCTTGAATGAGCACATATGATCTCATCAGACCCCTTTAGTCTGGATCATACTAACCATTAGTTAGGGGTGATAAACTGTACTAACATCGAGTTTTTCATGTACCTACTTCCACCTTTTGGAAGGGAACCTTCAGGTCAAACTCAAGAACCTTTGAACTCGCATCATGGTGTAGTTGAACCATCTCTCTCCTGGGTAGTTCAACTAAATCTGTCCTGGACAGAACTGTTCCTTTCTCATGTCATCTAGGTAAGGCGACCTACCATAACCCATATTGCATATCGAACTTCCTTGGTCTAGGGGAGACTTACAACATCCATAGTGATGAACTGCCATTACTTCTTTATCCTCTATATGAATGCACTGGGTTACCGATGTTCATCCTTCACCTTCTGTTATGCATGGCAACTTTCCACATGCAACCTCATTTCTAGCATCCATAGTACTTCTACCACTCATTATCTAAGTAGTACTATGGTATATGGTGATCTTAAAATCACAATTTCCTGTATGTCATGATTCCTCAAGATCGATTCCTCGAAAACCCTAAACCACTCTCATCAGGGTTTCATTACCTTCCTATTCAAAGAAAAGTATTTGAGGTCCTACCACCATCCTTTTATTGTATTACGCACTAGGCTGGTTAATCAAACAACCATTAACTTGATTAGCAGATTTCATTACATCTGAGTATTAGCCAAACCCATATCCTTTCCAAACTTAGGGTTAGCCTAACCACCTTTTCTAGCTTCTAGCCAAACTAGTCAGATATATCTCAACCAGAGGATCATTACCACTTCACATCCTTAGGTATTAGGTAACATTGAAGACATACACTTCCATGTATTTCACTTATCATCTCTAACTCGAACTCTACGTCTATCTTCATTAAGAACACTCTTTGATTTCATCATCATGGTGATCAAAACTCAACCTAGTATAACTTGTAAGTTCCACATAGCTCATGATAAAAACATCCCCATGAGATGACTACCTCATTCCTATTAGTGTTTGCAAACTATCCATGTATCATTCACTTTACCAGGGTATGTTATCTTCTCTGTCCCCATATCTCGTGGCAACGTTCCAACCTACATCATCTTTATCCTTGGTGTATGGCATACGTAATGTCCTATCTCCCACTCCCATAACAAGAGGAAATAAGCATTTGGCTGTAGTCCAAATATAGAGTTCTTCCTATTCCAAGAGTAGAGATGGTACATCCCACCTTGTCAGTACACCTTTAAATCTAAGTTGAAACGTGCCTCATATGTCACTTCATCACAATCATCTCGATATCGAAGTTACTTCCATGGAAAACTGGTCTCGAACCTACTTGGGTCCACACACATTCCTTGGTCATCTCCTCTAGGTCTATTGGGTGCTGGTACTTTTGGGGTCATCCCTCTTCCCTTATGCATCCAGAGAGTGCCCTACTCATCTGCCCTTTAGGTCCCATGAGTTCATGAAGGTGATCAATCTCCTAACCCATGGCCCTCAAACAATGATAGCTGTTACCTCCCGACCCTATGGTCATGTGCAACTAGGGAATTAGACAACTTCCACTTTCATCGGTGTTATCCCCACCTGACCCTAGGATAGACTTAGGATTCCAGTATAGTACATGCTCACTTAGAACCTTACCCAAGCCTTCATTATCTCTCTTTCTGCATTCATGGGTTGGATTTCATCCTTTCATAGGGATCATGGCAACCTGCCTACCTTGGTCAAGTCCCATAACGGTTACCTCCATGGTAACACATTCATATGCAATTAGAGATGGATATCTATGGGTCTACAGGTTCATTCTCATACCATGTACTTTTCACTTAGCTTCTCAAGATCCTATGAGACCTCCTTAGGTTACCTTAAACCAACAAAACTGATATACACCCTACCAAAGGGGTCCCTCTCCCAGGATGGGAGGAAAACTAACTCTTGACAACAAGGTCACAAAAGCTCTTAGGTCTAGGGTTTACATCCACATGAGCCTACTTAACCCTAGCAAGCTATTAAGGCACAATCAGATCACCTACTGAACCATGCTAGGTCATACTTGTCCTCTTTCCTCATTGCTGGATCAAGATCATACCTTCCTCTATCATCAACCTAGCAGTGAGGGGTTCATCAAACATACCTTAAACTTAAAGGGCTTCCCTTTTCCTCTATACATGAGGAGTACCATGCTCGAAACTATAGCAACTTAATTCTCGTCATGAGCATTAGGTATACCACTTCCCCTCTTAGGCCTAGGAACCCTAGGTTCACTTTTAGGTGTCCAACTGCATGCTCAACCTCTTAACCACAACCCAAACATGTAACGGGTATGACATACACTTCTTGTCATCCTTTTTCCTTGATCAACACTTTGAAGTTGAGTCCTCCTAAAGGACAATCAACAAGGTACAAGGTCTCATAACCTGTTACCAAACCTCTCCAAGGTATGCAGAACTTCTTCTTCCTTTATCAGAAGGTGAACACTTACACCATAGGCGCATAGGTACCAGGAGCATCATCCTCTCTCTAGGGTTTGGTTCCTCTAAAGGCAATCCAAGATATCAACAACTTCCAGGGATCGGACATGAGGCAACCCCTATCATCCACTGTTCCTCATATCTCGGGGTTTTAGGCTTCCAACCTTCTTGCTGGGTTTCCTGCTCTCTCTCTAGAGCTAAACCTACATCCAACCTCACCATTAGAGGTACTTTCTTCATGAAGGATCAACCTCAAAAGCATGCCCCTACCTGGATGAAGCCTATGTTCAACTTATGTTCGCTCAAGGTTATCCATAGCTCGTTATGCCTATTTCATAAGCCATCCTTCATACTCTCCTGGTTAGGGTCTCAACCTATTGCTCACACTACTGATACATACTCTGGGTGACTACATGCTCATGGGGTTTCCATATATTCTTCACTAACCTCTGCATTGAAGGAGCCATCCTTCACTCCAACATGTACGACCCTTTCCAGGGTTAGGTCATCCAAGGTTCATAGCTCATACGTCATCTAAAGCATGTCCATCCAAACACCTGGTCTAACTCATCATGCCATCACTCTCTCTAACCTTCACTTAGGGTTAGGGTTAGCATCATCCTCATAGGATGTGCCAGGTCTCTACTTGCAATGGAGATCTCTATCTCCAAGACTAACTCATCCTCCTGACAAGAAGGTCTAGCCTCAGGTCTCTTCTGAGGACATGACAACTTATGTCATACGACCTAAGCATGTATCTATTCTTTATTTTGCACTTAATCTATTAAGCTTATGTCCATGACATTTTATTTATATGCTTTTCATTGATTTGGTGGAGGATTCCTTAAACCTTATTAACCTTACCCATACCTCAAGAGAGTGAGGAGAAGAAAAAAAACCCTAATCCTTTAGGTCCTTATCAGAATTTTGTGATGAGAAGGGATGAATAAGATGAGATGTCCTAAAGGTATCTTATTTCGATTCATACCCTAAGACTTTGGCCAGGCAGTCACACAGATCCGCGAGTCCTCATATTCTGACTAGCGGTGCGGAGGAAAATATTGCCAGCCCCCAGTCGTGATCCTTTTCTAGATACCTCCGTCTTTCGAATAATCCTCTAATAACTCCCTTGGGTTCTATCGAGTTTGTAAAATTTAATAATTATTAATGGTTAAATGAGGAACCTACGCTCTGATACCAAATGTTACAACCCCGCCTCCCAGTAACCCCCAATTAAGGGAGACTGAAAGGACAGAGCCGTTAACCAATAACCCGGATCAAAGGTTCGACAATTAACCAAGAATAATTATCAAATTTTAACAGACTATACTGAAAAGCTATAAGAAAATAAACTTTGCATACCTTTTGAAATTTTGGATTTCTAACTTCTATCCATGTGTGTATGCTACTCTAACTAATCCTCCTTGTATTTTACTTCATGTATTTCACAATATGATGATTTACTGTTTGTCCTTTTGGCTTGTACCTAAAACATCGACAAACAAAACGTCGGTCAGCCGAAGCTGGTATGTGGGGGAAACAATAAATGTGCAATTATGATAACAATGTAATCATTCAATTAATCATTTAACAATCAAGATTACGTTTTAAATATAACTCCGCAATCCATGAGTACCCTATCCTCTATGTTGTACCCATTAAACCCCTCATGATCCACCTATAGGTGAACCAATTTCTAGGGTTGAGTCACATGGCACTACTCGTAAGTAGCCCACTCCTTAACTCATGGCAGGCTAATGAGTCTCATGGCACTACACGTAGGTAGCCCAGTTTCTAACTCTCGGTAACCTAGACCTTTCTCTAGGATTACCCCTTTTTTTAGCCTTTTCAAAGCAATAGAGGTGGACCCGAATCTAGTCAATTATAAACGCACATTTATAGTTATAATCATAGTCACTTTATAGTTGCATGAACTAAATAAACATCCAACAGTTATTTTCAAGCAACCAATTAAAACTTCGGGAATCGCCGTGAAACTAGAGCGATTATTCATAAGCGTAACCACATACCTGATTCAGAGCAACTTGATGTCCAAGCATTAATTTTGAATACAATCAAATAAGCAGTCAACAATATCCTGAAAATAATGCATAACATCCAAGTGTCATTATTTTATTCAAAATATTCTCAGGATTGACTTGGATTCCACCTTATGATTTCTAGGCTGACTTTAGGGTTTTAGCCTTCATTATGCATTAACCACTTTTAACACCCTATTAGTCCACAAACCCTACTTTCAACGTCATAAGCATAATCGAAAGTCAACTAAGTCTAATCTATTGCTTTTATACTAAAACTACCATCTTTGCCCTTTAAGTCATGTCAAGATCATTAAGGCCAATTATTATGTTCATGTTTCTTTGAATTGACAACTCAATAAAGAACTATAGCTTGATTCTCAAAGGAATCCTAATTACTACAATTCTCATCGTTTATGTTAGCAAACCCTAACTTATCATTAAATACACTAGAAAACCCAATTTACCCACATTAATGATCTTTTATACTCAAATTGGATTTAGAACAACATAACTCTATCTTATTCATGGATTTGCACAATTAAAACCATTAAAAGACATATTCTCCTAAATGAGGGTTTCTAAGCCCATTAATGCAAACTTAGGTATATGAAACCCTTAACTAATACAATTATGTACAAAGATCATTCTTTTAGATCTAAATAATACATTTCATTGTCATCAGGTTAATATTTGCTCAAAATAATCAGAGAACATCATTATATTCAACTATCACCAGTTCTAAGGGGTTTTCATTAATTAAACCATTAAAGATGATAACTTTATACAGTTTTTGAATTGTAATTAGAATCAGGCTTCAATTATATTTTTATTGCATTCCTTGAGTTCTCTTGATCAAAATTCTTATATAACTTATCTAAATCCGAGCTACCAAACTTTAGATATGATTTTTGCAAAATTTTACTTACTTGGCCAATCACATGGCGCCACGTCATCAAGCTCATGCAACATTGGCTTGTCTAAAAACATAACCGAATTACTCCTTTACCCTCGCGTAAGCTGTTGGTTTTTGAATACCCAGAGGGGTAGTTTTGTCCTACGGATTTGTCATCCTCTACCTTGCACGCCCTAGCGCTTCTGCCGGCTGCAGCTACTTTGTGGAGTTTCTCTTTTCGTCCCTGGGCTCGAGGGGGGGCCAACGACTACTATCCTACGTCCGCAGCCTTCCGACGCATCAAGGGGGATCCTAAAAAGAAGCCAAGGTGGCCGCTACAAGCCTGTCCAGCCGGCGGCCTTCAGCTGATGGTGCAGACCTGCTGCGGCGGCTGTGCGAAGTCGAGCACTCGGGGAGGGAGCCGATCGTCCTTATGTTGTTAGGAAACACCATGCCTCCATCCTGGAGGAGCCGCAACTCCTCACGCTCTGGGGTTTAGAACTACTCCTTAGACTAGGGTTTGGAAGTAGGAGAAGAGAAAAGGATTCTTGGGATTCTCTCTCTCTCTCTCTCTAATTTAATATTTCAATTTCCTTTCTTCATTTCCTTGTTATTGGGCCCAATAGCCAATAAAGCCCACAACACAATCATCAAAGCTATTGTAAATGAAATCCATTTATTCAAAACAAATTATATCATTATTTGTTCAATTGTCTTTAATATGAGAAATTACATTTCTCACCAATGAACCCAAAAATTGGGGTTGTAACATCCTTCCCCTCTTATAGGAATTTTGTCCTCAAAATTCTATCAAGCAAACAAACAATTCAGGATAAGACTTTTCCATGTCCATCATTGGCCCCTATGTGGCTTTACCATACTCATGGTGTCTCCAAAGAACCTTTATCATCACATATTCTTTTCTATGAGTTCTTTCATCCTGGCGTCTATAAACTACATAGGTGGACTCAGGCCATTTCAACCTCCCTTGGGGCTCACTAGGTTCATTACTCAACACATGGTCGGGGTACCTCACATAGTGCTCTAAATTGGATGCATGGAACTCATCACACATTACTTTATCCTGAGGGGTAAGGTCAAACTTAACCTTCTCCACCAGTCCATCTGAAAGGACCCATGTATTGAGGATTCATCTCTCTTAGCTATAACTTAGAGGGGTCGGATTTTCATGTCTCATATTCTCCCACAGTAAACTACATATTTGTCTACTTTGCATCTGCTCACGACTCTTGTCGTCTCTAGGCTCCTTTCAGCCATTGCACGATCAAAGCGACTTCATCTACATGCATTGTGGTCCTTTTCTAACCATCACGTGGTCCTTTCACCAACATCACCTTACTGAAGTGGTGACCGACACAACCTCTCCTACAGAGCTTCTTTAAATCCCGATACTGGATATGGTGGTTATCTTCACATCTTTCGTAGGACAAGAACTATCTCTAGCTATCACCTTGAATGAGCACATATGCTCTCATCAAACCCCTTTAGTCTGGATCATACTAACCATTAGTTAGGGGTGATAAACTGTACTAACATTGAGTTTTTCATGTACCTACTTCCACCTTTTGGAAGGGAACCTTCAGGTCAAACTCAAGAACCTTTGAACTCACATCATGGTGTAGTTGAAACATCTCTCTCATGGGTAGTTCAACCAGATCTGTCCTGGACAGAACTCTTCCTTTCTCATTTCATCTAGGTAAGGCGACCTACCATAACCCATATTGCATCTCGACCTTCCTTGGTCTAGGGGAGACTTACAACATCCATAGTGATGAACTCCCATTACTTCTTTATCCTCTATATGAATGCACTGGGTTACCGATGTTCATCCTTCACCTTTTGTTATGCATGGAAACATACCACATGCAACCTCATTTCTAGCATCCATAGTACTTCTACCACTCATTATCTAAGTAGTACTATGGTATATGGTGATCTTAAAATCACAATTTCCTGTATGTCATGATTCCTCAAGATCGATTCCTCGAAAACCCTAAACCACTATCATCAGGGTTTCATTACCTTCCTATTCGAAGAAAAGTATTTGAGGTCCTACCACCATCCTTTTATTGCATTACAGACTAGGCTGGTTAACCAAACAACCATTAACTTGCTCAGTAGATTTCATTACATCTGAGTATTAGCCAAACCCATCTCCTTTCCAAACTTAGGGTTAGCCTAACAACCTTTTCTAGCTTCTAGCCAAACTAGTCAGATATATCTCAACCAGAGCATCATTACCACTTCACATCCTTAGGTATTAGGTAACATTGAAGACATACACTTCCATGTATTTCACTTATCATCTCTAACTTGAACTCTATGTCTATCTTCATTAAGAACACTCTCTGATTTCATCATCATGGTGATCAAAACTCAACCTAGTATAACTTGTAAGTTCCACATAGCTCATGATAAAAACATCCTCATGAGATGACTACCTCATTCCTCTTAGTGTTTGCAAACTATCCATGTATCATTCACTTTACCAGGGTATGTTATCTTCTCTGTCCCCATATCTCATGGCAACGTTCCAACCTACATCATCTTTATCCTTGGTGTATGGCATACGTAATGTCCTATCTCCCACTCCCATAACAAGAGGAAATAAGCATTTGGCTGTAGTCCAAATATAGAGTTCTTCCTATTCTAAGAGTAGAGATGGTACATCCCACCTTGTCAGTACACCTTTAAATCTAAGTTGAAACGTGCCTCATATGTCACTTCATCACAATCATCTCGATATCAAAGTTACTTCCATGGAAAACTGGTCTCGAACCTACTTGGGTCCACACACATTCCTTGGTCATCTCCTCTAGGTCTATAGGGTGCCGGTACTTTTGGGGTCATCCCTCTTCCCTTATGCATCCAGAGAGTTCCCTACTCATCTGCCCTTTAGGTCCCATGAGTTCATGAAGGTGATCAATCTCCTAACCCATGGCCCTCAGACAATGATAGCTGTTACCTCCCGACCCTATGGTCACGTGCAACTAGGGAATTAGACAACTTCCACTTTCATCGGTCTTATCCCCACCTGACCCTAGGACAGACTTAGGATTCCAGTATAGTACATGTTCACTTAGAACCTTACCCAAGCCTTCATCATCTCTCTTTCTGCATTCATGGGCCGGCTTTCATCCTTTCATAGGGATCATGGCAACCTGCCTACCTTGGTCAAGTCCCATACCGGTTACCTCCAAGGTAATACATTCATATGCAATTAGAGATGGATATCTATGGGTCTACAGGTTCATTCTCATACCATGCACTTTTCACTTAGCTTCTCAAGATCCTATGAGACCTCCTTAGGTTACCTTAAACCAACAAAACTGATATACACCCTACCAAAGGGGTCCCTCTCCCAGGATGGGAGGAAAACTAACTCTTGACAACAAGGTCACAAAAGCTCTTAGGTCTAGGGTTTACATCCACATGAGTTGTAACATCCTAGGATTTGAGACCTCAGATAACATGATCTTAAAAGGAATGATTGGACTACCCATATCACCAAGGTGCACCTCCTTTTCCGGGAGCCCATCACTAAAGAACTCCATAGTTAAGCGTGCTCAGCTTGGAGTAGTACTAGGATGGGTGACCAGTCGGGAAGTTGATCCTAGCTTGCGCGTCAGTGTGGACAAAGTACGTAGTTAAGGCTAGTGGTGATCTGTGGGGTCAGTCGTCATTCCTGAAACTCTACTAGAGTCTTGGACAGTGGGCCTGGGCGTTACAAATGGTATCAGAGCCGTGCGGTCCAGGCATGTAGGAAAGGGATGTCCATGGTTGACGTAGCCACCCTTGTGCTGGTATTCCGTGATCGGGAGCTGGGTGTCCATGGGCCATTGTGGGTCTGCACTGAAATTGGGAAGAGATTATGAGGCCTTATAGTTGAGCCTTGACGAGGACGTCAAGAGTCTAAGTGGGGGAGATTGTAACATCCTAGGATTTGAGACCTCGAATAAAATGATCTTAAAAGGAATGATTGGACTACCCATATCACCAAGGTGCACCTCCTTTTCCGGGAGCCCATCACTAAAGAATTCCATAGTTAAGCGTGCTCATCTTGGAGTAGTACTAGGATGGGTGACCAGTCGGGAAGTTGATCCTGACTTGCGCATCAGTGTGGACAAAGTACGTAGTTAAGGCTAGTGGTGATCTGTGGGGCTAGTCGTCATTCCTGAAACTCTATTAGAGTCTTGGACAGTGGGCCCGGGCGTTACAAAAATTGTAACATCCTAGGATTTGAGGCCTCGGATAACATGATCTTAAAAGGAATGATTGAACTACCCATATCACCAAGGTGCACCTCCTTTTCTGGGAGCCCATCACTAAAGAACTCCATAGTTAAGCATGCTCGGCTTGGAGTAGTACTAGGATGGGTGACCAGTCGGGAAGTTGATCCTGGCATGCGCATCAGTGTGGACAAAGTGCGCAGTTAAGGCTAGTGGTGGTCTGTGGGGCCAGTCGTCATTCCTGGAACTCTACTAGAGCCTTGGGCAGTGGGCTTAGGCGTTACAAATGGTATTTGAGCCAATTCCCCTCCAGTAGGTGGGGTCCACATGGTCCTGTGGCATGCCAGTTTTTGAGCCGTGCGGTCCACACATGTTGGAAAGGGCTATCCGAGTTGATGGAGCCGCCCATGCACTGGTAGTGTCCAGGCATGTTGGAAAGGGCTATCCGAGTTGATGGATCCGCCCTTGTGTTGGCAGCCGTGATTGGGAGCTGGGTGTACATGGGTCATTTGGGTCAGCACTGAAATGGGGTCAGATTATGAGGCCATATAGTTGAGACTTGACGAGGACGTCAAGAGTCTAAGTGGGGGAGATTGTAACATCCTAGGATTTGAGGCCTCAGATAACATGCTCTTAGAAGGAATGATTGAACTACCCATATCACCAAGGTGCACCTCCTTTTCCGGGAGCCCATCACTAAAGAACTCCATAGTTAAGCGTGCTCGGCTTGGAGTAGTACTAGGATGGGTGACCAGTCAGGCAGTTGATCCTGGCATGCGCATTAGTGTGGACAAAGTGCGCAGTTAAGGCTAGTGGTGGTCTGTGGGGCCAGTCGTCATTCCTGGAACTCTACTAGAGCCTTGGGCAGTGGGCCCAGGCGTTACATGAGCCTACTTAACCCTAGCAAGCTATTAAGGCACAATCAGATCACCTACTGAACCATGCTAGGTCATACTTGTCCTCTTTCCTCATTGCTGGATCAAGATCATACCTTCCTCTATCATCAACCTAGTAGTGAGGGGTTCATCAAACATACCTTAAACTTAAAGGGCTTCCCTTTTCCTCTATACATGAGGAGTACCATGCTCGAAACTATAGCAACTTAATTCTCGTCATGAGCATTAGGTATACCACTTCCCCTCTTAGGCCTAGGAACCCTAGGTTCACTTTTAGGTGTCCAACTGCATGCTCAACCTCTTAACCACAACCCAAACATGTAACGGGTATGACATACACTTCTTGTCATCCTTTTTCCTTGATCAACACTTTGAAGTTGAGTCCTCCTAAAGGACAATGAACAAGGTACAAGGTCTCATAACCTATTACCAAACCTCTCCAGGGTATGCAGAACTTCTTCTTCCTTTATCAGAAGGTGAACACTTACACCATAGGCGCATAGGTACCAGGAGCATCATCCTCTCTCTAGGGTTTGGTTCTTCTAAAGGCAATCCAAGATATCAACAACTTCCAGGGATCTGACATGAGGCAACCGCTATCATCCACTGTTCCTCATATCTCGGGGTTTTAGGCTTCCAACCTTCTTGCTGGGTTTCCTGCTCTCTCTCTAGAGCTAACCCTACATCCAACCTCACCATTAGAGGTACTCTCTTCATGAAGGATCAACCTCAAAAGCATGCCCCTACCTGGATGAAGCCTATGTTCAACTTATGTTCACTCAAGGTTATCCATAGCTCTTTATGCTTATTTCATAAGCCATCCTTCATACTCTCCTGGTCAGGGTCTCAACCTATTGCTCACACTACTGATACATACTCTGGGTGACTACATGCTCATGGGGTTTCCATATATTCTTCACTAACCTCTTCATTGAAGGAGCCATCCTTCACTCCAACATGTACGACCCTTTCCAGGGTTAGGTCATCCAAGGTTCATAGCTCATACGTCATCTAAAGCATGTCCATCCAAACACCTGGTCTAACTCATCATGCCATCACTCTCTCTAACCTTCACTTAGGGTTAGGGTTAGCATCATCCTCAGAGGATGTGCCAGGTCTCTACTTGCAATGGAGATCTCTATCTCCAAGACTAACTCATCCTCCTGACAAGAAGGTCTAGCCTCAGGTCTCTTCTGAGGACATGATAACTTATGTCATACGACCTAAGCATGTATCTATTCTTTATTTTGCGCTTAATCTATTAAGCTTATGTCCATGCCATTTTATTTACATGCTTTTCATTGATTTGGTGGAGGATTCCTTAAACCTTATTAACCTTACCCATACCTCAAGAGGGTGAGGAGAAGAAAAAAAACCCTAATCCTTTAGGTCCTTATCAGAATTTTGTGATGAGAATGGATGAATAAGATGAGAAGTCCTAAAGGTATCTTATTTCGATTCATACCCTAAGACTTTGGCCAGGCAGTCACATGGATCCGAAAGTCCTCGTATTCTGACTAGCGGTGCGGAGGAAAATATTGCCAGCCCCCAGTCGTGATCCTTTTCTAGACACCTTTGTCTTTCGAATAATCCTCTAATAACTCCCTTGGGTTCTATCGAGTTTGTAAAATTTAATAATTATTAATGGTTAAATGAGGAACCTAAGCTATGATACCAAATGTTACAACCCCGCCTCCCAGTAACCCCCAATTAAGGGAGACTGAAAGGACAGAGCCGTTAACCAATAACCCGGATCAAAGGTTCGGCAATTAACCAAGAATAATTATCAAATTTTAACAGACTATACTGAAAAGCTATAAGAAAATAAACTTTGCATACCTTTTGAAATTTTGGATTTCTAACTTCTATCCATGTGTGTATGCTACTCTAACTAATCCTCCTTGTATTTTACTTCATGTATTTCATAATATGATGATTTACTGTTTGTCCTTTTGGCTTGTACCTAAAACATCGACAAACAAAACGTCGGTCAGCCGAAGCTGGTATGTGGGGGAAACAATAAATGTGCAATTAAGATAATAATGTAATCATTCAATTAATCATTTAACAATCAAGATTACGTTTTAAATATAACTCCGCGATCCATGAGTACCCTATCCTCTATGTTGTCATCATTAAACCCATCATGATCCACCTATAGGTGAACCAATTTCTAGGGTTGATTCACATGGCACTACTCGTAAGTAGCCCACTCCTTAACTCATGGCAGGCTAATGAGTCTCATGGCACTACACGTAGGTAGCCCAGTTTCTAACTCTCGGTAACCTAGACCTTGCTCTAGGATTACCCCTTTTTTTTAGCCTTTTCAAAGCAACAGAGGTGGACCCGGATCTAGTTAGTTATAAACACACATTTATAGTGATAATCATAGTCACTTTATAGTTGCATGAACTAAATAAACATCCAACAGTTATTTTCAAGCAACCGATTAAAACTTTGGGAATCACCGTGAAACTAGAGCGATTATTCATAAGCGTAACCACATACATGATTCAGAGCAACTTGATGTCCAAGCATTAATTTTCAGTACAATTAAAGAAGCAGTCAAGAATATCCTGAAAATAATGCATAACATCCAAGTGTCATTATTTTATGCAAAATATTCTCAGGATTGACTTGGATTCCACCTTATGATTTCTAGGCTGACTTTAGGGTTTTATTAGGGTTTTAGCCTTCATTATGCATTAACCACTTTTAACACCCTATTAGTCCACAAACCCTACTTTCAATGTCATAAGCATAATCAAAAGTCAATTAAGTCTAATATATTGCTTTTATACTAAAACTACCATCTTTGCCCTTTAAGTCATGTCAAGATCATTAAGGCCAATTATTATGTTCAGGTTTCTTTAAATTGACAACTCAATAAAGAACTATAGCTTGATTCTCAAAGGAATCCTAATTACTACAATTCTCATCGTTTATGTTAGCAAACCCTAACTTATCATTAAATACACTAGAAAACCCAATTTATCCACATTAATGATCTTTTATACTTAAATTGGATTTAGAACAACATAAATCTATCTTATTCATGGATTTGCACAATTAAAACCATTAAAAGACATATTCTCCTAAATTAGGGTTTCTAAGCCCATTAATGCAAACTTAGGTATATGAAACCCTTAACTAAGACAATTATGTACAAAGATCATTCTTTTAGATCTAAATAATACATTTCATTGTCAGCAGGTTAATATTTGCTCAAAATAATCAGAGAACATCATTATATTCAACTATCATCAGTTCTAAGGGGTTTTCATTAATTAAACCATTAAAGATGATAACTTTATACAGTTTTTGAATTGTAATTAGAATCAGGCTTCAATTATACTTTTATTGCATTCCTTGAGTTCTCCTGATCAAAATTCATATATAACTTATCTAAATCCGAGCTACCAATCTTTAGATATGATTTTTGCAAAATTTTACTTACTTGGCCAATCGGATGGCGCCACGTCATCAAGCTCATGCAACATTGGCTTGTCTAAAAACATAACTGAATTACTCTTTTACCCTCGCGTAAGCTGTTGGCTTTTGAATACCCGGAGGGGTAGTTTCGTCCAACGGATTTGTCATCCTCTACCTTGCGTGCCCTAGCGCTTCTGCCGGCTGCGGCTACTTCGTGGAGCTGCTCCCTTCGTCCGTGGGCTCGAGGGGGGGGGCGACTACTGCCCTGCGTCCGTAGCCTTCCGACGCATCAAGGGGGCTCCTGTAAAGCGGCCAAGGTGGCCACTGCAAGCCTATCCAGCCGGCGATGTTCAGCTGATGGTGCAGACCTGCTGCGGCGGCTGTGCGAAGTCGAGCACTCGGGGAGGGAGCCGATCGTCCTTATGTTGTTAGGAAACGCCAGGCCTCCATCCTGGGGAGCCGCAGCTCCTCACGCTCTGGGGTTTAGAACTACTCCTTAGACTAGGGTTTGGAAGTAGGAGAAGAGAAAAGGATTCTTGGGATTCTCTTTCTCTCTCTCTCTCTCTCAAACTTGAACCAGTGCTCTACCCTATATATAGGGGAGGGTATTTCACACCCCAAGATGTGCATTCATAAGGTCCCAAGTCCTTTTCCCAAAAAGGAAACATATTTTCCTTAGTTAAGAAGCAACTTCTCTCTCTTCCATATCTTTTGATATTCTTTACTATTTAGGTATATAGGAAATTCGAAATTCCTCTTTCTTATCCTCTTTATTCTTTCTCTTTAATTCATTAGAACGAATTTCTATTTTCTTTTAATAGAATTTACTTCCTTTTTCATAATGCCACCAAAATCATTAATAAAGTATCATATTATCTTTTATTTTGCAAATTTTGGTATTTTCTCTTTCCTCTAACTTCATTGGGGCTCCTTGTACCCCAAGAAACTCTATTATTTCGAAATTACTTTTTAAGGATACTTATTATCCTTCTAGATGCATCTATATGCATTATTTCACATTATCTTGTTTATTTCTTATTAAAATAGTTCTTTTTGAGGATTTCTCTTTATTTCTCTTTTATTTTCCTCATTGGTATTCATTTTATCATTAGGAATCCTTGGAGTACGAAAATCCACAAAGGATCACTCAAGTATACCTTTTTCCACTTATTTCCAACATTTTAACATTATTTTCAATTTCTTTCTTACTAACGAAATACTTAGTTAATCTTTTCTTTTCTTATTGCTTTCTTTTTGCAACTTTGGACTCCTTGGAACCCAAGGAACCCAAGAGGCACGAAATCCATCCTTGGATTATATCTCTTTTCCTTCTAGAGGTTTCCATCTCATTCTTTTCTCAAAAACTCAATTATTCATTTACTAATTTAATATTTTAATTTCCTTTCTTCATTTCCTTGTTATTGGGCCCAATAGCCAATAAATCCCACAACACAATCATCAAAGCTATTGTAAATGAAATCCATTTATTCAAAACAAATTATATCATTATTTGTTCAATTGTCTTTAATATGAGAAATTACATTTCTCACCAATGAACCCAAAAATTGGGGTTGTAACGGGTGGAGTGCTGTAATATACCGAATTTTGGACTTTTCACCTTTTTGGTCCTCTTTTCCATCTTTTCCTTTCATTTATATCCTATTTGGCATTTCTGTTTAATTTGTGGAGAATATGATGGTTTAATGAACATTTGTTCACCTTTTATTCCAATATTTGGTTTTATGCACAAATACCTCAGTGGAAGCTTAGTAATGGGTCAAATATGCAAAATGTCCACTTGAGTGATAAAAAGAATAAAGAAATTCGTGCTAGAACTTTTTAGTATCTTTTAGAATATGTAAAAGGAGATAATTCTCAAAATATGCATAAAGGAAATGATAAATGTGGTAATTGGAAATAATATGGAATATAATGGATAAAAGGAGATAATGAGGAGCATATTGTCCCAAAAATCATAAGTGGAAACCCATGAAGATAATTTGGATATAAATCTCATTTTCTTGGCTTAAAAGAAACTTAATGGCCAAGTATCATCTAATTTGGATAATAAATAAATATATAAAATCCTTTATTACAGGATAATGGGAAATAAGCCAAGAAAGAGAAATAAAATATCTCATATCCTCAATTTGGAAAAATAACTCCAAATTTGCATCTAATTTGGTCAATGCTTCATATTTTATTTTATTTTATTTAGGTGAGAGAAAATGATTTAAAGGCCAAAAATATTAAATATATGTTGATAAAAATTAATTAATCCCACAATAGTGTTCCTCACGTATATTATTACTTGTATACCAAGTTTCATATTTTTAGGAAGTTTCTTGATGCCGTAAAATAAATCAAAAGGATAAAATAAATGATAAATTTAATTGTATTAAATAAAATAATAGATCTCTTCATAAAAATAAAGTAATGTCAAATTAGTATCTAACATACTTAATATGAGTTATGGGTGAAGTTCTGTAATTTTTGGAGAATCCTAGAGTCATTAATGAAGGAGGAAAGAAAAAATGACATTTGAATTAATTAACCTATTAAGATTCCCCAAAAGGCAAAACTAATTCCATATTTGGATTCTAAGCATCCAAATCAGTAAGAATATAAAATTTGTCAAATATAACGTTTGGGCCTTCAAATGAGGAGAGAGAAAAATATTAAATCGCTTTAGTCGAATTTGAATAGGAATAAAAAAATTTAACTGTGATTTCGTGCTGATCGTGAGCCGTTGGATCTTGATCTAAGATTCCACATTTTGTCTTCTTCCTCGGATCAATTAGAAAATAGGTGGTTTGTTTTCCAAAAATTCAAATTCAATTATCTTGAGATATACTCGATGAAATTCGATGATTTTTGGTTCTACGAAGTCCTCTCGAGATTCCACACAACTTTATACCAAGATTTTTGTGTTTTGACAAAAATGTGAGAAACCCTTAAGCAAGCTGGTGTCCTCTCTCACCTCACCTAGCTAAACCCTAACATAGGCCTCCTTGCCTATAAATACCTATACCCGAAGCACCCCCATCGTATTTGCAACTCGACGCACTAGCTAATTTGGATTTTCGTCTGTGTTTGACCCTGCTATGAGCCACCGAGGATGTCTAGTTTGCGGCACTCGTAGCTCCCTATACTCTCCACCTTTGGCACAATTAAAGGTACCATCGAATCCCTCATGTTCTAAGCTTTCCATCGCATACTTGCACTTCGAATTTGGTTGAGTATAGCGCAAACGCCTAATCTTTCCCCCAAGCAAGATGCTACTTGTTCACAGCCATGGTGTGGGCTGGGTTGGGGGAGACAACCATGGCTTTTTACTATTTTACCCCCGCTCTCTTCCTCTTTTTGGTACGAAGTGTCTACATGACAATTTCTTATTGGTTCATTTTCAAAAATTCATATCTTCTAATACCCTGAGTCCAAAAATAAATCTAAAATATGTTTTGAACTCATAAAAATGTTCTCTTTCTAATAAAAATATTTCCAAAGGTTTATTTCGAGTTTTGTCAAAGGTGATTTTCTAGAATATGAATTAATTAAGTAAAAATCACCAAAAATACATACAAAAGTTTATATCTTCAAAATACATAATAGTATATGTTATTTTGATAAAAAAAACCCTAAATAAGATAATGGTGATGTTTTCGGAGTCCAATTCAAAGGTTTGCGCAAAAAATTAGTAACTTTAGGGTTTTAAGCGTTTAATGAATGAATATAGTTCTAATACATAAGCATGGTGTTGATATTAACATGGAATTGATTAAGTGGTGCAAGTTGATAATTGGAATCAATATTAAAGGTATGTGCTTAATACACTTCAGTTGGGAATATTTGTGCCTTTACCTACTTTTCAAATATGAGGCTTCATTGAATCCTATTTCTTATACTCATGATTCTTTTGCTATACCTGCCCATGATTGGTTTTGGAATATTGTTCTTAGGTCTTGGTACCCCATTGCTATGCTCTATTTGGTTGATGTTGTTACTTGCCATAAGTTTCTAACATGTTGATTTTATTAGACTAATTAACTTGTGTAGTGGTACTTGTATGTACAACCACCCATAGTTGGGAAATGTGTTATTTCTCCCCTGGGGAACATGTTACTCTCTCCCACAGACAAAATGTGTGTAGGTGACTGGGAATGTCTTATTCTCCCCTCACTCTTTGTTTGAAGGTTCGGTAGGTGCCTCAACCCTACTTAATTAAGGTAGTCAATATTAATCATACATGCAATCATTTTGTGATATTTCGTTTATGGAAAGCATCTATTAAAAGCTTCTTTTATCTATATACGGCCTCATTCTCTTGTTATCTTCATCTGATGATGAACCCTAGCCTATTTTACATGTTTTTCTCATCTTGTTACATTAGAATAGCTTTGTGACACATACTTGTTTTTTCCTTTCCCTCTTGCTGGGTGCCTTCCCATCCACCCAGGTAATGAGCAAGGTGATGGATGACATGAAGGCTTAGCTTTGGCTTGGACCTAGCTGATGGAGTGGTTGTTGTGGAGACAAAAGTGGAGTAGTCTAGACTTCCCTCTATCTAGATCCTATATGTGTATGATGATGTAACCCTTAATGGGAGATTTTTGATGTATTTTGTACAATCTTTTATGAAATTGAATATAGTCAGAAATTTTTTTTATTCCGCTGCTTTCCAATGTGTTTTTTGTACCATATTCTAGTAAGGAGGTGATCTCGCCTCTTTACAACATGGTATCAGAGCCCATGGTAGTCTAAATCTGGCTATTTCAGTTTTGTCTCCCTAATTAGAACCCTAGACTTGCAAAGTTTTCTCTAAGTGACATGGTTAACCTAGATTTGATCTACCTTGAGGAAAGGTTGATTTAGGACCCTATAATTCCACATTAAAATCTTGATGAATAAAACCCTAAAATAATTATAACTAAAACATGCATAACTTGATGTTGTTTAGGTTTGCCTTTAGGCAACTATTAGGGCATGAAGTTGAAGCAAACATGTCTATAAAGGATTAACGTTTTGGGGGCTGACAATATTTTCCTCCGCACCACTAGCTTGGTTTACGAGGACTCCCGTGTCCATATGATACCGGCCTGGCCTGAGCTAATATGAATTGTCCAAAATAGTTTGCTTTTAGGTAATAGTAACCTTAGACATATATGTTGTATATCTTTGAGAACCTTAATAGGTCGACCTAGTCTTTCAGGTGTGATAACCTTGAGACTTGTTTTAGGATATATACCCTATATAGTTCCTTATATCCCTTAGGACCACATGCTTGGATAATTTTTTCTATGGAACCTAGACCTTGGAGTTTGGGTGTTGGGAAGATATCATAGTGCGCAGTGGAAGCATGATGGATCTTGAGAATGGTTTAGTTAGACTTATCATTTAACCCTAGTTAGTTAGGCTTGATAGGTCGAACCCTTTAAAGGGTGGAGTATGGTTAGGTTGGATGTTCGAGTGGTTAGATTTCGAGGACGAAATCCTATTTAGGGGTATGGAACCCTATAACATCTTGAAATGTATCTACTCTATCTTTAGAAACCCTAACTCCATAAATAGAAGGTTAGTATGCTTGGATCCTTGGTCTTGACCAAACATGTCATAATGGTAACCCTAACATTCTTGTTTACATATTAATGAACATGTAATGGTCATCTAATGAATAATTCATACGTTTAAACCCTAATAAATATCCAATGCACAAAATATGGATATCAATGCTAATTGTCAATATGTAAGAGGTTGATCATGTCATGAACCTATAAACCCTAATGATATGATGAGAATGGTAATTGTAACCTAATGCATGCTAAGTATGGATAAGTGAAAATAAGGGTCATCTTGACCTAAACCCTAACTTGCAATAATTTAACTCTAATCTATACATCTTTAATGCCTTTCATGATACATTAATGATGTTAAGAGCCATAATCAGTTAACATACTTTGATACACATAAATGATATATATAATCATCTAATCACATATTAATCAAGTCATCAATATAAAATGCAAGTTACCTTGTTATCTAATACACATGTGATTAGTCACTTAATGTGAATCAATTCATTAATAAGTAATATGTTTCACCTTGATCATTGAAATACATGTACTGGCTTCAATGTGAATATGAAGTGATTGAATTCACATAAACGTGCAAAATGAATAATATAAATGAATAATAGTTAATGATGACATTAATGTGAGCAATAAAGATAATGTGACATTGCGACAACGTTAATATGAATATAAGTGACTAATGCGACATTAATTGGGATAATTGTATGCTTAACCACGAATTGAATAGAACGTATTATTTCATGTAAAATAATTTGTTATAATTAATAAAGTGGTAATATGAGGATAATGAAGTATAAATCCAAATTATTAAGGACAATGGTCAAATATAATAATGAATGTTGAGATAATTGAGTAACCTCTAATTGTGCATAATAACAAAATATAACCCTTTTCACAATAAAATAAATATGACATGACATAATTAAAATAGTGATGATAATGTGATATCATAATGAATATGATGTTAATGAGCCAAAATGTAAATAATGTTAAATCTCGTAAAAAGAATATCTTAATAGTGGAACCCTAGGTGATCCTTGAGAACCCAACCTACGATGAGCTGTATGTGAAGTTTCTGAACCCTTAGGTGTAGTTGAAGTATAAGTTTTGGTGGAGGAAAAACCTAAAATTTTGTTATGTGAGGTTGCACACTCACCCTTCCCTAATTGCTAGTGATTTCGGGGACGAAATCCTCTTTAAGGGGTGGAGTGTTGTAACATACCGAATTCTGGACTTTTTACCTTTTTGGTCCTCTTTTCCATCTTTTCCTTTCATTTATATCCTCTTTGGCCTTTCTGTTTAATTTGTGGAGAATATGATGGTTTAATGAATATTTGTTCACCTTTTATTCCAATATTTGGATTTATGCACAAATACCTCAGTGGAAGCTTAGTAATGGGTCAAATATGCAAAATGTCCACTTGTGTGATAAAAAGAATAAAGAAATTCGTGTTAGAACTTTCTAGTATATTTTAGAATATGTAAAAGGAGATAATTCTCGAAATATGCATAAAGGAAATGATAAATGTGGTAATTGGAAATAATATGGAATATAACAGATAAAAGGAGATAATGAGGAACATATTGTCCCAAAAATCATAAGTGGAAACCCATGAAGATAATTTGGATATCAATCTCATTTTCTTGGCTTAAAAGAAACTTAATGGCCAAGTATCATCTAATTTGGATAATAAATAAATATATAAAATCCTTTATTACTGGATAATGAGAAATAAGCCAAGAAAGAGAAATAAAATAACTAATATCCTCAAATTGGAAAAATAACTCCAAATTCGTAATCTAAGCATGGAAATAAGCTTTTGGGAAAATTTGCATTTAATTTGGTCAATGCTTAATATTTTATTTTATTTAGGAGAGAGAAAATGATTTAAAGGCCAAAAATATTAAATATATGTTGATAAAAATTAATTAATCTCACCATAGTGTTCCTCACGTTTATTATTACTTGTATACCAAGTTTCATATTTTTAGGAAGTTTCTTGATGCCTCCAATAAATCAAAAGGATAAAATAAATGATAATATTTAATTGTATTAAATAAAATAATAGAACCCTTCATAAAAATAAAGTAATGTCAAATTAGTATCTAACATACTTAATATGAGTTATGGGTGAAGTTTTGTAATTTTTGGAGAATCCTAGAGTCATTAATGAAGGAGGAAATAGAAAATGACATTTGAATTATTTAATCTATTAATGTCCATAAAAGGCAAAACTAATTTGATATTTGGATTCTAAGCATCAAAATCAGTCAGAATATAAATTTTGGCTAATTTTGGATAACGTTTGGGCCTTCAAATGAGGACAGAGAAAAACATTAAATCACTTAGTCGAATTTGAATAGGAATAAAAAATTTAACTGTGATTTCGCGCTGATCGTCGGCCGTTGGATCTTGATCTAAGGATCCACATTATATCTTCTTGCTCGGATCGATTAGGAAACATGTGGTTTATTTTCTAAAAATTCAAATTCAATTATCTTGAGATATACTCAATGAAATTCGATGATTTTTGGTTCTACGAATTCCGCTCGAGATTCCACACAACTTTATAGCAAGATTTTTTTGTTTTGACAAAAAGTCAAGAAACCCCTTAAGCAAGCCAGAGGCCTCTCTTACCTCACCTAGATACACCCTAGCCTAGTCCTCCTTACCTATAAATACCTATACCTGAAGCACCCCCATAGTATTTGCAACTCGACGCACTAGCTAATTTGGATTTTCGTCCAAGTTTGACCCTGTTGCAAGCCACCGAGGATGTCCAGCTTGTAGCTCTCATAGCTCCCTATACTCTCCACCTTCGACACAATTAAAGGTACCATCGAATCCCTCATGTTCTAAGATTTCCATCGCATACTTGCACTTCGAATTTGGTTGAGTATAGCGCAAACGCCCAATCTTTCCCCAAGCAAGCTACTGCTTGCTCGCAGCCATGGCGTGGGTTGGGTTGGGGGAGACAACTCGTGGGTTTTTACTATTTTACTCCCACTCTCTTCCTCTCTTTGGTACAAAGTGTCTACGTGACAATTTCTTATTGGTTCATTTTCAAAAATTCATATCTTCTAATACCCTGAGTCCAAAAATAAATCTAAAATATGTTCTGAACTCGGAAAAATGTTCTCTTTCTATAAAAATATTTCCAAAGGTTTATTTCGAGTTTTGTCGAAGGTGATTTTCTAGAATATGAATTAATTAAGTAAAAATCACCAAAAATGCATATAACAGTTCATATCTTCAAAATACATAATAGTATATGTTATTTCGATTAGAAAATCCTAAATAAGACAATGGTGATGTTTTCGGAGTCCAATTCAAAGGTTTGCACAAAAAGTTAGTAACTTTAGGGTTTTAAGCATTTAATGAATGAATATAGTTCTAATACATACACATGGTGTTGATATTAGGAAAAGTGGAACATGGAATCGATTAAGTGGTGCAAGTTGATAATTGGAATCAATATTAAAGGTATGTGCTTAATACACTTCAGTTGGGAATATTTGTGCCTTTACCTACTTTTCAAATATGAGGCTTCATTGAATCCTATTTCTTATACTCATGATTCTTTTGATATACCTGCCTCATGATTGGTTTTAGAATATTGTTCTTAGGTATTGGTACCCCATTGCTATGCTATATTTGGTTGATGCTATTACTTGCCATAGTTTCTAGCATGTTGATTTTATTAGACTAATTAACTAGTGTAGTGATACTTGTATGTACAACCACCCATAGTTGGGGAGTGTGTTATTTCTCCTCTGGGGAATGTGTTACTCTCCCCCACACACAAAATGTGTGTAGGTGACTGGGAATGTCTTATTCTCCCCTCACTCTTTGGTTGAAGGTCTGGTAGGTGCCTCAACCCTACTTAGTTAAGGTAGTCAATATTAATCATACATGCAATCATTTTGTGATATGTTGTTTATGGAAAGCATCTATTAAAAGCTTCTTTTATCTATATGCAACCTCATTCTCTTGTTATCTTCATCTGATGATGAACCCTAGCCTATTTTACATGTTTTGCTCATCTTGTTACATTAGAATAACTTTGTGACACATACTTGTTTTTCCCTTTCCCTCTTGCTGGGTGCCTTTCCAACCACCCAGGTGATGAGCAAGGTGATGGATGACATGAAGGCTTAGCTTTGGCTTGGACCTAACCGATGGAGTTGTTGCTGTGGAGACAAAAGTGGAGTAGTCTAGACTTCCCTCTATCTAGATCCTAGATGTTTATGATGATGTAACCCTTAATGGGAGCTTTTTGATGTATTTTGTATAATTTTTTATGAAATTGAATATAGTTAGAAAAAAAAATTCCACTGCTTTCCAATATGTTTTGTTTACCATATTCTAGTAAGGAGGTGATCTCGCCTCTTTACAATTTGGTCACTATGCTTTGTCATGCCCTTTTAAGAGAAAAAGTGACAACAACATGGATTGGGTACCAAGAACCTCTCTCTAGATGAACTGTTATATGATCGTGGGATTCAATGGATATTGATTTTGATCCTGACATTATCTTAGTTGGTTTATCTATAAATCTTTAATTTTTCAAATGTTAGCTAAATATTTTGTTTGGTAATTTATTTGTTTAAGATCTATTTTATGAGTATGAGATTAAGGGGGAGCTCAAATCATGAGATTTATATTTCCATCTTTTGTAGATTATGTGCTTAATGGATTCTCTATATAAAATATGGGCTTAACATCCCTTATATTTAGTCTAGAGATTCTTTGATTGACCTCATTTTGGCTTTTACGACAATCTCTACACCATGGAGGACTTCAATTTCCTTGCATTGATATTGAGATATTCTTTAGAAAACTGGTGTTTTTCATGTCATCTCTATGTCAATGCAGATATAACATGCCTTACCATTGACTTAGAGTATTTTTTTGATGTATTGTTCTTAATGGATCTTTTTATCATGAATGACTTGATGTTCCTCTCATTGATAGACAATATTTTGTTCATTGATCAAATATGGATTTTTTGTCTATATAATGTATCCATTTTCTGTTGGTATATTCATTAATTGTTTCTCATTTCAATTGTTATATCCTTGTTTTTTTATTGGTATATATCCCCTCTCCAAAATGACTGTCTTGTTCAGGGGGAGTGTCTCCTTGAGGGGGAGGATTGGTATGTATAAACCCTTTTTGACTTTGATAACGGGGGATAAAAATTCACGAAGATAAATTTGGATATCTATAGAAATAAATTTGTCTATATACAAAAAATTAAAGGTATGACACTCTAAATTTTCTACTTTAAAATTGTATTATCAAAATATTTGTCATCATCAAGAAGGGGGATAATTGTTGGCTTTTTGGATATGCGACTCATATTTCAATGATACAGAAGATCTCCCATTTGTATCACTAACATGTGCATTCAGTGTTTCATATGATCAAGGAACTTAAAAAAGATCCAACAACAGAGAACATGCTATAATATATGTGTTTGGATGCTCGTAGGTTTAGTTGTACCATGTATATGCTTTGTACAAGTGCATTTTTTATAATTTGATAGGAATTATGTAAGAACAAGTGATGATCATCCTAACTATCGTAATCCCTTTTTCACACTTATATCAAGTCTTTAGGATGGTTAGGTTTCGTTAGAAAAATCTTGTGATATGTTTTCCAAGAAAATAGTAATGACTTTACAAGGAATATTTCAGTCGAACTATATTTGACCGAGAAAGAACCATTGTAGAATTACAGCCACTGCAAATTTGGGCAAAAGACTTCCTCTATGTCAAACTACACTTCGACTGAGATGGAATTCGGTTGAAGTACAGTCTGACTGATATCAATCTGTAGCCAAAATCAGCATTCATTTTCTAGCCGTTGTAAACTTGTCTTACGACTTCTAACAACTAGTTTATCATTTATCTATATTGACCATTCCTAAGATTTTACTATATATAGGAGTGCCTCTGGACACTTAGGACACACACTTGAGAAATATATTACATGCTATTCTTCTCCAAGATTATAACACTACATTACTATTTTTAAATCTAAGCCATAACTCAATACTAGTGGCCTACTCCACCAAATATAGACTTGCCCATTCCTTGTGAAGAGTTGAACATCGCTTGTTCATAGAGTGCTAAATATTTTACATCTTTTAAGATTTGTAATTTCTTCTTCCTCTCTTGTTCTCTTTACTTACTCTTGTTGCTTCCAACTACTTCTTGCGAGAAGGTTGTGGGGAAGCTTCTTGGAGCTAGTTCTTGCAAGAAGGACGCGACCAAATTGGGAGGCAAAGTGCGATATACCTCTCTGTACAAGTTCTCATTGAGTTAGAAAAGGATGGTTGTCCTGATCTACATAATACACATGTTATTTTGTATACTTTGTATCTATAAAGAAAAGGAATAAAATACAAGTTAGAAATCCCGATTGGTAACAACTAGGTAGTGGACTGATGTCTTTTGAAGGAAACACTCTACATCTTGTGTGTTGTGTGGTTTCTTTCATTGTTCAATTTCTTGCTTTATACTTCAGCTACATTATATCTTAAGCAAGTTGAAATTAACCTTTCTTTGTGTTTTAAATTGTACGGTTTTAAATTAGCTCTATTCACCCCCTTTAGATTTGTCAAAGTTGAATATCATGTGATGGCTCATGTCGTAATGATCTTCACTGGGCTCACTCTATTTTGACTAAATTTGGGATTCCTTGTCAAGATTAAATTTGTTTTTACTCTGAAAATCACTCTACTATCCATATTATGAATAATCTAGCTTTCCATGTGATACAAAACATTTTAAAGTTAATTGTCATTGTGTATGATATCTAGTTAAATTGTGACTCCACACATGTGGAATGGAAATCAAGGTGCTGATATCTTGACTAAACCACGTCCTCCATCACTTTTTCAACATATAGGTGCCAAGCTGGGATTACATAATATCTACTCTCCATCTTGAGGGTGAGTATTAACATAAGAGGTTCATTTCTTATTTCTTTTTATGTAAGTACACTTATGCAAGGATCCATTGTACCCACTTAAGTATACCCATGCATCTCTAGACTCCTATATATAGGAAATGCATAGCATCTTTACAGACTATTAGATACATGATTATTACTTTCTAGAAGATGAGAAAAAGATAAATCCCCTTCCATAATACTCTAAGATTGAATTTGAAAATGTCATCATTATCAAAAACAAACTTAGAGATGGAACTAATATACCAGATGATCATGCTCCAAGTTTGGTTCCTATGGGGAAATGTGTCGGTGAATTTGCTGAGTCATACGAAAATGTCTATCATCCCCTCAAGAAGGGGCCAGTGGAAGACATCCTATGACCTGCATACACCTTACGCAGGTTGTCAATGAAACTAAGCTATTCAATAAAGGTTGCATCGCCATAACACGTGGACTCGAAGTTGTGCTTTGAAAGGTTGACATATATTTTTTTCTTCTCATCATTCCCAAGCACCAAATATGACTTGGGGACGAGTTAGGTTGTAGCTTCTACTGAGGAAGACCCTTCTTGCCTAGGTTACTGTCTCACCATTGGGAAAGAAAGAGAAAGGAGAGTAGAGCTCAATGCAGAGGTAGCTTAAACAAGAAGTGCTCAAGGAAGATCACAAAAGAGTTCTTGAGGAAAATATGCCTAAGTTGTGAGAAAACCAAGTGAATCCTCCTCCTTATATGTTGGATAGACACCCCTCAGTGAAAAGTAAATGGTACTAGTATGCACTCCTATCTGTGTACTCTCAGTTTCAACTATTGGTATTGACGACCATAATTCTTTGAGGTACTGACTCGTAGGTCCTCAATGTTGCTTGTACCTACTTTTTTTGGTTGTACTAACTTGTGCAAACCCATAGATAGGTCCTTCAATCATCATTGGGTTCACCCATTTGGGACCAAAAGATTGGAGGCCACATATATTACTTCACTCTTATCTTGGTGGCACTAACTTGGTTAGTGCCATTGGTTTTTTTATCATATGTCATGAACCAAGGGAATAGTAACATAAGAAATTATGAGTCGGTGGGACTTGGTCAGTTCCAGCAACTTGGTTGTCTGTGGTAATAACATTTTACTGTCAAGAAAACTACACTCAAATAATGGTGTGTCTGTGCTATTGACTTATCCTTCTACCTGCACACTGAACCCACTCACCACACATAATCAAACTACATCAAAGTTACTTAACAACTATAGTGTAAAAATGCAAGATGAAATCTATTCAAGAAAGAATAAAAACATGTGGTTTGCCTCCTGCAAAGCACCCTTGTTTTATGCCTTAGGCTCGACATGATCTTTACCTTTGTCCTAGGTTGTCACCAGTGGGTCATGATGAATGATCCAATAATCTAGATTCCACCACGTTATCATAAATTCCTAGTATTAGATATCTATGACCCATAACAATGATTTTATAAGTAGTAAATTGAAATGGCCATCCTAAAAGCAATTTTAGATCCCTTCTTTTCTTGCATGTACATCACAACAATATCTACTATATGGATGAATTTTTCTACTTTGACTAGCACATCTTCAAAAATCTCAAAAGGTCTATAAAAGAAATTATTTGCTAGTTGTAAGACCCCTGACTTGGTTTTATGTGTAAACGTGCTTGCTTGATTTAATTGGGTGTTTAGTTACTTGATTAAACATTAGTTATTTTTGATATCGATTGATAAATCCATGTTTCATTTTGTTCCAAAATTGGACTAAGCTTGATTAAATCTTGCAAATTTATGCTCCTTATGAATCTTTATACAATTTTCCTTTTTTCTATGGATCAATTTGTAATTTTAACACATGATACTTTATACAAATTGATCCATAGAAAAAAGGAAAATTGTATAAAGATTCATAAGGAGCATAAATTTGCAAGATTTAATCAAGCTTAGTCCAATTTTGGAACAAAATGAAACATGGATTTATCAATCGATATCAAAAATAACTAATGTTTAATCAAGTAACTAAACACCCAATTAAATCAAGCAAGCGCGTTTACACATAAAACCAAGTCAGGGGTCTTACAACTAGCAAATAATTTCTTTTTAATTCATATGATTGCACCTTTTGATGTTTGGGCGCACCATCAGATGTTTGTTTATTTTTCCTTCAAGATTGGAAACTGATGGTTTCTGACTTGAGGGCCTGAGAACCGATGGTTCTCCTTATATCTAAGGATATGATTGTTTTCCATGGTAGCTTGAGAACTGATGGTCCTCCTTATTGGTCTGAGAATCGATGGTTCTCCTTAATGACTTTAGAACCAATGGTTCTCCTTGTAGGGTGGAAACCGATGGTGGTTTTCTGGGTTTGCAAACCAATGGAGATGCTGACTTGCAAACCGATGGTCTAGAGATGCAAATTGATGGCTCCACAAGTGCACAAATCGATGGTTCTCCTGGGAGACAAACCGATGGATGTTAAATTAAGTGCATAGAAAAGGAGATCTCGACTATTGACATATGGCAAGGTAGTTGTTGACCTTTGACCACTTTTCTCTCTCATCATAGCTATATATACTCCTCTGCTCTCCTTAAAATGAACCTTTTCACCCCCACACCTATTCATGCTGTTGAAGCGGTCTGAACCCATCAGTTGATGAAGTAGGAGATTCCCAAGGATGAAGCTTGTCTAGATCATGGATCTAAATCAAAGCCTTCAAACCTAGCTTCTTGCTTTATACAAGTAAGACCTTTTTCCCTAACCTCATTTCTTACTATTCTCTTTCTTCTATCTTCTTCCATGCACATGTTCTTGATAAAAACTCATCCATGAGCTTGAGGAATCCTCTTTTATTCTCTCTTTTTTGCTCTAGATCTACCCCGTTCTTGAATATAGGTGATACCTCAAAGTTTTTTGAGTGCAAAACTTGGGTTTTACCTTCTCTTCTTTGTGATACCTTTGTGTTTGGACGTTCTTCTTCACCTTAAGGTGAGTGATATAACTTTTAACCCATTTCTTGCCTACTATTAACTTGTATATGTTGATCTTTCTCTAGAAACTTGGCAATATGAAGAAATATGGTCTTTTGCGCATTGTTTGAACATATGAGTGGTAGTTATGTATGTTGTTAAGCCACCCTCAAATCTTATAAAAATTCCTTCCTTTGTAATGAGCTATCTTGGACTTGCAAGGTTAGAACCAACAATTTTACTAAGTATAAGATTTGATGGTTTAACGTAGTGTAAGAAATGATGGTGTTACTGAGTGTAAGATATGATGGTTTAACTTAGTGTAAGAATTTATGGTGTTTACAGAGTATAAGATATGATGGTTTAACTTAGTGTAAGAACTGATGGTTTTGCGAATGTGTATGATTTTGGTGATACAAATTTGTCCCACACCTTTAAACCTTTCCTTATGGTGGTTAACTGATGAAGGTTTTAGTGCTTCTATCGGTTATTGATGTTGAAATAATAATAGGAAAAATTCATAATGCTACAAGTAACTCTTTTATGCTATTCTTGGATATGTCACAATTCCTATGACTATTGAACAATTATGCTAAGCATGGAAGTATCAAATTTGTTTATGATATGTTCAACTTTATGTAGAAATTTTGGATGATAATTATGTTTCTATAGCAAGTATTGGCATTTTGGTCTAAATGGCTTTATGAGCTGTTTTATGCCCTAATTTGAGACTTAGCCCTCTTTATGGATAACAATGGATAAGTATATCATGATCAAGTAATAAAAAAACTGTATCATACGTTTAATTCAAAATCACAGAAAGGGTTCTTCTTAGGTTACTCAACCTCAAGTAAGGCCTATAGAATCTTTAATATTGTCTCTAAGAAAGTGGAAGAATCAATTCATGTAACATTTCATAAAAAATTCAACAAATAATGAAATAGAAAATGATCTTCCACCATTAACTAAAGATTTAACCATATCACTTAAAGATGACAATAATGCTGAAAATGAACAAAGTCAAAATAATAATGAAGAATCACATCAACCCATTCCAAGAATAAAAAAAGACCACCCACAAGATCTAATAATCGGTGATCCTTTTGATAAAGTAAAAACTAGAACTTCTTGTAGAGATATAGCTAACACCACCTTTATATCTATAATTAAACCTAAAAAGGTTGATGAAGCTCTTAAATATGATTACTGATAATTTCTATGCAAGAAGAACTAAATCAATTCACTAAGAAAGGTAGCCATGTACTAGGTTAGCTATTATGCCACAGAGAGAACCAGGATCTGAGTTTATAGGCATATACATTAAGTGATAGTCATAGTCACTTTATAATTGCAGTATGAACATCCAAGCAGTTTAGTTGCATTCAATGTGATTAAACGTCCAAGAAACCATCGGAAAACTAAGCGGTTATTCATAAGTAACCACATACCTGTCTTGGAGATCTCAAGCAACAATTTATCCAAATCCAACTAGATGTCCAATCAAGCAAGCCAATCAATCAATCAAGCAAACATTGATCCTGAAAACATGTATAATGTCTAATTGTCACAAGCATACCCCAAACAACTCCTTATTGACTTGGGACACCTTTATAAAGTTTCTAAGTCTCATTAGGACGCATTAGGGTTTCTTAGATCAATTTCTCAAACTTTATCCTTTTTAGGTCAACAAACCCTAAAACAACTTCTCCACTCATAAAAACCCTAATTACTCAAATTATCCACATTAAGGATCTTTTATGTCCAAATTGGCTTAAGGTCATCACATCCCTATTTATTCATGGATTTGAACCATTAAAACAATTAGAAGACATATTCATCTAAATTAGGGTTTTCGAGTTCATTGATGCACATTCATGCATGAAACCCTAAATTAAACCAATTATATAAAAAGATCATCTTTTTAGATCATATTCTCACTTTTATTAACAACAGGTTAATATCAACTTGAATTATCCAAATAACATCATCCATCATCAAAATTAAGGGTTTTACCTTAATTAAATCATTAAAGATTATAACTTTATGCCCTTTTCAAATTCCATGCATATTTAAGCACATAAACTCTAAATTAGACTAATCATGTGCAAAGTTATTCCTTTTTTAACATTATTTACTTTTTACATTTAACAGATTAACATCAACTCTAAAGATCTATTAAACCCTATTAAACACATTAATCATATCAAAATAGGGTTTCTAAATCATCATTACATTAAAGTTAATAACTTATACTACTTTTCGAATTTCAAGAAGAATTAGGCTTCGACTATAATTTATTTAGATTCCTCTCGATTTTCTAAGCAAAATTCATGTATAAACTTTTCTCATCTGAGCTACAGATCATTAGTTATGAAATTAGCAAAAATACTCACTTTGGGCCAACCAGAAGCCGCCATGTCATCCGATTCTCATGCTATGCGATCAGTTTTGGAAACATAACTGAATTACCATCGTGCCCCCGCGTAAGTTGTTGCTTCTTCAGCCTGCGGAGGGGCAATCTCATCCAACGGCCGCATCATCTTCAAGCTCGCGCCAAGCCTACCTGTGCGCCGCCCTACTGCGCTTGGGGGCCCGCCTCCTCCATCCCAGGGCTCAAAAGTCACCGCCCATGGCTGCCCTGACCTCGCAGCACCCTGGCGCACGTGAGGAGACTTTCAGGTCACGACTACTTTACCCATATTCGAGTGAAACCGAGCAACGGTGGATGCTGCATTTGCAGCAGTTCGCAGACCTACAGAGGGTGTTGCTTGAAGATGTCAGTGTAACCTTGGTGGCCTGTTCTTTGTGGTTGGTCGCAGATGTCTTCTGCCTCAGACAAGACCATAAACATCCCCCCGTCGCTCCAAGGATAGGGTCTACACCCTCGCTAGGGTTTCCACGTAAGGAAGATGATGGGAGAGAGAGAAGAATCATTGGGATTCTCTGGAGCTCGATCCAGGGGGTCTACCCCTTTTATAGGGGAGGAAACCTCGCCCTAAGAGGCCCATCAAAGAGGAACAAGCCTTCTCCTAAAAGAAATTCTATTCCTTTAATGATAAGCTAGCCTCTCTCTCTCTCTCCTATTACTTTGATATTCCTTTTTCTGGTGATATTAGGATTTCGAAAATCCTTTCCTTTATCTTCTTATTACTTGCCTCTTAATTATTTATCATGAAATCATGTTTTCTTTTAATAGAAAATACCACCTTTTAAAAACAACACAAAATTCATTAATAATGTATTACATTATCCTCTTATTTTGCCTTTTTAGTATTTTCTCTTTCTTTCCTCTTTATTGGGACTCCTTGGATCCCAATATACTCCATTATTTTGAAATCCTTTTCCAAGGATATTTATTATCCTTCTAGATGCATCTTTGTGCATTATTTCACACTATCTTGTTTATTTCTCATTAAAATATCTCTTTTTGAGGATTTCTTTTTATTTCCCTTTTATTTTCCTCATGGGTATTCCTTTTATCATTAGAAACCTCATGGATACGAATTATCACCAAGAAAACTCATTTATGCCTCTTACCACTCATTTTCCACATTTTATCATCATTTTCAATTTCTTTCTTAATAAAGAAATACTTAATCAACCTTTTCTTTTCTAATTACCTTCTTTTTGCAACCTTGGTCTCCTTGGTACCCAAGGAACCCAAGAGGCACGAAATCCTCTTTGGATTTGCCTTCTAGAGGTTTCTACATATTTCTTTTCTCGAAAATTCAATTATCCATTTACTATTTGAATTTCCTTGTTATTGGGGCCCAATAGCCAATACAGCCCACAAAGCAACCAATCAAGGCTATTGTGAAAGGAATCCATTTATTCAAAACAAATCATATCATTATTTGTTCAATTATCTTTAATATGAGAAATCACATTTCTCACTAATTGTACCCAAAAATTGGGGTTATAACAACTATGGTATTTGGTATCCACGAGATCAACTGTTTGACCTTAATGCTTATAGTGATGTTGCCTACACTGGTTTCCACCTTGATTGTAAAAGTGCTATTGGTGGTTGCTTCTTTCTTGGAAAATATCTCATATCTTAGTTTAGTAAGGCAAAAACTACTATTACATTATCTACCACCAAAGAATAATATATGGTAGATGGCTCATATTGCACACAAGTTTTATGGATGCAATAAGTCATAAATGATTGTGGATTTTTATAATCATTAACTCCACTTTTTTGTGATAACACAAGTGCCATTAGTTTAGCTTATAATCCTATTTTGCATAGTCATGCTAAATATATTGAAGTGAGACATCATTTCTTCATGATCATATTGCTAAAAATAACATGTCTTCATCATGTTGATACTAAAAATCAATTAGCTCACATTTTCACAAAACCCCTTCTTTTGGAACAATTTAGAGCAATTAGGGACAAATTAAGCATAGTTCCTCTTGAAGATGTATATTTTGATCTCTTTTCACAATGATTTTGCTTAAATTGTTAATATTACACTTTTAATGTTTATTTAAAATGTTTTAATGTCATAACAAGAATTGATTAGTCAAGCTCAATCATTGTTTATTATATAATACTGCTCAAAATGTCACTTTCAGTTCACAAAATGCTGGATCGAGCATCAAATCGGTCGAGAAAATTCTCGACTGATAGTCTCATGATGGGATGTCTCCATATTAGTCACAACTTTCTAGTTAGTATCTCAGTTGAACAAATTCTGGATCGAGACTATCTCGATCAACAAAATTCTCGATCGAGTTGAAAATTCAATTGTTGCCTAAATTTTGAACTTCCACCAAACTAACCATTTCTTACTGTTGGAATGTGACTGTTGGAAACTCATTCTATGTGTTTTTCAATGGAGAAGGACTCCATTTATCTATAAATACACTCCAATTCATCCATTCTTCTCGCAAAGCATTGAGCAATCTATTCTAGCATCCCTTGAGCACTCCACAAAGCATTCCTTTAGCAATTTTCATTCCCCATCTTCACCGCATTTTCTTCCACTAAATTCTTGCTTCACTACATCAAGATAGCTTCATATTCAGTTCATGGTGGCAAGAAGCAGGTTGCATCCAAGAAGGGACATTCCACCTCATTGGACATCAACATGATCTCCTTCATTGACATTGCTTCTGGAGAGAAGTACCTGTGTCTCACTTCCAAGATGCCTCTTCCTTGCTGACCAGTGGAAACAAATGAATTTTTTGAGTTTCTAAACCTTTCTTGCCTCTTCCAATTCCAAAAACTTCAAGAATTTTTTACTCCTATATTTCATTTCTGGTCCGTACAAGCTGTCCATGAATTCTATTCCAACCTTATTCAAGGCACAAATCTTTCACTTCCATAATTTATGGGTTATCATTTGATTTTTCCAAAATAGACATCCTAGAAATGCCAGAATTAGTTACTGTTGAGAATGCTGAATTTGTACATCTCACATCCGACAACCCTCTTAACAAGCTTTCCAACCATCAAAAAGATGAAGTAAGCCTTAGTGTCATTAAAAGAACTATCTTCCTCAAGAACCAAGGGGAACCTACTATGCTACTTCTCACACCCCTGAAGCTAGGATAGTGAACCTCATCCATAGCCATAATATTCTTCCTAGAGAAAACAAAACTAAAATTCCTCATTTTAGAATGTATCTTATCTATACAACTCTTATACACATTCCTATCAAATTTATTCACATTATTCACTCAAATATGGTTGATTTCTTTGGCATCCATCCTATGTCAATTTTGTTTTCCAAATCATTAAAAATCTCATTAGCAAATACTTAGTTGACTTAGGCTATATCCCTGAACGGTGTACCCAAAGAATAACCCAAAACACTTTTGACAAAATGGGGATTGATTTTGGGTACAAAAGGGCTAGAAATGAGGAAGGTACATCCCAAGAAGCTATCCCTCCACCTTCCTCTCCTCCCACTAGTTAGCCCATAGAAAGACTTGCAAATGATATTTCCTACCTTAAAGGAGTAGCCTATCAAACTGGAAGACATTTTGACTATAACTACAATGCAATGACCAATCTCAACCAAACGATGCAATCTTTGACTCCAAATACTCATTATAACTATCCCTATGCCCCATAATCCAAGAATATCTATCCACTTAACCCATACATGGGATAAAGAGAGGCATTCTATCCCCCTCTCCCAAGCCTGTGGTGGAGGCCGAACGCTCGGGAGGGTGGTAAACCAAGGCAGAAACTGGGATTTGAACCTAGGTCCCTTTGTTAGGGGACACTATGCTTGACCACTTGAGCCACTCCTTGTCGGCCACTTAGCCCATGCATAAACTACACTCAAGTCTCACCTCCACCATCTACTGAACTTAGACATACTTAGTACTGTACCATGAAACTCCAAGGCATAGTTGCCCATTTATGTTTTGACAGAGCACCCACTTTCCTTGAGACATATGCTCTTATAAGACTGGTGCACTGGATTGGGGAACTCTTGTGAAGTACTATGACATTGCACCTTTCTATGTGAAATATCTAGAGGTGGATGTAATCCTTAATTCATTCAAGGGACATCTTGGTTTGTAATCATGTGACTCTCTTGATGTATTTCTTTTGAGCAACAAAACTATGTAATGGCTAGGTACTTGTTCATGACTACATTATTATGGCTAAACTTGACATATTTTTTAAGCTTCATATTAAGGTGGAGTGTTCAACTAAGGGGGGGTAATCTTAAGTTTATTACTCTTTTACTTTTTGAGATGAAAAAGGGGGAGAAATAAATTACATCAAAACTTAATTCCTTGAGTTTTTACAGTTTTGATTGAGTTTTGAGAGGAGAGACACATTGCCATAAATAAGTTGATGCACTTTACTTTAAGAGCTGGATGATATATTCCATATCTATCTAATAAATGTGCACACATTTTTGACACTCAAGGAAAATCTCACCAAGGTATGAAAATTACATTTTAAGTTTTTAATTATAATTATAAATGATTGTCATTTTTAAAAATGGGGATATTGTTGGCTAAATTGGACATTAGCTCATCTTCTCTTTTGATGATGGAAAATATTTCTTATTTGTGGATTTAACATGCCATGTAAGTGTTTTAGGTACTAATACAACTTGGGAAAGATTAATTAAGATCGAAGTATCACATGCTTGAGTTGTCATTTATATGTGCTTATTTATATTTAAAATGTACAAGAATTTGGAACTCATGTAAAATCAAATTTTGGATCAACCCCACCTATTCCAAACCTATTCGTATGTCAAAACTAAGTGTCTAGGATAGGTAAGTAACATTAGAAAACTCATTTAGTATATTTTCCCAAAATTTACATACTTATCTACAAGGATTTTTCTTGGTCAAAAATTTGTCAAACGAGACACTCTCAGTCAAGGAAATTGTCGACTGACATACTCCCTGGTCGAGGACTGAGAATAACAGAAAAACTTTTACAATCCAATTTGCTCTGAGTCATTCTCGGTCGAAGATTTTGTCGACCAAAACACTTCTGGTCGAAGAATTGGTCGACTGATAGTAGACTATTAAACCAGTTGACTGAGAAGTTAGAATGACATATAGCCGTCAAAACCAAATTGCACTCTCAAGTCACACTCGGTCGAAGAACTTATCGACTGAGACAGTTCTGGTGGAACTATCTGTCGACCTAGAATGTTTATGGAATGCTAGTTGACTAACAATCAAATTAGCCATTGTAACTTAATTAGCTTTACCCTAACAACTAATTGACCTCCTAGAACACTATAGACTCTCCCCACTATTTCTTTAGCCACTTGTAAACATTTCCTATAAATAGAAGTGGTCTTAGGACACATAAAACATAACTTGCATACTTGAGCATACTTACTTTGAGGAATTTGAGCAAAAGGATTCTACTTGCAATCTTTTACAACTAGTATTTCATGTCTTATCCATAGATTCCCAACACCATCATACACCATTGTCATATTCACTGAGGTTTTGGTCCATAAGCTTGTTCTAGGACATTGTTGAGCTAAATTGGTGTATTCTCTTTTCCAATCCCCATTCTTTGTTCTTGCATTACAGTTGGACTACTCCAAGGAGAGGAGGCTGTCTAGGACTTTGCAGGATAAGGAGTCTTGTCATCAGTGCTCTTCCGTGGTCATCAAAGAAGAGGAGGTAATTCGATGCTTTTCCGTGTCTATGAAAAAAGAGGAGGTAATTCAATGCTTTTCTGTGTCCATGAAAGAATAGGTTAAGCAGGTGCTCTTTCATAGCTGATAGAGAAGAGGGTAAAATTACAACAATTGTATTTTGTAATTTTTCCTAAAAGATAAATAATACAATTGATTATTGCAAATTTTAGTTGAAAATAACTAGGTAGTGGACTGACGTCTTAGGCGAGATCACTCTAAATTCTATCTGTCGCGGTTGCTTACTTTTCTCTTCTTTTAAGAGATAAGTTATTTTATTTGATTAAAATGTTGTATAAGCTCTATTTACCTCCTTTAGATCTTTCAAATAGTAGATAGAAGCACTAAGACCTTCATTAGTTAACCACTATAAGGAAAAGTTTAAGGTTGTGGATTGAATTTGTACGACCAAAACTGTACACATTAGCAAAACCGTTAGTTCTTACACTAAGTTAAACAATTAGATCTTATACTCGGTAAAACTATCTGTTTTACACTAAGTTAAACTATCAGATCTTATACTCAGTAAAACCATTGGTTCTTACACTAAGTTAAACCATCAGATATTATACTTAGTAAAACCATTAGTTCTAACCTTGCAAGTCCATGATATCTCATTACAAAGGAGGGAACATTCATAAGATCTAATGGTAGTTTATCAACACACATAACTACCTCACAAGCTCAAATGGTGCACCAAACACCATATTTCTTCATATTGCCAAGTTTCTAGAGAAAGATCTACATGTACAAGTTAATAATAGACAAGAAATGAGTTAAAACTTATACCACTCGCCTCAAGGTGAAGAAGAACGTCCAACAACAAGGTAGCACAAAGAAGAGAAGGTAAAACATGAACTTTTCACTCCAAAAGTTCCAAGGTAGCTCCTATCTTCAAGAATGAGGTAGTTCTGGAGCAAAAGAGATAGAAGAAAAGAGGGTTCTTCAACCTCATGCATAAGTATCCATCAAGAACACCATGGTTCTGCCCATGGAAGAAGAAACAAGAAAGAGAATAGCAAGAAATGAGGTTAGGGGAAAAGATATTACTTGTATAAAGAAAGAAGCTAGGTTTGAAGTCTATGGTCAATTCTAGAAGGGTTAGATCCATGATCTAGCCAAACTTTATTCTCGAGAATCTCCTACTTCATCAAGTGACGGGTCCCAGACCACTCCACCAGAAAGAACATGTGTGGGGTGAAAAGGTTCATTTGAAGGAGAGTGGAGGAGTATATATATAGCTAGGATGAGAGAGAAAAGTGGTTAAAGGTATACAACTGCCTTGCCATCTATCAATAGTCGAGATCTCCTTTTCCATGCACTTAATTGAACACCCATCAGTTGGCCATCAGTTTGTGCACTTGTGGAACCATCCCCAAGAAGACCATCAATATGCAAGCCAGTCTCTCCATCTGTTTGCAAACCCAGAACCACCATCGACTTCCACCCTACAAGGAGAACCATCGATTCTTAGGTCATCAAGGAGAACCATCAATTATTAGACCGATAGGGAGGACCATTGGTTCTCAATCTACTATAGAAAACCATCATATACTTAGGCTACAAGGAAAACCATCGATTCTCAGGCCCTCAAGTGAGAAACCATCGGTTTCAAACCTTGAAGGAAAAAGAAACAAACATATGATTTTGCACCCAAGCATCAAAAGGCGCAACAACATCAAATTGATTAAGAAGAGTACTTATGAAGCACAACATACATGTGTTTAATTATAGATAGATCCCTAGAAAATGGTGCATAACGGTCCACAAGGAGCATAAATTTTCAAGAATTAATCAAACTAAGTCCGATTGGGACCAAAAATAAACATGGCTTTATCAACCGATATTAAAACATAACTAATGTCTACTACGGAAGTAAATACTCAATTAAATCAAACAAGAATGTCTAAACATAAAACTAGGTCAGGAGTCTTACAATATATATATATATATATATATATATATATATATATATATATATATATATATATATATATATATATATGTATATATTCAAAAATTGAATGTGTGTTTTGTATCATAATTATGATTACAATTTTTTTTTAAAATATAAAAAGGTTGACAATCCAATTTGTATCTGATGCCTGTATGAATGATTTATACAAACACCACATGGAGGCAAATAGGACGTGTTTGACTTTACACATGATGTGTCCCGAGGAGGCTCCATTTCTGTATATTCACCTAGAGCGAGACACAACATGTCTCTTTCCCGACATGCTGTGCTTATTCCACACAGATCAAAATTAAAAAAGGAAACACGAAGTAGACATGGCGTGTGTATTTCCCAAGACGGCGTGATGGACAGGCTAAAATAAATTTTTTCACCCCAATTTCAAATTCATTCCTACACCTTACCCTACCTCACACCATGTTCAAGCACCCCAACCCGCAGCCGTGTCTGGCCTCGCCACTATGTTCAGATCTGCAAGCGAGCTACTCTCCTCAGTGCTCTCATCATGCTGTGCTCACCTACCAGACACATACATGCCACCAAAGCTCCCACACCAACGAGACACCTTCTACCGCCCTTTTCACAGTCGCACACCAACCGCCCTTGTGCTCCAATCATCATCTAAATCCACCACTACCCTACTCATACGCCTCGGTCTCACACAGCCAGCCGCCATCGCAGCTTCGACCGCAACTCATTTCCACTTACAATTCTTTGCCGTGCTATCATCTCTCCAAGCAAGAAAGCCCGACAGCCAAAATCCAAGCCGTTGTTAAAGCTACACTGACACCACTAGACATGTCAGACTGGGTTAAAATTCGTGGGCGCCCATGGTTCGACCTGTTTAAGTTGGATTTGAGTGACAAAATTTGTCACCCGCTGAAAATCACCCAAATCCATACCCACCCGTTTATTAAGCGAGTTTCGCGGATGATCCACGGGCACTCGCGGATGACCTAGTTAATTGAAGCAAATATATTTATATACATAATATACACATACACCTATTAAAAGGTGTTGTTTGTTTTGTACAAGTTAATTCTTTACCTTTACCAACAATAATTGTATTCTCTTTATTTTGTGTTTGCAATAGGCAATAACAAGTACTTGTAATATTAAGAATGCCTAATGTTACATGACAAAATTATGTATTTTTCTTGTGATATTTATCTATGAAAACTACATCGATTTTTCTAATTTATATCAACATACAACTAGTTGCTACTTTTTCATATATCAAAAACTAATCGAATAGTTTGACGTCAAACATAGTAGTTGATTGGTTCTTTTGCACTATATTTGACATACAAAAATAGTTACAAGTTGTTTCAAATGTTGTTTTTTGTGTTAAAGAAAGCAACTGGTAACTTATTGTTGATTGTACATATTTTTAATGGGCATCTGCGGGCACCCGCAACCCACTGGGTCGAGTTTGGGTGTGCTTTTCTTCCACCCGTTTAGAAGTGTATCTTTTTTACCCGCACTCGTCAAACCCGCACCCGTAATGACCCAACCCAACCCAAACCCAACCCACCCACCCATTTGACAGGTCTGGATAACACAAACATGCGTGAGCCTCTCCGCCATGCCGTATTTCTCACCTGCATTGCATGCAAAATGACACAGACATATCGTGTCCACACTCCACACACGCCGCGTCCGCATAACAACATCACTTTTTTAGTGCTCATGGACCCTACCAAGCTAGCAGCCAAATGCCACAGAGGCAAGAGCTCCTATTCTCCAGTAACCTACATCTTGTCCACTCAATTCAATGCCACTACTGAAGAAGATGATATATACAAAAATTTGATATCACATAGGGTCCTTCCTACATGTTTTTCTTGCAATGAGACAATTGAAGCACTAAGCATCAAGGATGAGGTGTTGTGATTTCTTGGGGAACTAGGACTCAAGAACACCTGTTGTAATGTAAGCCCCACTTATCCCAGATTGACCTATTAATTCCTTACTACTCTAGATGCGGTGGAAGACCCAAATAAATCACATGAACCTTTTGGAATAATCACTTTTCAACTTCTTGGTCACGATTATAAGCTCACTTTTAAGAAATTATGTGATGCATATCGATGTACCTATGGAGGGAGTATAGTAATGCCTGAAACATTTAACAAACTAGGTCTACAGGGAAGTTGTGAGTGTTACGTTCATGTATAACTTACATATCAACTTTAGCAGGGCTAATAATATCAGCCCAAGTATTAAATAATGATTTCTGGAGGGAGATTACCAAAGATGACATTCATGATTCTAGAGCAGCCATGACATCTCACATTCACAACCCCATCTTCCGCTACATGCACTGACTTCTTAATGCTTGTGTTTTTTCTTAAAAAGAAACAAAGGTGTCTACAGAAAATAAGACTTATTTTTCTTATGGCCAATACTAAACAATTATAAAATCAATGCATGATATTTATCCTCTACCGTTTTTTCTGAGGTTAGAAGGAAGAAATCAAGTGATATAATGATTGGAGGATTAGTAAATCATATTTCCCTAAAGGTGAATGTATACTTTATAGGTTGACCTCCAATTTCTCATCTCATTAAATTTAATTGTTAGAGATCCCTTTGACGACAACAAGTTCAGACAATATTTTCATGGACATGCAGAACTAATTGAACTACCTGATCTAAAGGGGGTCACTTTGATAAATAAAGACAATTGAAAGTTCATTTTGATGATGAGAATGCTTCTGGAGATAGATGTGAGACCTCCATTGTAGCAAAGGCATACACACCACCTCCCCCTCCTTCCACTGGCACACATACTGACAACAACTAGGCTATGCTAGATGTGAAACATCTTTACATGTATGTCAAACAACACTTTGATCATTAGGAAAACCGCTTAGACTAGTTGTGCTAGTAGTAATCTGATATGCACTCCATGATTCATAGGATGGATATGTGGCACATCTCTCATGGCCATTATGCCATGCCTCCACCACCTCCATCACCACCGTAGGAGCCGACAATCACCAAAATGCTCGGTGATGACACCTTGAGGTGGAGTTTCCCAACTGTTGATGAGGGAACTGGTCCCTCTCTCTAATCCACTCCATGGTATCTACCCAGTTGTAAACCACTTGAGTTTTATTTATGCAATGAGGACACTACAAATTTCAAGCTTAAGAGGGAGCAACTGACATTGTAGTGTAGTTTTAGTTTTCTTTTCATTGTCTTTTTCTTAGTTTTCGCTTTAGTTTATATTTTTGACTATAGTAAATTTAGTATGATATGAGGCTTGTTCTCTTTGGTTGGATCAAATTACTTTTATGGAAAACTATGTCCCGATTTGTATCGATAAATATCAATTGAAGAAAAATTGTAAAAAACTTGCAACAATTCAATGAAAATTTTGCCCACAACATTCACTTCATTTGGGTTTATTGGTTTTATCCTACATGTTCATCTGTCACACTCTTTCTTATACAATACAAGTAACAACCAAATATTCTTGGATTGATCAAGATTACAACTCTGTTTAGCATTTTAGATGCCCTCATCAAATTCTTAGTGCATTTTCAACCACACTCTCAATAAATTTTTTAAATATATGAGTGAGATCCAGTTGATTAAATAACCCAATTAACTCTCCTATGATTTGGGGAAATACTTTAGTTAAGGTCTAGTAGTTCTCTAGCATAATCCAACCACTTTTTATTATATTGACATATTCTTCAAAAAAATTACATTTACCCCCATGAAAGATGGATAAACAACCCACATATCATGCTAGTGTAGTTTAAGTTTGATCTGGATACAATGGTAGGTGTTCTTTCTAAAAGAGGGTAAATTCCTTCAACCGGTATTCCACGTGTGCATAAGTCTATTTTAGCTTATGATGCCAGAACCCATACTTCATCTCTTAATTTTATTCTAAAAAGCAAGGAGACCACTGTTGGATTGTTTATGTTAAATCATCCATAATAATTGAGAGGTTTAAGTTCTATGTGCACAAATTATTTGGTTTGGTTGTGTAGATTCTACTTAATGTTGTTATGATGATTCTCCCATTTGGATTTTTGCCACTTTTTCTAAACTAAACTTCAATCTTGGTTGTTTAAGTTGAACTCAATGCTAATAGCAATAACCCTTTGATTATGGTTGGATTGTCTTGATGCACTATTTCCATTCATTTTGCTTGATACTTGGGCTTCGCTTTTTCTTCAATTGGGTTTCCATGTTATTTTTATTTAAGGACAATTTAGGGGGATTTGATGTGCATAATTTTTACAAACTTTTTTCTCACTCTTGCATTTTCAAACCACTTTTTATCTCAAGCTGCCTCTAATCATACTAGATTTTCCACTTTGTAGTTATCTTTACTCATTCCATGTTTGTGATCACAAGTACATTATGTTGATGAGAAAATGGGGTTAATTCGATCACGATTCAATTTTATTTGTATTTCTCAAGAGATAACACAAATTTGAAGACATGTTTGAAGATTCTAACCAAAACACATCATGTGGTTTACCACGTTGTGTCAATTATAGGTAGAAGCACTCACTCTGATAAGGAAACAACATGTCATGTCGGCCATCTGACACGGTGTGTCTATTTGTTTCAAGAATTCTGCAAAGCTCCCTGTCTTACAATATAATGGCATCTCTTAAATACACATGCCATGCCGCTTTACTCCAGAAGTCATTGTAACACAACAACATGGCATGTTTTAAATGCGCATGTTGTGTTTTCTCTATCTAGACTTGCCTAGATTTCCTCGACTTGCAATAACACATCATGTAGGCCAACCGACACATTGCGCATCCTTCGTGTAGGGCAGTTAGCACTTCAGTTACTGAGAGCGACACGTCATGACAACTCACCAACACACTGTGTTGTCGACGATTTCAACACAATTTTGAGAGAATTTGTCCCTCATTTTAAATATGAAAGGACTCTTATGGATGCTTATGACTCATCATTTGAAGATTTTTTTTACCAGAGAATAGAGTATAGAAGAAGGAGGGAGATTTTGGAGAAGACAAGGCAGTTTCTTGAGAGAAAACCTCTTCTCTACTCCATTTCTCTTCCTTGACTGCAGCAAGGATGTCCATTCTCTTTTACAATCCCTAAGAAGAAAAGGTTGCTGGAGTAGGAACAATAATGAGGACAAAATTTCACCTTCTAGCTGAAGTTCTTACCTTGTTCCTCTTCTTCTATGGAGTTCTTTGTTATTTATCTTCTCTAATCATGTTTTGCTTCACAATTTATTAATTTTACTGGTGCTTTCTGCCATGTGCAGGGAGAATTTTGTTCTTGGGGATGGTAGAGTAACTCCCATATCATAACTCATGTGAACACAAATTTCTATCTTAATGCCAGTTGTCTACTGTTATATGATTGCATGAGTGCCTAATTTACATGCTTGTTTGGCTAACCATTTGCTTGCTTGATTTATGATTCTAATATAATATATGAAGATGTATCTAGGAGTATGAAGATGTGATATTGAAAACACTTCTTTGACCATAAGAGTGGCTAGGAATGTGTTGAGAATCAAGGTCTGTGGTTCAAAATAATGGATATGCACGTGAGTGTTATGTGGAGTTGGAACTGTCTCATATCAGTGGGTGGTGTATGAGACACAAACCTCCTTTGTATTCTCAACTAGTATGTTAGATTTTCTTTGTTCGATTAAGTTGTCACATGGAACTGAAATTTCATTCCCAAGATTTGTTCAACTTATTTGTAATAATCATTCAAATGAATTTGTTTACTTACTTTGTTGATGTCCCTTAAAATACTTTGATCTAATCAATCAATCTTGAGTAAATGATCTAGATTGTTGAATTTTAACATTCTTGTGCTAGTTCACCTAGTTCCTTTTGGATATGACCTTAACTACAATCAATCATGTATACTTGTTGAGGAGAGTTAAGAAAATTAAATATTAAAACTTGTTCATTAAACTGATAAAAAAGGATGAGTAGGGGGAAGATATGAGGGGATCCACATAATGTAGAGGCAAAAATAGCATGAAGAGTCCACATAATGTAGTAGGATCCACATAGAAGAAAAAAAACACCACATAGTAGCAGTAAAAGTAGCATGAAGATATATATCGAAGTAGAACTAAAATCATCTTCTTGTTTCCTCCATCATCAACCTACTTTGAGATTATCTGGTTGAGGGGAAGTACTTGAGTGATTTATTACAACATTGAGGGGAGAAACATTGTTGTATGAGATTGGTTTAACTTTTTTTATTTTGCTCTAAGCTATATTTTGAAATACGACTTAGAATTCTCCCAACCTCTAGCTTGAGGGGGAGTATTAGAGAATCTATTTAATTAGTAATTAAGTTGTTGGGACATTTGTAATATGGTTCCAATTATATCTTAGCACATTACACTTTGTCTTGAGTATGTATGCTTCCCCCTTATCCTATTTATAAGATAGGGGGACTGCCCTTCTATCAATAAGAAAATTCCACACAAGGGGATTTCTTCCATCATATTGATTTTTTTCATAGGTTTCTACTTTAATTCCTTCTCCCACGAGCATGTATTAAGATAGGTTAAAAGGGAGAGAAGAGAATCACTACTCTTTAAACTACTACAAGACATGAGCCAAAGGCCAAATCCTTGATCAACAACCACAAATTCCTGACTAATATGTCATGATAAAGGCCAATCTCTAACAAACTTACCCACATCAACTGGTCAAGAAAATCCCTATCCAATAAAGATAGGAGCCTTGAACAATCAAAAAAGAAAAAAAAATTATAATTATAGTCAATCCCTTGTATCCAAGGCTCATTCCTGACCAATAGAAACCAATGTCTTTGTAGTTCGCTGAGGGCCACATTTGAATATATATATATATATATATATATATATATATATACACACACATACACACATACATACATACATACATACATACATACATAAATGCATCGTTTGTCCCCTAGGACACCGTCTGGGCATTTCTCAGCGGATCACGATCTTGGGCATGGTGCCCACGCCGTAGGCCATCCCGACCGGGGCGTCCACCCCCATACCACCCAACCCACCCTGCAAACCACCACCACCACCAACCCTAACCCTGGGTCGAAGATAGAGGACCCAAAGAAGAAAGCAAGCGGCAGCCCTAGCCCTAGTGTGGGGGCGTCACAGGGGAAATCAAGGGTGAGGAGGACAACAACCAACGTTGTGTCGTGAATGAAAACACTTGACGAGGCATTGCAATGGAATAAGGCCATTTTGACACAGTGAATGACAATGCCTGACGCAACGTCGTGAGGGAAGACGCCCGATGCAACGTCATGAGGGGTGACGCCCGATGTAGCATCACAAGGGACGATGCCTGAGAAGGTGATGATGCTCGATGCAGCATCATGAGGGATGACGTCCGACAAGGTGATGTAAATAACGACGCCTGATGGGGCATTGTGGATGATGGAGGAGAGCCCAATGGAGGTAAAAGAGCATGGATACAAGTTCTAAAACAACCGTCGGGGAGAAGTAAGGATGTGCAGTTCCCACAGCCAAGGCGTTTGGAGAGCCATGTCCACATAGATCTGGAGGTGGAGGAATTTGAATGCATGAAAGATGTTTGGGAGTTCACGGTGATGGTGTATGTGTTGGGCAAGTTCCATTTCTACCCTCATCTCAATGCGTGGATACAACATACATGGCGGCCAAAGGGAACCTTCAAACTACTGTTGAGAGAGAAAGACATCTTTCTTATTTGCTTCTCCAATGCAGCGGACAAACATGCAGTGCTCAACATGGGGCTGAGATGGTTCGACGCCCAACTTGTGGTAGCTAAAGACTATCATCATGGAGACGAGATGAAGTGAGATACGTTCACTACAATCCCAATGTGGTTAACGCTCAAGTCCTTTGGTAGAGTGTGGATGAGGAAGGGTGCTGGAACGATTGCGACATGTGTTGGAAAGGTACTCCACATTGACAACAGATCACTCGAGCATGAAAAAGCAAGAAAATTGGTTGAAGCGAATGCTGATGACGAGATGATATACACTGTATGGCTGAATGTACATGGACATGAGCCCATCCTAGTGCAGGTTCATCTGGATTATATTCCTACAAAATGTAGTGAATGTAAAGCTTTCGGGCATACTGATAGCAACTGTAATAAGAAGGGGGAAGACAAAGGTGCTAAAGGTCCTAGGCAATAATGGAAGGAAAACACTAAGCCTAGATCAGAGTCCAGTATGGAGGAGGACACTAGCACAGAACATGGTCATACTAGCAATGGAGGGGACGACCCGGGGAAAGCAGTGTAAAATCAAGAAGATCCAGCAACGCCTCACAAGGAGTCAAACAAAGCACAAGAGAAAGATGAAAGAAGTAACCCAGGCACTGAGAAGGAAGAAGGAGAGTTTGTTGCTTCTATAAAGAGGAAAAGCTTCAAGAAGAACGACATTCCCAGAAACCAAGGAGTGGGCAACATTTTGGACATAGGAAATAGCTTTGAGGCGTTAACTGACTTAGATAGTGAAGATGTTGTGGTATCGAAGCACGATTAGAAAGAAGACAAGAGGAAGGATAACAAGAAGGACCAAGCAAACAAATCAGATCCAAAAAACCCATTAATATGTCCATGCTACTATGGAATATTAAAGGAGGGGTGTGATAGGAGCAAGAAAAGGGAAATCCAAGAATGGATTGCTACTAGTGGTCACTCTTTGACTGCATTGGTGGAAACAAAAAGAAAAGAAAAGAAAAAATAGCATTAAATACTTGTTTCCATAGGGATGGGTGCATGTATCTAATGTAGCATATGCTGAGGTGGTTAGAGTATGTGTGGCCTAGACACTGAATGCTTAGTAGGTGATAGTGATACAGATGTCAGATCAGCATGTCACAATAGACTGTAGAAATAATGGGGGGTTGTAGATGTGGGTGACAACGATGTATGCTCATAATGATGCAAAGGCTAGATTGGACCTATGGAAGGAGCTGATTTCTATCTCTAGACATATAATACTACCATGGGTGGTGATTGGAGACTTTAATAGTGTACGGATGCAGGCATAGAAAGGAGGCAAAAGACTAGCTTTAAATATAGAGATTGACGCTTTCAACCATACAATAGATAAAGTTGTTTTGTTTGAGCTATCAATGAATGGTGGTGATATCTTCACATGGAATAATTAAAGGAACCCAGGAGACAGAATTGCAAGCAAGCTAGACAAAGCACTGGTGAATGATGAATGGCTACATGTTTTTCTTAAGGTGCATGTGAAGACAGGTGGGTCTAAACTAAGCGACCACACTCCTATCTTAGTCCAGATTACAGAAAAGAAACAAAAAACAAGACCATTCTGATTCCTAAACTACTGGGCTAATTGGAAGGACTTCAATGACATTGTTAAAGAGGCATGGAATGTGTAGGTGACAGGGAACCCAAAATTTATATTTGCAAAAAAGTTGGCAAACACAAAAGAAGCACTTAAAATATGGGCCAAGAATGAAGTGAATATCCCAAATCTATTGGCCGAAACAAAAAAAGAATGTAGAGATGTCAGAGGAAATTATTATGTGACCCACTCAATGCTGATCTGATAAAGAAGGATGCTACAAGACTTGAAGAAAGTAGAGGAAAAGTTCTACTGGCAGATAAGCAAAGAGAATTGAATGGTAGATGGGGACAAAAATACCATACTGCTAGTCGGAGAAGGGAGGTAGGCAATATTATTTCTAAGCCGATTGATATAGAGAGAAGAATAGTCAACAAATAAGAGGATCTAGAAGAGCAGGCCATAAATTTCTATTCCTCTCTATATAATAAAAATTTTGTGGTGGAAATAGAAGAGGAGGATCTGGAGTGGAAATTCAAGCTCAGTGGAATGCACAACAATATTCTCATAAGAAAGTCCAATGAGTAGGAAATCAAGGAAGCAGTTTGGAGTATTGGCAGTAATAAGTCTCCAGGTTCAGACGGTTTCAATTCCTACTATTATAAGAAGACATGGGACATCATCAAGAAGGATCTGGTTGCATACGTCAACTAGTTTCTGGAGGGTGGCAACACGGTGAGACACATCAATCATTCTTTTATGGTACTCATTCCCAAGAAAAAGGTAACTTCCTCCCTTGTTGATTTTAAACCCATTGTATGCTACTCAGTACAATAAATTTATTGTAAAAATTCTGGCTACTAGACTAAAGATGGTACTCCCATATCTCATATCTGTAAACCAAGGAGCCTTTGTGATAGGAAGGAGCATTAGTAATTGTGCTCTCTTAGTTGGAGAATTCCTACTAGATTATAATGTCATGAGAGGAAGCAGGAAGGCATGTCTCAAACTAGATGTGTCCAAAGTTATGATAGCACCAAATGGAAAAAGCTATGGTGGATCATGTGGCAAATGGGATTTAGTGAATAGTGGATTAGCTGGATGAAGTAGTGTGTTGGAACTACTAGTTTCTCTATTATGGTCAATAGCACATCTATAGGAATGTTCAGAGGTGGAAATGGGCTACGCCAAGGGGACCCTTTGTCTCCTCTCCTCTTTGTGATTGTTATGGAATACTTCACGTAGAAAATGCAGATGGCAGAAAAAAGAAAGGAGATAAATCCTTACACTATACATGGCACAAAAGTGTTCACTCACCTAATATTTTCAAATGGTGTGTTGGTATTTGTAGAAGCAAAACAAAATACTCTAGAGTACCTACAAAATCTACTAAAATATTTTGGAAAACATACAGGGTTGTGCGTGAATGCAAGTAAAAACACATATTTTTCTCCAAAAATTACAACCAAGTGGAAGATAGGTTACTAGAGGCAATGGGTGTAGAGAAAGGAAAGTTTCCTACAAAATAACTTAGCTTTCCGTTTGCGGGGGGCAACCTATAGGTAAAGGACTTTGCTGATTGTATGGATAGACTAGAGGAAATGATCAATAGATGGCCATCACAAAAGACATCCATGGTGGGGAGAGAAACTCTGATATGAGAAACTATTGAGGGGCTTCTTATTTTCTGAGTACAATAAGGAAAGATTCCTAGTTCGGTTCTGGATTGAATGGAGATGAAGATGTCAAACTTTCTATTATCAAGCGATTACCACCCCATGAGATATATACGATTGGATCTACCTAAGGAGAATATTGCTTGAATCTGAAAACACCCAAAGATATAGCGAAGTGGGGGATAGTACAGAGAATCATAATCTTCCAGGAAGGCTCCTCAACATGGGGGACATGTATGAGAGAGAGATATCATAGAGGCCTATATTTTAAATAAAAGACAAGAGAGGGATACTCACATACTATCAATGTCATGACGGAATTATGGCAGTAGATTAGATAGTTCTTTGAGCCTCACCCTCAAGGGACATGGAGGCTTAAAGATGCAAAGATGAATCTATGAGAAATAAATCAGACAAGGGCATCAAAAGACACATTGTAGAATAGATATAGACAGGTAGTTTTGTTCCAAAATAGAGCATGTGCATCTACATAATTCTGCACAGTCCATTAGCCACCCTAGACAAGCTACATGGATGGAACTATGATGTTTCAGTACAATGTTTGTTGTGCAAGAAGGAGGATGAGTCCCATGATCATCTGGTGGGAGGATGTAGTTTCACAAAGGAGGTTTGGTGGATTATATGTGAAGAGTTTCGGCTGCAATTCATGTTGGAAACAGACCCGAGGAAAATGGTAACCAATTACGGAAGAGAGGAAACAAAGAAGAATTTATTTGCTGCTCTTTGCTATCATATTTGGGAGGAACGGAATGCTAGAAAACACCATGGTACAACTACAAATGAAAGGAGTATTGTTGTAAATATTTGTAAATGTGTTAAACATAAGTTACACATTAGATAACATGTGAGTTGTTGCTCCTTTTTTTTATTTTTGATTGTATAGTGTTGGGCCTACATGTAACTCTTGACCTTCTACTATTTGGTTGGAGGAAGTCGGAATATGTTTACCAAATTCTGATACATACATACATACATACATACATATATATACATACATACATACATACAAACAGTCGACAAGGAGTGGCTCAAGTGGTCAAGCACGGTGTCTCTTCATGAAGGGACCCGGGTTCGAATCCCAATTGTTGCCTTGATTTACCACCCTCTCAGGCGTTTGGCCTCTTCCACGAGCATGGGAGAGGGATGGGGGGAATCTTTCTCTCTTAATCCCATACATACATACAAACATACATACATACATAGATAGATACATATAGACCCATGGTAAAATCTCCTACCTTGATTTACCACCCTCCCAAACATTCGGCCTCTGTCACGGGTGTGAGAGAGGGGGGAGAAATCTTTCTCTCTTAATACCATACATACATACATGCATACATACATACATACATTGCTGACAAGGAGTGACTCAAGTGGTCAAGCATGGCATCCCCTAATAAAGAGACCTGGGTTTGAATCACAATTGCCGTATTGATTTACCACCCTCCAGGGTGTTCGGCCTCTTCTACGGGCATGGGAGAGGGGGGAGAAATCTTTCTCTCTTAATTCCATACATACATACATACATATATTATCCCAGTTGCCACCTACCGCAGGCATGGGATAGGGGGAGAGAATATCTCTCTTAATCCTATACATACATACATACATACATACATGTCGAAAAGGAGTGACTCAAGAGGTCAAGCACGGTGTCCCCTAACAAAGGGACCTGTGTTCGAATCCCAATTGTTGCCTTTATTTACCACCCTCCTGGGTGTTCGGCCTCCACCACATGCATGGGAGAGGGGGAGAATCTTTCTCTCTTAATCTCATATATATATATATATATATATATATATATATATATATATATATATATATATATATATATATAGTCAGGCTAGAATACACTCGAGTGTACAGATTACGCTATACATCCCAATGATGTTTACCTATCCAGACCATGTTTTTACAAAATATAATCCATTGATCTTCATGGTTACAATAATAATAGCGCATATGCAAAATTCGAGCTCATTTGGATGAGTGTAAGTCACTCATCTAAGGGTAACAAAATCGACGCACAAAACTAATTTAAAATGCATGATTTTTGCCTCCTTTAGATGCACGACCAATAAGTGCCCAAATGAGCTAAAATTTATTTTATAGTATGTTCTTAAGATATATAAAAAGATCAATGGTTTAGATTTTTCAAAAAAGTTATTGCATCTTTAAAAATGACTAAGGTGTACGGTGCCTCCGATACACTTGAGTGTACACTAGCCTAACTCTATATATATGTGTGTGTGTTTGTGTGTGTGTGTCTATGTGTGTGTGTGTACCATAATTCACCCATCATGCATCCTATGATAACAAAATTAAGTTCTATATGTGAGAAAATTCGATTTAATACTCAACAATGCTCTACATTCAAACAAAATGATGGGAGCATCATGTTTGTTAAAAACAAAGTTGAATCCATTAAAGTCACTTTTTAAAAGCATCCATACACATCATATGCCTTATCACATTGTTTAAAAAATGCGTTTAAAATAGTTTGTGGCCACCCGAGCAAAAGTTCACGTCAAGCATTTTCCTCAGCACTACTTCTTCTACATCCTCTCTAGGGCTTTTCTAGTGTTTGCATCAATCTTGCAACCTAGCAAAACATTTTCAGCATCCGATAGTACACAATAAAGTTAAGAGATAATAAGTTATCAAATCCAAACTTTGGAATTTCATTAAGTGATAAAAAAGTAAAATATCAACTGGCGGATTTTAATTAACAAATTGACACCATCTCTTTGGTAAATCTTCATGATATGCAACACATAAAAAATGGAAGCGCTCAGAAGAATACAAAAATCCCAAAAAATGAATTCTACTCTTTTGACTTCATGCAAATTCAAACTTAATAGTAGTTTACAAGATTGATTGAAGTTTTCATCATTCATATGCAAATCCAACTATTTTTTGGCATGTTGGTTTATTGCACACAATTTCATTTCACAACATCATATACTTTGAGCATTGGTTTCTTTTCTATGTGAATAAGGTTCTTGGAATATGAGAATTGAGAGAAGTATATTCTAGAGAATGTGATAAATATGGATAATATGATATCAATAACGAAATGCGATAGACCTAAAATAGGAAAAGAGTGCAAGGAAACTATTTATTGCCTCTTCCACGTCTTGATCAAAAAGATCATTTAATAACAATTGAACCGTCCATGATTAAGTCTTTCAAGAAGTGTTTTTGAAGTCATGAATGTTTGACTGGTAAGATGGCGCCTCAATATAAATTATCCTATCATAGGAATATCAAAATGTATCCTCTGTATATGCATGTATACATGTGATATCAACTACGATCTACTAATATGCTCATGTCATCCTATCAAGATTGAATAGAAAATTAACTTCTCATTAAGTGAATAATATTAACTGCATAATATTTGGAAAAGAAGGACTGCCAATATGTAAAAAAATAAAGAAAAACAATACTTTTCAATTCTAAAATATAATAATATTTAATAAATATGTTTGTTACACTTTATAAAAGAAAAAACACAATTCATACAAGATAGTGATTATTCAATTGGTAAATGGGGCAGTCAGTCAAAGATGAAGACTTATGTTTGAATCCCCACGATGATAGATTTAGAGGAGCTTTAGATTGTACAGTACATGAAAAGACGTACTTAGTTAAAAAATAGTAGGAGAC